>OY855912.1:11030000-11080000 GCA_963693305.1 Meandrina meandrites | reverse complement strand
CACTTACAGGTACATAGATCTTCAGCTGAAGGGTGCTTGAATTTTGCCACGCACACCACCCCCCTTGGGTATCAGTACGCAGCTGTTTGGACATTTTTTTAACATTCATTTCTTGAGCGAGTAAAACAAAACAAGGTGAAAAACCACTCTTGTTTATAACTTCAAGATGAAGATTTGGATGATGAAGGTCTTTGAAAGCGTTGGGGGTTTTCCCAGTCCAGCACAGTGGGTCTTTCAGTGCTTCGGTTTCGCGTTTGATAAGCAAGGGCTTCGGCAAATTTGAGCTTTCTTTTTTTGCGACTGGTTCGAAGGCATTAATGGAAGGTTTGTTTACACCATTAACACAGTCTTTTGAAACGCTTCGAACATGTTCAATCATCATCGAAGCAACCAGAGCGTGCGCCTGGAGGCCAATATGATTGCCATCGGAGCCAGTCATGTTGGTGAATTTCACTGTCCAATGACCTTTTTCCTTACGACAAAGTATTTCCTTCAAACTGAACGACGTTATATTATAATGGCGTGCAACGGCAGTTTGCCCAAAATTCTCGAGGTTTATGCACGATGGATTCCAAACCCTTTTCGTAGCCGGATCAGGGCCTAGTCCGCCGACAATATTAATATAAAGCACCGCGGGTGCTGAAGGATACACGAGGACTTGTCGAGTTAACTGCTCCAGTGGTTTCGCCGTCTGATATGATTTGTCATTTTGAGATATCTCTATCAAAACAATATCGATCTTCTCGCCTTTTGCAATAAACGTTTTGTAGCAAAAAGCAAAGAAAGGGCTCCCAGTTGACCCGATTCCTAGTTGAATTTCTCTCACAAAGGACTTTGTCGCTGTACCGAAAGTATTGTTCCACCATTTCGCAAACACTTTGAAATACAATCCGACCAAACTGTTCTCGTCCAATCCTAATCTTCCTCCGGCGCTTTGAGAGCCTCCAATGACCAATAGGTTGATGTCTTCACCCCTCAAAGCTTTCTTGAGAACGTTCTTCAATCGAGCAGGATTACCAGCTTGAATCGCCCTAGACATCAAGTCGTCGCTAATGTTGAAATATCTATATTGTACTCTCTGGAGTTGCGTATTAACTAAAGCGTATTTTTTCGTCACATGATGGAAAAATAAAATAGAAATCGCGACGACCAACAAGCAGACGAAGAACAGATAAGATATCCGCATCATGGCGCGATTGTTTGTTGCAGCTTGTAGCGTAAGAATTTTAGACCTCGTTCTCTGCTGGCTTACATGTCCTTACTCCCGAGAAACACTCCAAAACCAAATTGACTTTGGCTTCGTATTCAAATTTAACGAAACCTTTCAGGGGAACCTACGACGTGGCTACAGAGCTCTCAGATAAGCCTGCGGGTTTCACTACAAATTGATGGGAATTCTATGGTTACCAAGAGCGTAGATCATGGGAAAATGTGCTGCCCGAAATCAGGTAGGAATAACTCCTGAAAATTCGATTAATGGCAAAACATTGCCATATCTTATGGCTTCAATAGACTAACGTTTTCGGGATTTAAAGAAAGTTGGACGTTTTTCCACTAATGTCATGTTATTCTTTGTGACATATTCTAATTTAAAAATGGAAATGATGACTTTTTGTATCCGAAAACTTGCAAATTTTCACTGTTCGAGGGGCATAGCGCTTGCTATTATTCGAATTCGGAGCATAATCTCACGTGCGCCGTAGTTATCGTTTACTTAAATCTTAATTTTACCTTTGAATTAAAGAAATTAAAACATAATTTATTCCCAATTTGATAATTCTTAATTCATTCATTCATTAAGATGCAAGACAAATTCTGCAGCCCTTCTGGAAATGATCAGTGTTTGGTCCTTTTTGTAATTAACCACCAAGAGAACTTTTAATTCTACCGTTTTTCTTTTCTTAACGAGTAGAAAGTTTATAGATGGATGAAGCTTAGAAGTTGAATAAGGTGGCTACGACGTCAAACATACAAATAAACTATTTATAGCAAAGATGTTCTGGTTTTTTGCCTATTTTTGCCACCACCAATTTAAAATAATTTGTTTTACGAACAAGAATTCAGAACAAATTAATTAAAACAGGCTTAATCTTAAAGTAGAATTGAAATTACATTAAGCAAGATATTGACATTTGATCCTTTTTGTAACCGCTCTTAGACCCTCTTACGCCACTCAGTGACTTTGGACGCTGAACATTTGAAACGCTTGTATCAGTTTCCAACAGAGTTCGCGCAATGTCTACAGGGCGCACTGCAAGGAATAGAAGTACCCGACAAGCAATATCTAGCATTAATGTATAAATATAATATCAAGCATTTTAAGGTTCTAATAAAATTATTCACAAATGACGTCAAGTAAATTGCTCCTTGGCGGTTTTTAATTGCGAGGACTGGAAATGTGCTGTGACAGAATAATTACTAGTGGAGATCCAGCAAGTCCAATAACACTTCTAGATCCTTTGCAGTTTGAGAAACCCAATACTGTTCGTCATTCTCGACACAAATTTACATTAACTGATAGTCAGGAGGCCCAACAAATACTCCAGCGACCATAAGCATTCCGTCGCGTGATGTTTTGACCGTGATCGTGTGGTAGCCTGGGTTCACTCTCGTTGCGATAGTATGAACTCGATCCAGTGCTCCGCCTGAGCGAGGAGAGTCGCTGTTTGTAGATTTATTTTGTTTTTTGTCCAACCATATTGCAGCCTTGCCTTGCTCTTGTCTGGTCAAAACAATCACGGACCGTGAGCGATCAGAATTGTCGTCAGCACTTACAGGTACATAGATCCTCAGCTGAAGGGTGCTTGAATTTTGCCACGCACACCACCCGCCTTGGGTATCAGTGCGCAGCTCTTTGGACATTTTTTTAACATTCATTTCTTGAGCGAGTAAAATAAAACAAGGTGAAAAACCACTCTTGTTTATAACTTCAAGATGAAGATTTGGATGATGAAGGTCTTTGAAAGCGTTGGGGGTTTTCCCAGTCCAGCACAGTGGGTCTTTCAGTGCTTCGGTTTCGCGTTTGATAAGCAAGGGCTTCGGCAAATTTGAGATTTCTTTTTTTGCGACTGGTTCGAAGGCATTAATGGAAGGTTTGTTGACACCATTAACACAGTCTTTTGAAACGCTTCGAACATGTTCAATCATCATCGAAGCAACCAGAGCGTGCGCCTGGAGGCCAATATGATTGCCATCGGAGCCAGTCATGTTGGTGAGTTTTACTGTCCAATTACCGGAACCTTTTTCCTTACGACAAAGTATTTCCTTCAAACTGAACGACGTTATTTTATAATGGCGTGCAACGGCAGTTTGCCCAAAATTCTCGAGGTTTATGCACGATGGATTCCTAACCCTTTTCTGAGCCGGATCAGGGCCTAGTCGACCGACAATATTAATATAAAGCACCGCGGGTGCTGAAGGATACACGAGGACTTGTCGAGTTAACTGCTCCAGTGGTTTCGCCGTCTGATATGGTTGGTCATTTTGAGATATCTCTATCAAAACAATATCGATCTTCTCGCCTTTTGCAATAAACGTTTTGTAGCAAAAAGCAAAGAAAGGGCTCCCAGTTGACCCGATTCCTAGTTGAATTTCTCTCACAAAGGACTTTGTCGCTGTACCGAAAGTATTGTTCCACCATTTCGCAAACACTTTGAAATACAATCCGTCCAAACTGTTCTCGTCTAATCCTAATTTTCCTCCGGCGCTGTGAGAGCCTCCAATGACCAATAGGTTGATGTCTTCACCCCTTAAAGCTTTCTTGAGAACGTTCTTCAAGCGAGCAGGATTACCAGCTTGAATCGCCCTAGACATCAAGTCGTCGCTAATGTTGAAATATGTAAGGTTACCTTCTAGCATAAATTGTACTCCCTGCCGTTGCGTATCTAAAGCGTATTTTTCGGTCACGTGATGAAAAAATAAAATAGAAATCGCTACGACCAACAAACAGACGAAGAACAGATAAGATATCCGCATTACCGAGCGATTCTTTGTTTGCTTGTAGCTTAAATTTCAAACGTCTTCTCTGGTCACGTCCCTCCTCATCAAAGCCCTCCGGTAAGGCTGGGCCTTACTGCAAATTCTTTTGACATTCTATGTTCACTAGGAGAGTAGATCAGACATCTTCTCTGGTCGCTGCATGCTCGTCCTTACTCTTGAGAAAAACGCCGAAACCAAATAGACCTCTTTACAGTGCGTTTCACAAAACTTTTGACAAACGGATTCCGAAATTGTAACTTCGTATGCAAATTTAACAAAACTTTTCAAACGGGAATTGCGACTACAAATCACCTCGGTAAAATTTTTTTTGACATCGTCAATAAGAGTATTGGATCATGGGAAATTGTGCTCTTTAACTGAAATAAGGCAGGAATAACTCCTGTACGAGTATAATCATGGTGAACCATCGCCATACCATGCAGTTCATACCTTATGACTTCAATTGACCTAATTTAGATGTTGTTGCCGCATATGAAGAAATCAAGCATATCGAATATAATTCAAGCATATCAAGTCGTTATGATATTGTGAACAATGTCTGGATTTAAGTTCAAAATAAACGAAAGCCTACCTCATTTGTAGCTATTTTAAATCTTTTATCATTTTCCTACTGCAGTTACAGCGCGAAGCGCTACCGTTTCCAGCGAACCAAGTGTTGTGTTTCGACTGACTAAAGGTTATGTTGTGTTGAATTGTGCGACGCCTTTTATCCTCATAAAAGAGGCCTTCCAAGGGGTAAAAGCGACAAGCGACATGACCCGTAATACTGACGACACGGGGACATTTTAACAGCGACAAGCGACATCATTACGGCACTGAAACGCGACAGCGACACAATGCGACAGCAACACAATGACGGAAAAACGACAGCGACATTTACAGCTTTTGACTAGGCGACATCGGCTCTCAGAAACACGCGACATCGCGACACGGCTACCCCCCTTGGAAGGCCTCATTAAATGCTTACATTTCACGTTCGCTCAACAGTTTTGAAAGGTCCTCTTGAAAACAGATTTTATTTCTCAGTTACAACCTGATGACTTGAAGGAATAGTTTTAACCAAATACCTTACGACAAAGGCACTGTCCCTGTGGACAAAGATAAACATAATTAGCATAAAACTTAAAGTGTATATGACACGAAAAATATTTTCTGCTTATTTGAAAGGCCTTTCAAAATACAGAAGAATGGCGTTTTTCTTTTCGAAATATCTTTTTTCGTTTCTGAGATATTGTCATTTTTGTATTATGCAAATTAGATAAGTGATGACGTCATAAGATTTGCAACTAAAAAATGGTAAAATACTGAATAAACAATATCTCTAAAACCATTAAAGCAGTGGTCTTGAAACTTGGCACCACCAATGTGCATCACAAAAGAAACAAAATGACACCCTTAGGGCTGTTGCCATGACAACAGTTTTGCCGCTGGTGCTGTCTCAATAAAAACTGAAATTCCCAGTTTTTGTCTTAACCAAGAACCATCTAGCGCAGCCAATCTGATGCTGGGAATTAAGACAATGTGGGAACAATGACCGTTCCAAGCAGGACCCTTTTACTCACTTAAGAGGCTACAAATGGGGATATTTGTTTTTTTGACAGAGAGAGACTGGAGCTGAAAGGGTTGCTATGGCAACAATACTAATGGTGTCATTTTGTTGCTTTTGTGATGCACATTGGTGGTGCCAAGTTTCAAGGACACTGCTTCAATATTTCCAGAGATATTTTTTATTCAGTATTTTACCATTTTTCAGTTGCAAATCTTATGACGTCATCACTGATCTAATTTGCATAATACAAAAATGACAATATCTCAGAAACGAAAAAAGATATTTCGAAAAGAAAAACGCCATTCTTCTGTATTTTGAAAGGCCTTTCAAATAAGCAGATAATATTTTTCGTGTCATATACACTTTAAATGTACAACGGCGAGAATGTGACAAAACCAAAGAACTTGGCTCGTGACGCGAACTTGACTCGCGCTACGATGAAACTCACTTTCTTATAAACCTTAAAGCCGCTGAGTGCATAGGGAGCTAGAGAAAACTCCGTTTAATAAGATAAATCAAACATCAACTTCGTTCCTGAAATAATTTTTCAAAACATACACGTAATTCTCGCCGTATTCATTATTCCGACATTGAACTTATAAACAGTTCATTATTTCGAATGCTTAAACACTAATTGTTGATTATCCCATTCAATTTGTATTCATTATTCATTCCAACGCCAACCCCTATCTCCATGGGAAACAAGTGTCTCAGGCCCCATCCACACTAATCCGGATAAATTTGAAAACATAGTTTTCGCCCCGAAAACGGATAAAGTGTTTTCCGTCCTCCTTTAATATCGTTTTCGTATCATCTTCAATATTTTCACCGTGCACACTAATCCGGATAAATTTGAAAACGAAACGCGGTATCGGCCTTATCGGCCCTAGATGAATGGCAGAGCATGCGTACATTATTACCGGAGCCATTCTGGAGACGTTCGTGTTCACGAAACAAAAAATCCTCCAAAAATTACTTCACTTATACCGTCACCTAGTGTCACTTAACATCATTTGACATCCCCATACATAATTCACCACCACTAGGCATCATTTATCATTATTAAGCGTTAATTACCCTCAGTAGAAGTACTCCAACGTTATTACGCATGAACAAACATAACAAGACGTCAACTATCATCACTAGACATGAACTACCATCACTAGACATGAATTATCATCACTAGACATCACTAGACGTGAACTATCATCACTAGACATGAACTACCATCAATAGACATGAATTACCATCACTAGACATGAACTACCATCACTAGACATCACTAGACGTGAACTATCATCACTAGACATGAACTACCATCAATAGACATGAACTTCCATCACTAGACATGAATTACCATCACTAGACATGAAC
Organism: Meandrina meandrites; assembly: GCA_963693305.1. NCBI lineage: Eukaryota > Metazoa > Cnidaria > Anthozoa > Scleractinia > Meandrinidae > Meandrina > Meandrina meandrites. Next base: position 11,073,078 of record OY855912.1, on the reverse strand, counting down.
TACCATCACTACACATTAATTACCATCACTAGACATGAACTACCATCACTAGACATGAACTACCATCACTAGACATGAACCACCATCACTAGACATGAATTACCATCACTAGACAAGAATTGAATTACCATCACTAGACAAGAATTGAATTACCATCACTAGACATGAACTACCATCACTAGACATGAACTACCATCACTAGACATGAACTACCATCACTAGACATGAACTACCATCACTAGACATGAACCATCATCACTAGACATGAACTGCCATCACTAGACATGACCTACCATCACTAGACATGAATTATCATCATTATACATGAACTACCATCACTAGACATGAACTACCATCACTAGACATGAACCATCATCACTAGACATGAACTACCATCACTAGACATGAACTGTCATCACTAGACATGAACTACCATCACTAGACATGACCTACCATCACTAGACATGAATTACCATCACTAGACGTGAACTATCATCATTAGACATGAACTACCATCACTAGACATGATCTACCATCACTAGACATGAACTACCATCACAAGACATGAACTACCATTACTAGACATGAACTACCATCACTAGACATGAATTATCATCACTAGACGTGAACTATCATCACTAGACATGAACTACCATCACTAGACGTGAACTACCATCACTAGACATGAACTATCATCACTAGACATGAATTACCATCACTAGACATGAACTATCATCACTAGACATGAACTACCATCATTAGATGTGAGCTACCATCACTAGACATGACCTACCCGCTTCTCTTAGCCGGCGGGGCCTTGGCACGAGAAACGAAGGGCTCTGGGGACATAGGGATTTTTAATGAATTCGAATTTTTTTGATTGGCTGTTTGAAACAAAGAAATCTTGAGCGGAAGTAAAAACCGCCATGACTGTCCCACAGAGTCTTTCGAAACATCACGACTGCATACATGAAGACCGGAAGTCCTAGAATCAAGGACTGGAAATCTTGTGTCCCCAGAGCCCTTCGCCACAGTCGGCTAAGAGAAGCAAAAAGGGCTATGGGGACGAGAATGTACCGGAGCCCGCACTAAATTCAAATTAGAGGACTTATAATGTTTTTGTCGACGCCGAGGATAACGTCGATAAAAAAACTACCAATTTCTATTTTACTTAATTTCAGCTTTAACTGTTCATAACTCAAAAACGAGCTCGATGACCCCTATTGTCTATTATTAAATTTTGATCAGCAAGACAAGGTGCAACTTTTGGCAAAGCTAAAAACAATTCTGCATATGGGGTTCAAAGCCACCTTAAATTTTCGTAAATTTGCCTTTAAACCCCATGTGCAGATTTTTCTTAAAGTTTGCCGAAAGGTGCACCTTATCCTGTTGATTACAATTCCATAATAAATCAAAGGGGTCTATGAGCCACTCGTGAATGCTTTAGATATATTTGAATCGTTCCTAACTTCCTTTGAACAGCATAGTATCGATGGGAAATATTCACTATAGGGATAGCGAGACAACTTAGGAAACAGTGATATTGGAGAGAGGTACCTTTGTAAAGCTGTATTTTTATTCACAGCCGAGGGAAAAGACATTTAGAAAGCGCCCGTGAGCATACCTAATTTGCATAATGTTAACAACACATCGATGGAAGGATGGAAGGATGGAAGGCTAAACTTCCCCACTATACTCGTTCATTGCGCAAGCGCATTCACGAGTAAACATGGGGGTCACCGGACTTGTTTTTGAGTTATAAGTACTAATATTGTTGCATCAACTGAAAAAGAGTCGTAGTATTGATCCATCAACGTTGAGGTGCTAAAAACTGTAAGAAACTGTTTTGACGTCTCATCATCTCATCAGTACAATAAAACAGACTGTGCCTTCTCTCTTAGGAGGCAGCGTGGCCTAGTGGCTAAGGCGCTGGACTTGAAATTTGGAGGTCCCGGGTTCAAATCCTCCTCCCTGCCACTAGACGTATTTGTCTTCGGTGGTCCTGAATTCAACTCCTCCACGCTTTGTAAATGGCCAGCTGGTTTGCCTCCAATAATTTATTTTACTTTGTTTCTGCCAGAATCCGGTGAAGAAGATAAACTGTTTGAAACAGACATTATGCTTACTCCTCATGACCACGACCGAGTAGATACCAGTCCCACTGGACATGAACACGGCGCCGATGTTGATGTGGACAGTATTCAGGGACAGAAAAGAAAAGCCATACGCACGCGCAGAAAGTTATGGCCATCCAGGATCGTGCCTGTGGAAATCACACCTGCCGCATGTAAGTGAAATTTTCCTTCTGTTGGAAGGGTGTAGTATAATTCATTTGTGCGTCGGACTCCTGATTGAAATCTTGAAATTTTTTTTGTGTTGTGTTCTTGGGAAATTTTTTTTATTCGCAAACTTCTCCCCGCTCAGATTTATAAACATTTTTTTGGTTTCTTCTCAGATGACGCTCGTAAAAACATTCTAGCAGCGATGACTGAGATTCAAAAGGTATCGTGCGTGCGTTTCAAAGACAAAGATGCTGGAGACAAACACTGGATACAGATTGACAAGAGAAATGGGTGAGTCAAAAAATACCCGGGGATGATTCATTTTAGCTGTTGAAAATTGTGTTTTGGTACCACTAAATTTATAATCTGTTTTTTACTGGGTCGTAGGTTTTGCAAGTAACGTTGTCGATAAGGAGGTTAACTCAATGAGAAAATTTAAAAGACGTTTTCTGGTTAAAAAGTTAAAATTACGAGTCTGCAATCTTTGACAAGCGATAGATAAAAAGCGCGAACATTTAAGTATATCCCACAACAAAAAAAATTAAAAAAAAAAAGAGAAATAAAAAAAGAACCAATAAAAACACTTTAGTGGTAATAAAATGCTAACCACGGTAAACTCCAACCACGCCCCTGAAAATGAATTATGATATTTTATGGTTTTTATCAAAATTACATATTATTTCTTTGAATTTCTGTTTAAATTTCTTCCCGTCATTCGATGTTATTGTGTCTGGTTTCAGGTGTTGGTCGCGTGTTGGCCGAGAGTACAATATTCCTGGGGCGCAGCCACTGTCTTTAGGTAAAGGATGTAACACTAAAGGAATCATACTCCACGAGCTCATGCATGCACTCGGGTTCTGGCACGAGCAATCCCGCACGGATCGGGACAAGTACATAGCAGTATTGTGGGAGAACATCAAACCAGGTAGAAAATGAGTTGTTTATATTATAGTCTATAATATAATATAATATAACATATAATATTTCCTAAAACGGCCTTCTTATTGCAATGCTCGCTAAGCCAGGCTTAGTTTTGAAAGCAATTTTGCGTCTCAAAACTGCGGTTGACGTTATGGTTAGATGTTTTAGTATATTCTCGGATAGGACTATAAACTGTAGGAACGTGTTCTACATCTTCAGTGTTATATGGTCAGCAAGGGGACGGTAAAGAACCCACGTACACACTTATCGCAAAGAGAAGTGCACGGAGTTCCTTGTGTTGTGGTCTGGCCTTGTTTCACATAGGGTTAACCTCATCGCGCCTTTCTCCCTTGGGCAAGATTGTTCAAGAAAAATTGCTATCATCCCGAATATACCGGTAAATCCTTGAACGACAACTCTCATATTAAATATTCCTTAAACGGTAACAGTCTTTATTGCAACATGATACATCAAGTTTTGCCTTTGCACCTGATATGTTTGCATATAATGCGTACGTACGGTAACTTTCCGCTGCAATTAAGTTTAGCAGCGAGAGCATAGCTAACAATAACGAAAATTGAAGCTTAAAAACAGTGAACTCTAACGTCTTTTCTACCCAAAATATCACCACTTTGAATTGTTTGTTAAATGAAATTGGATTTGTCGTCTCTTTTTCTAAGAATAAAATCACGACTTTCGATTCGGTGAATTTGTAGGTAATATCTAAAGTAAGCCCATGGGCTTATTTCCGGGGGGGAGGTTTATTTTCGAAGGAGTTTTAGCGTTTGAAAATTGGGGGGCTTTATTCGAGGGGGCTCTTATTTTAGGAATTTTGGGTAAATCGGTGCATATGTGAAAACTTTTCGTAGGTTAACATAACTTAGCTGAAAATAAATAGCCGATTACCTTACATTCCCTTTTCTTCCCTTTTAGGAAATGAAAGGGAGTTTAACAAGTATCCCACAGAAGAAGTAGACTACGCTGGCGGAATGTACGACTTTGAGAGCATCATGCATTACGGCAATTATTTGCTCTCCAAAAACAGAAAGATGACCATGGTTGCCTTAAAAAACCCTAGACTAACATTTGGTCACAAGTTGCGCCTCAGCAAAACGGACATCATGCAATTAAACACGATCTATGACTGTAAAAGTAAGTGTTTTGTATGAAACATTGAAAAACTTTTTTTACTAGCGTGTATCCCATTACGTATTGCCTTTTCTTATGGAGAAACAATATTAAATAAAAAGATAAGTTAAAATGTATCTAAAAATTGAAATGCCTTTTATAAATGCCAATAGAAATACTAGATCTTAGTTCGAGTGGGATCGTGTATCGGCATAGTCTCGGCGCTACCACACTAAAGCTCTTTCTGTCTATGTCTAATTATTTCACTCGCGCTTGTTAGATTTGAGATACTTACAGCCAACAAGGCGTGTAGCGCTGAGTTGGATAAATAGTCTTATATCAAACACGTGCTAAATTGTTAATTAGATCTAATTATAGAAAGTTTATATTTTAACTTGAGTTCATCTCATGTTCGACTCCGGAAATCATCCTATATAGATAACCATCAATGATGATTATTACTGAAATTACAATTGTTATAACAACTGGTCGGGCATTTGTCTACCCAGATGACCTAGGTAATTTCTTTCATACAGCTCCTAGGGGTGGATGGAGCAGCTGGACCGATTGGGGTCCCTGTGACAGGAGTTGCACTATGATGCGCGAGAGGTTCTGTGCGGCTAGAGACAGACGAAAATGTCCCGGAGTAGACCCTGACGGATTGCAGAGCCAAAAGACACGTTGTGATACTGCCGAGTGTAATGGTAAGGAAATATCGACCGATTGCATTGCTTGTTAAGCATTTTATTGCATGCTGACTTGGTCTGTTCCTTGAATTAATGAATGACTTATGGCCATAACCCAAGGTGGGTATAGGGCCGGACTCTCTCTTTCGCCATGCTGCACGGAAACCTAAAGCTGTTTGAATTAATGAATACATCTATCAAAAAAAGTCTCATGTGTTTATTGGAAAATCCAGTCACTGCTGGGATACTTCAAGATGTGCCACTGGTAGGCAATTTAACAATTAGAGCCGTAGCCCGCAAGGGCTACGGGTCAATAGCCTAATAGGGCCTAATACGGGTCAATTGCCGAATGGGCTATTGACCCTTGGCCCTTGAGGGCGAAGGGTCTAATTGTTTTAGTATCACCCAAATAGTCGGACAGAAAAAGCAATAATAAAGTTAGCAAATGCAAGTTGAAGAAAGATTTATTCGGGAATAAAACGAAAGAAAGCGTCACGAATTTCGCTACTCGATGACTATTACTAATAGTCCTCTAGTAGTGTAGTCAATCAAAATGCAGGATTTGCATAAATCCACTAGCTGGGTGATACTAATTCACGATATCCCTTCGAGGTTAGAGAACAATATGTAGCCAACACTGAGAAAACAAGTAACTCAGTGTAGAAAACGCGAGAAAACATGTAACTAATGGCAACCGCGGGAAAATAAGTAGATTGATGGCAAGCGCGGGATGGAAACGTCACGAACACTAAACAGTTATTTATTCTACTAGTTTCTTATTGGCTGTGTAAAACACGTCTTCTTTCTGATTGACTGGGGGTCGAAATATAGCTCTCGCAAACCAATTACAAATCTTATCAAACGCAACAGGGAAGCAAAGACAAAAGTAGGTAATGTAGTCTTTATAAAACATGTCCATGATTAAGATTATATTTTCAAGCTGTCTTATTCTTCTGGGAAGCCTTGTTTGTCATTCTTTCCAAAAAGCTACAAACAAGCAACACACAAGGGAAAGCTGCAAGTTATCTTGTAGCAGAATACTAAGAACTACTTTAAGATCCAAACTACTGTGGTGATTCGTCGAGCAAAATCTGAGCAACCTCGTGACTTTCATAATATTATTTGACCGTAGTCCGCTTTATAATTATGTATTTATATTTCAGACATTTATCTCCAAAAAATCATTTAGTTTAAAAAAATGTTAAAAATAGCTTATTTAGAATAATATTTTATAGCTTTCACTTTCCCTCCTTCTTATTGTTAAGTAAATAAATAAAAAATATAATAAATAAATTTATGTTATATTTATCATATACTACACACTTAATTGAACTACATACTTTACGTAGTTCATTGTATAGCGTATTGTAAATAGGTTTTTTAAAAAAGAACATTTTCAAACTGCGTTTTGTTTCCAGTGCCCTTAAACGGCCATTGGGGTCGGTGGTCAGCCTGGAGCACCTGCAGTAAAACCTGCGATAAAGGCTATCAGACGAGATCCCGAAACTGTGAAGACCCTCCACCTCAGTTTAATGGTAACATATGCGAAGGAGCGCTAGTTGAAGTACAGATGTGTAAAGGAAAAAGGCCCACATGCACGAGGAGTCATAGAAGATCAAGGACCAAGTAAGTTAAGGTTACACTGATACAGTCCAACCTCTATTAAGCGGCAACCATCGGGACTTTGAAAAGTGGCCGCTTAATAGAGGTACAATATATATTGGATAGGAATGGCAGTAAACATGATTTTATTGACTCAATATATGAAAATGCTCTTAAAAAGTAAAATATATGAAGATATTTCCAAAATTCATTGTAACAAAACATCAAGTGCATTTCAAGCGCATGCATAGTTCTAGCGCTAAGACAGAGGGCACGTAGTTGAAATGTACAGTATTTCTTCGAGTTGGTAATGTACAGAAAAATATGCAAAACATCGTCGACAAGTTTCTTAGGCCTGCAGTTCATGTTTTCGTGTTGTTACCAGTTATCACCTTATATCGTTTGTCACCATTTCGCTTGGAAAGATAATTTGCTGGCCGCTTAATTGAGGTAAAAAACCATATAAATAATACACTTGCGACAGCAAAAAGGTGGCCGCGGCCGCTTAATAGAGGTGGCCGTTAAATAGAGGTATCAAATACAGCAGTTTACTGACAAATAAATCGGGACTTTGCAAAGTGGCCGCTTAATGGAGGGTGGCCGCCTAATAGGTGGCCGGTTAATAGAGGTCGGACTGTATAGGAAAAAGAGCGCAATTTCTTCGTTTAACGCAGGCAGTTACTCGAAATATTTGTTCTCAAATTTTACGTTGTATTTTACACACTAAAATATACATGGCTTTGGATTCTTAATTGACGCTAATATGCTCACGAAAACAAGTGTTTGAAATACTAACAAAAAAAGAAATGAAGGTCACGGGTTCGAATCCCGTTGAAGCCCTGATTTTTTTCAGGCTTCTTCATTCCAATTGCTTAAATTGGAAATTCACTGCGAAGATCACATATCACCTTCATATATATCCGCAGTTCATATATGAATCATTTCATATACTACACGTCATTTCACTCCTTTCACGGGAAAATAAGAACTCACAATTGACCTCGCTCTCAATGTGTGGCTTCATAGCTCAGTTGGTAGAGCATCGCACCGGTATCGCGGAGGTCACGGGTTCGAATCCCGTTGAAGCCCTGATTTTTTTCAGGTTTCTTCATTCCAATTGCTTAAATTGGAAATTCACTGCGAAGATCACATATCACCTTCATATATATCCGCAGTTCATATATGAATCATTTCATATACTACACGTCATTTCACTCCTTTCACGGGAAAATAAGAACTCACAATTGACCTCGCTCTCAATGTGTGGCTTCATAGCTCAGTTGGTAGAGCATCGCACCGGTATCGCGGAGGTCACGGGTTCGAATCCCGTTGAAGCCCTGATTTTTTTCAGGTTTCTTCATTCCAATTGCTTAAATTGGAAATTCACTGCGAAGATCACATATCACCTTCATATATATCCGCAGTTCATATATGAATCATTTCATATACTACACGTCATTTCACTCCTTTCACGGGAAAATAAGAACTCACAATTGACCTCGCTCTCAATGTGTGGCTTCATAGCTCAGTTGGTAGAGCATCGCACCGGTATCGCGGAGGTCACGGGTTCGAATCCCGTTGAAGCCCTGATTTTTTTCAGGTTTCTTCATTCCAATTGCTTAAATTGGAAATTCACTGCGAAGATCACATATCACCTTCATATATATCCGCAGTTCATATATGAATCATTTCATATACTACACGTCATTTCACTCCTTTCACGGGAAAATAAGAACTCACAATTGACCTCGCTCTCAATGTGTGGCTTCATAGCTCAGTTGGTAGAGCATCGCACCGGTATCGCGGAGGTCACGGGTTCGAATCCCGTTGAAGCCCTGATTTTTTTCAGGTTTCTTCATTCCAATTGCTTAAATTGGAAATTCACTGCGAAGATCACATATCACCTTCATATATATCCGCAGTTCATATATGAATCATTTCATATACTACACGTCATTTCACTCCTTTCACGGGAAAATAAGAACTCACAATTGACCTCGCTCTCAATGTGTGGCTTCATAGCTCAGTTGGTAGAGCATCGCACCGGTATCGCGGAGGTCACGGGTTCGAATCCCGTTGAAGCCCTGATTTTTTTCAGGCTTCTTCATTCCAATTGCTTAAATTGGAAATTCACTGCGAAGATCACATATCACCTTCATATATATCCGCAGTTCATATATGAATCATTTCATATACTACACGTCAAAAAAAGAAATTAAAACTATATTATCTCAAGAAAATAAGGCTAAAATCCGTGAGCATAAATAGCACTTACCTATGCTTGATTTTAGGAGGAGCATTCATGAAGTAGAGAAAATCACTCGTCTCCAGTTGTTTTTGTTTCTCGAAACTTCGTGTTCTCGTTAAGTCCTAAGTGCTTTGTCTTGGTATTTGTAAAATAAAGGGCACTATCTCCTAGTGTTAACTCAAAACTGCAATAAATATAGGAAAACATAGAATGTTATCTCCATAAACTCAAACTAAATGACAAAAACGAGTTTCATAAAGAAATTCAAATTTTCCAAAAAAATGCTTTGGATGTCTTTTGCATTTTAGTGTATGGCATCGACAACGATTGATTTCACATTTGTTTTTCGCTGGCTAGGAAAGATGAGCAAGAGACGCATAACAAGAACAAGGCAAAAGGAAAGATCGATCCATTTAACGGATGAGAGATATACACTTCAAATACTCGTACAAAACAGCTGAACAAAATAACTTTAATTACCTATAGAAATAAATAAACAAATAACTAAGTTAGTTATCACATAGATAAATAAATGACTAACTAACTAAATAAATATATAAATAAATACCCTTGTGTTATTCCAAAATGCTTTAAACCATAACCACCCACCTTACATAATTTTGTTCTAAAAATACGCCTTAAGGATGAGCCATTTCGTTGTTAACCCCTCCCCATCTTCTTAGTAAGTCACGAATATTCATAAACGGAAAAACAGCATTTTACACACAACGCTCGGATAGACCTCAAGACTACATTGCCATATAATAGGTAGTGTTATTAAACAAAAAACAACGTTAGGCAGATTCTTACATCTATTCTTATGTGCGCGGTGTTTTGAACCCTCTCTATAATTACTGACCCTCCTAAAATCCTATTGTTCTCTCTCCATAAATCGAATATTGCACCATGTATCAAAACATCAATGTGGAAGCGGCTGAAATTATGGATGTAATGCACAGAGAGAAAAAGTGTTTTAGGAGGGTGAGTAATTATATAATAGATAATTACTTCGGTTCACAGCATTATTGGATTTATTGCAGGCAACTTCGGCCTTCGGCCTCAGCTGCCTACAATATTTCCAAATAACACCTTTAAAGGGTCTTGATAAAAAAAGCCGATGGGTTAAACAGAGCTTTTAGAGTAGTTAGCATGCAAATACGCTGTAACGCTGTAACGAGGGTAACGTCATTGCAAAACTGGGGCATCCGTTATACAATAGAAACAGAGTTTGGGTGACTATTTATCTCACCTTACTGAACTTTGTAAAACTTGATTGCTTGCTTCAAGGAAACACCGATTAAGCGAGTCTTATATCCAAGCTGGTCAACCAGAGACGAACTGACATAATCGAGTAATGGGATATTGTAAGAGATAAAAAAATAACAGATATAGCATGTAAACATCATTTCTCCAGTAATATAGAAAAACATCAGAGAGGTAACAATAAACCCAAAATAATCATAAATACGATGTACGAAATCCAAAAATAAAACTAATAGGTTTCATATGTCAGGATGCCCCAACGTTTAGGAGTAAATGGGAACTGGGATTTGCCTAGGTTTTCACTGGGAAATTGGGATTTGGGGCACTGGAACTGGAAATCCCAAAAGCATGGGACTGGTACTTGGGCAAAAGCAGGCCAGAAAACGAAAACTGTGATTTATACCTCCCCACCCCCCCCCCCCCCCTCCTCCTCCCCCTCTTCGATCAGGTCCCTTCCTACATGGATGCTCTTTGAGCTGGTCACACAATCTTTCCTTTACACGAATGCCGTCCGTAGAGAAAAGATTTCTTGATTAGCTCTGAGAGCGTCTGCACAGAAGGCTATCTGCGGCGAAGCTCCTTTAAATATTTGGCATCATCGATGTGTTTCGTGCAACTAACTCACACAAAAACACGAACTACGAACTGCTTATTAGTCTACGTTAAATGTGTGACAACAGAGACATGTTCCATGTGCAGGCAGCAAACAGGTGCTTCATAGACAGAGCCAGCAGGTTGAAGTCTAAAGGTTTTTCATGTAAATTTTAAAAGTAAAGGAGGGTTTATACAAAATGAGTCTCTCAAGACGTCCTTCTTTGATGTCAGTTACGCGCGCAGTGATCGTTTACATTATTTGGCTGAGTGTCACGTGTCCAAGTTCTATTTCAGGTAGGTAAAATTGTAAAATTCCCGGATCAGAAAAACGTTAATTCAATAAAGCTACAATGATAAACGCTGACAGAAGACAAAACATAAATTTGAATGTCGTCAACCTATTGGCAACACTAAAGTTTACAATTTTGAATTACGATTTAAAACGTTTCGAGTTCTTATCTAAAACTGCCTGAAACAAACGTCCACGGTCTTTTTCCCAAAAGGTGATCATCATTCAATTTCTCATAAAGACAGGTTATAAGAATATGGAGAATCATCAATGAGGTGCTGTATTGTATTCCCAAATCAGCCAATTGTAATAATGGCATTTAAAGAAATGAATTAGAATCCATAAGGAGAATTAAAATTTTGCTCATAAATTAAGTGAGAAATTAAAGGCCGTTTAAACCATTTTGTTTTCTTTTTGCGTTGTTCGCTTCTTGCTTTAGAATAGTAAACATTGTAATAATTTTCAAAACTGGTGCCGTCTTTTCTACATATATAATCTATCTACTTTCCAGTTAATGTTTCCCTTATCTGATAACGATATTTCTAGGGGTATAAAGCAATTACACCCGCCTGTGTAACGAATTGTTTAATTATCATTTTGTTCTATTACACTTGTCTAACACTTCTCGACTTTCACTAGTCAAACGTTTCGCATTCACGCATTCACATCTTCTCCAATTACAGGTGAACCAAAGATAACTGAAAAGAAGAAACTACGTGCGTTAGAGAGGCAAGATGATGCAGTGTTAAATAACATCGAAGGGCTGAATGCTGGTCTGTTTTATTCCTGTTTTGAGTGTTTTGTAAATCTATTCCCAGGCTCAAAGAGTGTTTTGTAGATCTCATTCCCAGTTCCCCAATGTTAGTCACCGAGTCATCGACCATATAAGGTGAAGGGTTCTTGCATGGGATCTCGGGAGGGGAGATTGTTTTCTTTTTTCTTTTCATATAGCCTTGGTGACATTCACTTAGGTTTAATTACGATATGATTTATTCAATTTATAAAACAAGAAAAATACAACGCTATTAAACCCGTTAAGTGTGTCAGCGTTGGCCACTCTAATATGGCTCTTGAGAATAATGAAATTGTAACTCACCTTAAGAATGTACGGATGCTTCGTTTGTTCCTTTCGTTTTAAAGTCCTAAGTTTTGGGCCCAAGTTTGAACTTAATCTTTTAAAGAAAGGCCTACACAAAGCCGACACATTAGCCATAACCAGCGCAAAAGATCCGATCATTTGCGCCTGTCGATTGGCGATAGATGTCCATCCTCTTCATTTTTTTAGAGTACATCGAGATGACGAGTACTGAAATATTTTAAATGTGTTCATAAAATAGCCTTCTTGCACGTACCCACGTGTCAATAAATCAACCAACTCTTGGGAAAACCGGCGGTTGAGACGTGGATACACTCACGACCCCTCAAGCTTATCGCATTTTCTTTTCACAATGTGCTGTACACGCTCCAGCAGTGTTCACAGTACAGTCTTGCCTTTATCAACATCTTGCAGGTGTTAAAGACAATCTATACGAGGCAGATATCATGTTGACGGATGACGACAAGCGTCATGTTGATCAGAGAGAGGAAGGAGATGCAGACGGACCTAGAGATGGAGATGTGATCACAAAAAGAAATGCTATTAGAAACAGACAGAAACTGTGGAGAACCCGCGTCATACCGTATAGAATATCACCCGCTCTTTGTAAGTATTAATAAATGATAAAGCTATAGAACAAAAGTTTTCCAAGAGACTGACATAACCACAGAACATTCCGAACACAGCAAAGCACATCGCGAACATAGTCGAGCCCATATCGAACACAACCGAGCACTGCTGGCTTTGCGACTTTTGGGGTGGTCGTCCTCAGTCTGTGCGTCCTGATTGGCAAATGAGAGTCGATTGGAGCCAAGTCCGAAACTCAAACTTCAAGGCATTCTCGTCCCCATAACCTTTTCGCTTCTCTTAGCCAGCAGATCCTTGGTACGAGAAACGAAGGGCTCTTGGGGCATGGGAGTTTTGCATGAATTCAAATTTTTTTGATTGGCCGTTTGAAACAAAGAAATCTTGAGCGGAAGTAAAAGACGCCACACTCTCCCATACAGTATATAAAAAGATCAGGACTGCATACATGAAGACCGGAAGTCCTAGAATCAAGGACTGGAAATCCTTTGTCTCCAGAGCCCTTCGTTTCTCGTGCCAAGACCCTGCCGGTTAAGAGAACCGAAAAGGGTTATGGGGATGAGAATGGCCAAGGCCCTGCTGGCTAAGAGAAGCGAAAAGGGCTATGGGGGCGAGAATGACTTCAAGGAACCAAGAATATGGCCGATGAGAAACTGGGAAGAACGTTTTCCATTTTATGGCACTGATTTTCAATTTTTAACCTTCTAGATGTACCAACAAATTCTTAGAACTAACATTAAAAGAAATGTGTGGGAATAAGTGACGAGAATTAATAGTTTGATCTCTGACAAAGCTTTGAAAACTTCTTTTCAGATCGTGCCAAAAGTGTAATCATGGCCGCCATTAAGGAGTTTCACCAACACACCTGTTTACGTTTTAAGCCGCGTAAAAAACAACGGCACTGGATCTGGTTCGTGAAGCGGCCTGGGTAAGATGTTTTCTGCTTTGATGTAAAATTGACAGGGGTAAACAACCTCGTTCCCAGGGTCTCTCTCTCACACACCTGCCCCCCAGAGCATTTGAATTGTACCGCTTATCTATTCAAAATCCTGTGATCATGAATTGGTTTAGCCAGCGGTTTTCGCGATAGGTTACTAAGCGGCATGACGTAATTTCATAAAGACAATCTGACTACAAAGCTTTAAGAATACTCACAATGCTTACGAATCGGAATCTCTTTGAAAATTGCGCGCACAATGAAAATTTGTGAAAAATGCTTGCTACGTTAACCCGGATTATATTTTGTGCGTTATTGTAGCGATTTGGATGAAGGCCACAACAAACAGCTAACCGTTTAAATAACAGGGCGCAAATTAGCATGTAAGTATGATCAAATGCGCGTTACAAATTAAACTATTTATGTGAAATACTAAGTTTATGAGTAATTTAAAAACTGCACAGTTATGCAGTAACATGCCACTGTTTCAGTTGTTGGTCGTCCGTGGGTGAGCAAATCTCCAAACCAGGACCTCAGCTCTTGTCTGTTGGTCCCGGATGTGACAAGAAAGGTATCATAATGCACGAGTTGATGCACGCAGTTGGGTTTTGGCACGAACAGTCACGCACCGATCGTAATGCGTACGTGGAGGTGCTGTGGGAAAATGTTGGAAAGGGTGAGTGGAGTATTACCTAGAACTTCTGCTGTATCCGTTATAATAGATCATTTGACAGTTGTCTGCTCAGTAACCAAGCCTTTGAATGATAGCGAGGCTGGAGGTCTTGTTTTGATACAAACCTCGCTGGTTTTGTTTTGCGAATCAAGTTTACCTGATGCTAATCGTTTGCACTTACATGAGAAAGGCCGAGAGGTTTGTATCAGTGCAAGGCCACCTCCAGCCTCGCTACCATTCAAAGGCCAGGCTACTGAGCAGACAATTGTGAAATGGCCTATTTTACGTTTGACGGTTCTGTATGCCTGATTGACTACTTGCCTGCCTGACCGTCCGTCCGTCCGTCCGCCTGTCTGTCTTTTTGTCTGCATGTACAAATTGCAATACCTTCTGGTTGTCTGTTTCTTTTAAATTTAAACGAGACGAGCTCTAAAATATAAATCTGCAACACTGAATATATCAGTTTCTCAGTATATCCCTTTGTGACAAATGCCACTCAGGGAAACTTCGGAAAACACCAGTCTTCAGCACTAGGATTTCTCGGAAAGTTTGGGCTACCAACGTGAACTGTGACTGGTTACTCCGGCTAGTTCAAGGGCCGAAAGCTGATATTCAGTCTACCAGAAGTTTTTTAAAGGAACTATATCACGGATTTTAGCCAAATTTAGACATAAAATAATGGCGACCAAATAACCACTTAAAACAGTGAAGGAACATTTCAATAATACAGCAAATACAAAAGAAAGTAAGGGTAGACAAAAATTGAAGAAGCTTAAAACGGATTACAAGATGGGTTTTTGAAAAACTTTTAGCTGAACAGTTAGTCAAATTTATTCCCGTTGTTTGCAACTTTTTATAATAACGCCCGAGAGACATATTTTTTTCTAATGAAGCTATGGTTTTGTAATTTATGAATAAATCCAATGTGAAGTAATTTCTTTGCTAACATTAAGGTTGCGCAGGACCCTTGCTCATTAATAAATTCATTAGCCAAATTTCTTGAGGGGGTGTTATCTTGTAAAGCTTTAATTCTCCGATTTTTGAACATCGATTCGTATAAATCTTATCAAGGATATCAGGGGATGATTGAATTACATCATGGTTGTAGTTTTACTGGCAGCTCGCCAGTTACGGTGATGTTTCAAGCTCTCAAAGCTAAACTGCAGACAATGTGATTTTGTGTCCAAGTTTTCTGCTGGAATAACGCACCAAATTAATGACTATACAACCCAGAGATAAATCACAACCTCTTTTGTGCCCTGACAGAAAGACATTTCTCGAATTCATAAATACGTAGAAGTTATTGACTTCTAAAAGAGTAAAAATGTGAATTTTTAACTTTGAAACGTTATATCTGTTTTTTGAAAGGGAGTTTGGTAAATTCGCTTCTGTCAGGGCACAATAGAGTACACCAAGTCTATGTTCCTCGCGAATCAACTCCAGAAATTCTGTATCGGTGGAGAAAACTTGGACACAAAATTATAGGTTTTGCCACTTCCGAAGACCTACCGAGTCAGTGTTTACAACAACGTGCACTTTGTTCGAAGCTTTGAATCTAATTATGCTGAATTATGATAATTCCCTACGTTCCAGCGCAGTAAGGCACCACCTCTCTAGAACCTCTATTTTCATTCGCCCGCTGTAAACACTACCTCTATTGTTATTCAGGGCTAGGGGCATTGTTATGACCTGTTATCTATTGTTTTAAGAACCAATGAAATAACTCGTTTCGAGAGGTAGTGGGCGACCCTTCCAGCGCACAGGACACAAAGCGGAGAACAATAACATGTAATTACTTATACAAAGAACTTTAAGAAATATATTCTCATGAATATTTCGATTGTTGTCGGCTTCAGTCGTCGCAGTTCGTGCATACTCTTAACATAAATGCATACATAATTATAGCAAGGGTCCAGCGCGACCTTAAGTTTCATAGCGAGTATTTGGCAAAACTTAAAGTAGACTTAACTCAGCCGTGAAATAGTCCCTATAAGCAGTGAACTACCATTCCCATCGCTTAGCTTCTTTCACTGTCACAGGTCAAGCACACAATTTCAACAAGTATTCACATGGTAAACTCGACTATCTCGGCGCCATGTACGACTTCCAAAGTCTGATGCATTATGGGAGCCACGCGTTCTCCAAGAATGGCAAGCGCACCATAAAGGCCATCAAACAACCCAGCGTGCAGTTCGGTCAGAGAAAAGGCTTCAGTGAGACGGACATACAGCAGCTGAATGCATTGTATGACTGTAAAAGTAAGTTTAACCAACTGCGCAACAGTTAAGATGAACTCTCGTTCTTAAGGGGGGTGACTCTTAACTACCAATTTGTTTCTAAGGCAGGTTTCTAATTGCTATATTTTGGAAACAAAACATCATACAGATAAGCTTTTTGCACGAGTCACGGTCATATTTAACGCATCACGTGACCAGAACAGAATAAACCCTAAAACTCAAACGGCGGATAGATTTTAAAATTAAAATGAGTGTCAATAGATAAAGAACGTCCACATGCGTAATGTGACGTACCGTTTTTGTGAAATTCGCATTATTATAAGAGTTATGGCGTAATAAACACTCATATTTACAGACTTTCATTAGTAGCGTTTCCTTTTTTCGTGTAAACGGTAAAAGCATACGTCAGATTATTAAGACGGCTACGTTATCTCTGATTTGTAAGAGAAATCGGAACTTTACTATGTTTCCGTGGAGTTTTAGGGATTTTAAATTCTAACGCGCGGTTTGGGACTGGCACTAGTTTCGCACGCGCAATGATATATTTTTTAAAGCAGGTGTACCCCCAAATAAAATTCACCATTCAGTGTTAAAAAAAGCTTCAAAATCGCTTTCTTCAAAATACAGTCTTCAGCAATTCCTTAGCAACTGCTCCAGATCTGTAGTTAAGAGTCTCCCCCCTTAATCGTTGGCTGCAGTTTTCCCCGGGGAAACTAGGGAATTGGGGCTAGAGCATCGGGGGAGGGGGGAGAGGGAATTCGTCGCTCCTCTCACTTCTTCTCATACTTTACTAGAACAAATTTATCAAAATCTTGTCAAGAAACTTTTGTGCAATATCTTGATCAGCATGTGATGATTGCGTTGTGATCATTCGTCTGCGTCTATTTCAGTGGCCTAAAGGTTTTCTGATTTAAATATCTGTATTTTCAAGTCGTTTCCCGACTACTCAAATTTGAACTTAGTACAAATTTCCTGGAAATACGTCCTGGAGAGTGCAAAGTTACTCAAAATTTTGAGACAAGTCTAAAGCTTTCGTCGTAGCTTCATTGTTTAAGTTCAATTTTTTAGTTTTGGCCTTATCCAAAGAACTCTTACAAGTGAAATTATACAAACACAGATCCCTAATAAACATGGTTTACATATAGATGAATGTGTAACTCTCCTCTGAAATTTGTGCAAAGAGGCACAGAATGAATATATCAAAATTCTAACCTGGCTCCTTGGCTTGGGGGAGTTAAACAAAAGATATCACATCGAGGTTGAAGGATGAATAAATCAGTTTTTTTTTTGCTTATTTCCCCCAAGTCTATTAGAAATTGATCAATTGGGGAGCTGATGAGTAACACGAATGGGATCTGGGTACAACGGCCGATATATAATATATGTGTAGTTACCTCAAAGTTCTCGAACAGAGTATCTTAAATATTGCGCTACAAAGTTGAAGTTTCATTCATTCTTACTTTCTTTCTTTCTTTCCTTTTTTCTTTCTTTCAAACTCGGATAGCTAAGGGTTCAAAAGTCTGGAGTTCTTGGACAAAGTTTGGCCCTTGTAACGACAGATGTCACAAAATACGTCAGAGGTTCTGCATGGCACGTGATCGAACGCGGTGTCCTGGGGCGGGTCTTTACGGAATCCAAAGACAGGCAAAGATATGTTCTCTTCAAGAGTGTTACGGTTAGTGTGTTGCTTGAAAATAGTGTATTTATTGTGTAAGTTAAACTAAGGGTTTATTCTTTCGGTTATAGACTCCTTTAGTTAGCTCGAATATGAAGGCGTGCTTGCTGTTAAAAGGCGACTTGCGCAAGGGAAGAAAAAACTTTAACATAAAATTAATCCGTAATGAACGGTTGAGGCAATGGCTGAAAAGGTGAAGAAAATAGTTTCCGTTTTTCTTTAGATAGTGGTTAAAGCTAAACAGAAAGGGACTCGAAGGACTATAAGCTAATCTCTTGCCCTATAGGAGTAGAATGCATAAGAAAAACACAACAGAATTTTGATGCAAATTATTACAGTTAGCGTGCACGTGTTAAGTTGTTCGGAAACTGGGCTAAGAAATTCACGCGGCATAAAAAACGTAGTTATTTTTTGCCAACATTGTATAGACTTAGTCTCAATTTAATCTCAATTCGTTATTTCTAGAGGCCAGGCAAGGACTCTTTGCGAAATTAACCAAAGGTTTTCATGTTTATAACGTAGTTTAATTTTTAGCACGAAAACAAGAATTTTACAAAAGCTCAAAACCTTCGTTCGGCACGTGCAAAAGAAAAATGCAAATTAGATGCTGTTTTCTTTAAATTTTCCGCTTGGAAACCGTCCTCTAAATTCTCATTTGTCAATGAAAACGATTAGCATTTTTAATACCCTGCGAGCAGAATCTTCTTCGATCTTTTTAACCTAGGAAGATCGAAGAAGACTCTGTACAAGCCGAAACGGGGAAAAATCAAGCAATATGAATTCGGGATTGAACTGGTATAGCTTTCCTGCAAACAAGAAGGGCTGAAGTGGACATGAAGTGGAGGTAGAAATGGCACCTTGCAGTTGAGATTTTGGGGACCGTAATTAAACATTCTGAGCCGCTGATCGGCTGCAAGTTAAAAGATTGGAGACATGTTTACATGTTCTACAGTTACTCAGTCGTCGGGCCGTTTATTGCGGGTGAATTAAAATGCTGGACCTTTTAATATATTAGTTTTCAAGTTAATAAACATTTGGCCAGACTGTTGGTGTGTCAGCTAGAATATTGTGCCGTTTGTCGGTTCTTTTTTTAATAAAAATCTCGTCTATCAGCTGTCTAACTTTGAGTCGTTGTCATGAGATGTTTTTTTAATTAGTTGAAAACAATTTTTGGGCCCTTTCAGTCAGTTTTTTTTGTGATCAATTTATGAAATTTTAAATTCCATTTTTCGCAGTTGTTCAAGTTTTTTTAGCGGGTTGTATAAACCCGAGATTAAAATTTACGCCACCAAGAGAAAATAAGGGGACAGTCCCCTTATTTTCTCTTGACGCCACATAATGTCCATAAAACGGTGTTTGACTCATTTTATTTTTCCTTTACTTACACAAAATTGCAATAACGTTGTCGTATTAAAAAGGAAAATGAAAAAAGCCAAATAGGAATCAATTAGCTTAATCATCATTGCTGGCAGCTTTTACAAGAAACTAACGAGTTTATATATGTACAAATATAATCCTGCTATAAGATAAATTGATTTACCGGTGTATTTTGAGGCGTTTTTGAGCCCGGTTCTTCTGGCGAATTTCAAACATATCGTTGTAATGCCTTAAAACTCTTTTGTGCCTTTTTCTTTTTCCTTTTTTTTCTATGACGTTATTGTGATTAGGTGTATAAAACCCTTTTAATAACAATCAAAAGTATTGTAGCAGCTCCTGTAAGCTTGTAATTTTAGCAGTTGCCTTCGTTAGGGGCATTGTTCCTGTTGCTTGCTCTGTTTTTCTCTCAAAAGGTAGTAAGCTGTTCATATGAGATCTTGTAATTCACTGACCCATCGCGAATGGCGTTTTGTTTGTAATACAAAATAAATATTAATTAAATTAATTACAAAAACTAAAAAATACACATTGTTAATTGACACATATTCAAGGAAAAATTCGTATCTTTTTTATTTGCCTTTATGTCAATAACTGATTTAGTAATAATATTGTGATAATTTTAAATGATTGTAACAGGGGGCCTCTCCAAGAAAAAAACAGGAGGGTTGGCTGAAAGCCCCTGCTCTTAAATTTATACAGATTTTCATTGTTATTGTTATTGTCAGGAGCAAATAAACTATCTAATCAGGAGCCATAATGGGAGGAGACCGTAAGCGCGACATCCACGCACCCTATGATACGAGACAATTTTTATATTTTTAGAACAGGCAGACACGCGCGGATGCGTGGGTTCTCGGGTCGATGTTGCCGGAGTTGCGTGACTAGTATCATGTGATTCGCGAGTAAATCTGCCGCAAAAGACTCTGTGTTTAAACTTGAGAACGAAAAATAAATCAGTGGTTCTGTGAACCATAAATTTTGTACGGACGCTATTTATACATTAGGCTGTGCAGCTTCCGTATCGTGCTAAATTCATCTCCTGGATATTTTGTCAGTTAAGCACAGGACTAATCTAGAGAAGTTTTCTCAGTAAGATAATTCACCATGACTCGTTTACATTTGGATTGTACTTTGGTTAAGATGGCCCGCGGCTATTTCTGCGGAACGGAGGTGCTCTTTTCTAAATCAAGCTTTGGGCATGTAAACCTCACCCGATTTTTCTGATTTTTAGCAATCGAAAAAACAAATATTCAAATTTTATAAAGCTTTCAAATAAAGAGCAAACAAGGCAAACGATCACGAGATATTAGCGCTTTTGAAAAAATATATTTATGAGAAAAAAAAACGCGAATATTTTCTAAACAGGAAGATAGATTTTTTCTTATCAAAGTCAACAAGTTCAAATTATCCAATTTCTAGTGTGAGCAACTTTCAACGAAATCGGCTGAGTAGAAATTGCTGCACAGTTGACCGTCGCTTCAAAATATTATGCTCGTGTATAATTGGGAGCTACAACAACGTTCAAGCTATGCTAAGATCCCATAGATTATTTGAAAGCTTAATGCCAACTAAAACGTTGCTGAAAAGTATGGAAAGATCGGAAACTCCTAGCAAAAGTTGTAAACAAATGAGGAGGAAGAGGTTTACGGTGCGGAAATTAGAATTAAAAAAAAATTACGGATTTTCTTTCTTATATTTTTAAGTATGAGAAAATACAGCATATATGCAAACGGCTTTGTCTACTTTCGTGAATCTAGTCTCGATGAAATGCGTCGAATTTTGCTTGCCAAGATAGCTACTCCGCGTCTTCCATTTGAAAACCCTCGGGTAACAGTAAATTATTCAAACTTGCCGCGTTCTCAAGATTATTTGGCACCTGGAATTGAACATGGCACGCCACATACCACATTCATTGCTAAATAAAATGCATGAATACAAAGCTCAGCCGCAATTTTAACCGTGGCATGTTTATTTCCAGGTGCTAAATAATCTTGAGAATGCGGGTAGTGTGAATAATTTACTGTAACAAGAGCGTTTTCAAAGCGCTCCAAAATTGAAGACGAAAGGTAGCTATCTTGGCGAGCCAAAGTCGAATCGGTTTCATCGAGACTAGACACACGAAACTAGTAGATAAAGCTGTTTGCACATATGCTGCATTTTTTCATACTTGAAAATAAACGAAGAAAAATAGGTAGATTTTTTTAATTCGAAAAAAAATGAATCCTCTTCTGCTTCATTTGTTTACAACTTTTGCTGGACGTTTACGATCTTTCCACACTTTTCAACAAGGTTTTAGCTGCACTGCGAATTACAATACAGGATACTAAAAGAAATATTTTGGAGCAGCATTAATCGGATAAGTGACTTAAATGAAAATATTTTCATTCTGCAATATATATGTAATTTTAAATGATATGAAAGTCACATGTAACTTACAACAAAGCATTAAGGAAAGGTCGAAATGGCGTATACAATCGTATTTCGGCAAAAATATGTTTTCTCCTTTTTTTGCTGTCATTCTGTATTCTTTGGTTGCCCATATCGCTGCGCTGTGAAACGTTTAGTAAATTGTCTTGACCACTGTGTGATTCCTCGTACGACATGTTTAACGAGTCTTCGCGACTGGATTTGTCCGAAAAAAATACTACTGCAGACATCCAAATCACTTGTATCATCCTCACTTTCATGGCTACATTCAAAGAAGTGCTCAAGGAGACCTTGACGTAAATTAGGAATAGAAACTGATGAAAGAAAGCCAGTGTTTACTTCACTTGCAGAGGTTATTTTGGACGCCATTTTGTTTATATTTCTCCGCGCGACGTCCTCGCGAAATCCTCGCGGCAGTACGCGCGCGCGCCTCGCGGGATGACACGATTTGTTCTAAAAATAGAAATTTTGACCCATATCATAGGGACAAGGCCAGATCTCGCGCTTACGGTCTCCTTCCATTATGGATCCTGATCTAATAGAATGCGGAAAAACAGAAACATTAATATAGGAAATGTCTAGATGCAATATATTTTGCTCTCCGCCTCTTTTCATGCAGTATTGTGAATGGTGAAGTGACAGAGATAGCTGTATGTCTTATTTCCAACATGTCTTGTACAAATTGCTGGTAGACTTTTTATCTTTGGTGATCAGCTCTTTATATTAATTTTTGTGATCTATATGCTTGATTTTGTCATATTGTTACGAGTTAAACTAAGGGCGCGTTCGTTTGGGATCAATCCGGAATAAGAACAATTGGAATAATGTAAGTTAGCGTTCGTTTGGCTGCTCTTCCTATTCCGGAATACTTGGATTTTCATTCCGGCTATTCTGCTCCCAGGAGCAGAATAGCCGGAATATATTCCAGAATATATTCTTATTCCAGAATATTCCCAAACGAACGCGCCCTTAGGAATGTCTTTTTTTATTATTTTTTGTTCAGCTCCAGTACCAGGCCACTGGGGTCGTTGGACTTCTTGGTCTTCTTGCAGTGTGGCTTGTGGACCTGGCCTTCGCACCAGATCGAGACTGTGTGACGATCCGCCACCAAGGTATGGCGAGAAAAGTTGCCGTGGAAGCAGCGTGCAGACTGCGCGGTGCATGAAACGTAACTGTTAAAACAAAGAGACAAGTAAAACAAATGCCATTTCTAGCAAACTTTATAACAGTACTCGAATTGGTTTCTAACTCTAATGAACCAGTCCGAGAAACCAAAAATTGTGACTTCAGCTTTTCGTTGCGTTACGACATGTTGCTTAGCAACCATGCTAAAGGTGGAATTCGACCGAAAAAGTTGCTTGTTACCTGGGAAATAGATGCAAATAGGCAGTTCAGAACGAAAAATGAAAACAATCATTCCTTATTTCGCTATCCGACGAAAGCTAATTTCGCTAACGCTATTAATAAGGCGATCTACCAGTGGAATACAATATTGATCGAAGGTTGTTATGATGGAAAGATGTGAACATTATATCTTTTATTTCAATCGAAGGCCTTATTCACGACGGTCGCAATAATGGTTATGATATTATAATGCAAATTAGACATCTGCACTGCAAGGGGGGAGGGCGGGAGGGTACAAATACTGGAAAGAAGACAAATTTTTGGAAAATTTGTGCCAAAATCATGTTTGAGTTTGAAATAATAGACACTTATTAAATTATTCTAGGTTTGGAATGGTGCATTTGTTAACTACACAAGCCGTTTATCAAGTTTATTGTTCTTCAAAAGCATCAACTGAAACAACTCATATTCAAGTTTAATATTTAACGCTACAAGCATAGGGTAATTGTGAATAGAAATTATCATTATGCGGAGAGGGTTAAAATCGCCAATTTCGCCCGATTCTAAGTTGTTTTCCAGATGAGTTTGCATTCGATAATATGATAATATTTAGCTATAAGGGGGTAAGGGTCTTTAAGAAAACATGCCGGCTAATGCGAACTAATTGACTCGTGCATCACCTTGGCTCTACCGCGCTTAAAACCACGTGGTAGACACATTTTATTTCTTGGACGTACGGCTGATCACTTCTGCCAATTTTTTTTTCATTTTCCAATTTATATATTCGAATTCAAAATTGATCTAGAAAAATCATTAATAAATACAATCAGCCAAGCCGGAAACTGTCTTTTTATTGAATTTATCTTGAGGATGTTTTGTCTTTTCCGCTTCAGTTGACTCTCTGGTCTGTAATTGGAAAAATTGATGTGTGCGGTTTCCACAAAGAAATTTCCCATTTGCGTGCACGCGAGTGCTTCATGTGTGCAAAGACTTGTCAGTTTTCGCACTTTTCAATGCCTTACTGCAAGGGTGAAGAAGGGTAAATCATAGTAACATGCCAATCATTCGCGTTCCCTCGTTTTCTGACCGCTGATCTAGGGGAACGTGGACTCTAGGAACGAGACTGCATACCAACCTCATTTTTAGGACCAGCGTGTGTGATTTTCCATACTTTGCTTCACACCCGACCCCCCCCCCCCCCCCCCCAAAAAAAAAAAGAACAATAATTGATACTCTATTTCAGACAAAAATGTTCAAAATCAAAAGTCTCTAATTAACGCTATATTATGGACTTCAAGAACAGAACGGCTCAAGAACCATACCGTTTCTCGATGGTCATTGCTTTATTGCGCAACAAATCAAGGAAATTGATGAAATAAATACTATTGCTCGCATTCCAGGGGGGGGGGGGGGGCGGATTTACTCGACGTCAACCCCAAAAGCTATTCTGGGATATGATCAATACACTGTTCCTGACACTGTAGCTGTAAAACCTACTTTTGTTACTTTCTTTTAGCACTTGTAAACATACGTCCACGGCGTCTCGTGCCATTTTTTCAGATTTCCCTGAAATACTGAAGTCAAGGAACCGTGAACTAAAAACTACCCACCATGCCATTCGGGATTGTCGCTTGCGCGTTTTTCCGACAACCTTTATCGAAACAGCTATAAAGTTTGTGGGACATCAAAGGGAAGCGTTTTGGTCTGAAATTAGGTACAGATTTTGACTATTTTTGTGTAATAAAGTGTATTTTTTGTGCAACATAGTCTTAAAATGCGAGTGGTTTAAACGAAAAAAAAAATGTTATTTACCTTGCGAGAAGTGCAGAAGAGAACATGTGCCCTTTTAGCTCTTTCTCTTGGCGTTTAAAAAGGAGAAAATTAATTGTGTTATGCTAGGGATGTTTTGAAAATTACAAATTGACGTTAATTGCTATTTTTCCGCCTCCTCACAACTGTTGCAAATGACATCAATTTGCATATGACAATCGTATCTGGACACTTAGCACGTTATTGTGCTGACATAGTCAGAATATATTTTTCAAACTGCCATCTGACATGATCTGATGCACGGATGTGAACCATCGGACGTAACGAGACACATTTCAACAGCTAGTTCATCAATCCAGAAAGATGTGGAACCGTTTTGGATGAAATCGTCAAGGTGGTTGCGCGCGTGTCGTACCTTAAGTTAATAGGGAGTTTAAGCAACTGCGGCAGCGACGCCGAGGATAGCGTCGATTAAAAAGGGAATTAATATTTTATTTAAAACTCTTGCGATTATCTACAGACCAAGTTGGTCTTTCTTTCAGCGTCAGAATGACCCTCAGCTGAAAATGTTAAGACGGCGTTCATTTTCAAAACCAAACTTAGGATTTTTCCATTTCAGGCACGTTGTTGTTTGGAAGAAGACGGCAAAGAAATGTACAAAGAGTTATAGTTGCGTGTGCAAAGCCATTGTACTCTTGTTTTTATGCTAATTTGCATTTTAAATCGACTCAAGCTGTTTGTTCATGTACTTTCTAGTGCTGTTATTGCATGGTTAGAAGTGTTTCACCTATAGCCGACCTTCTGACGATGTTTTAGACACCCTTTCGGATATGGCTGCCTGCAAGATCGGATGTGAATTAAGAGACGTATCTTTTTGGATTTTTCCAGAACAATGGATAAGTTTGTTAGCTTTGCAGTTTATTAAGTGATGCCTCGCGTGCGGTACCAACATTTATCATCCCTGGAACGACAAAAAGAATAACACATTTGTTGTAAAAATCAATTAATTCCCACAGAACCTTCGCAATATATTAATAAGGGAACCGCCTCGCAGGTGCATATCGTATTTGTAATTGTTCACCAAAAGTTGTCTGTTAGAAACAGCCTTTAGATCAGTTGTAAACAGCCTTTGGAAAGATAAAAATAGCCTGAAATTCAATGAAAGAGCGTTGAAGAGCCACGTTGCAAAAAACTCCACGCGGGTTAGTTTTATGTTATTTATTTCGTGAGTTGAAAACAGGAAAAGTAATTATATTGTAGATAGTTGTTATAATGATATCACAGTTTACAAAGGAACATAACAAATAAAGTACTACTTTAATTTTGACTTTATTTTTCGTAACTAAAAGCAATTTCCAAGTCTGGTGTTATCTTGGCGAACAATTACTTACTTCAGACATCGAAAAGCTAATAACAGTAAACTGCTCTAATTGTGCTATACTAAAAATAAAGCAGTTCTATACATACGTGACCTAGATTCATAACAAGAGAACATTTCTTCCTTTTATTTACGTAACATAGAAGAAGTACTTGGACACAAAACTCCTGAGCAAACATTTTTTTATTTGTCCTTATTCAATAGGTCGATCTACACTACAACTTTGAGGATTGAATTTTTCATGATTTCGTGCTTAATTCAGTTCGCAATAGTCGCCTGCAATAAGGCAATCAGTGTTCTATTGTTATATGGGAGACACGTTGTCTCAGCGGCTTACTGCAGTTTCCAATTTTTCTTGTTAAAGTAAACTCATAACATTAAACTTAGCGGCGTCATTTTTCTAACATTGTATTACCACTTAACAGCGTAGACCGCGGTAGTTGTGTTAAGAAGACAAAGAATTCCGCCTAGGTGGTACAAACAATGGGAAAATCTTGTTTTCCGTGAAACATTTAAGTTAAGACTCGTGAAGCAAGCGGTGAACGCTATATTCAAAGATGAAATAAACTTTTGCAAAGAGAAAAGTTTTTTGTTCCTATTTCACAAAAGCATAAACAGTTGCTATCTTTTCTTAGCCATTACTGATTCAGCATTACCGATAGCACAGATGTTTTTTATATACATATTATATATATAGTGTGCGCTTTTGTGTCCTACATGGCATAAAAACTTAACTCTTCCCAAGTCAATATAATAGATTTTCAATTTACTTTTCAGAAGTCAAAATAAAACTGCGATAAATTCACGTTCGGCGTACTTTGTACCTTTGCACAACGTGTTCATTTTTCACATGTTTTCTGTTCTTGTCATCTTTTTGCCGTGTTTGATTTAAACATCGAGCGATCCGTTGGGATTAAATAATTCATTTTTACATGCAAATGCCATTCACATTACCGACTCCGCCGCAGGCTGCAGAAATCTTTGCTCATCGATATGAACAACTTCACCGAAGTTTACTCTCACTTTTCGCGATGCTTGAGGCGCCGCAATTGCCTCGTTACTATCATTAACATCTTCCACGTCCTTAAATTGCCGAAAATGGTTCTGGACGTTTTGATACGCTACGCCGCGATCGTGCCTTGCCTCGTATTTTGGAATGAGCTCGCGACGCCAGTAATTATTCCAGAACTCTTTTCTCGCCGTGTAGAGATTGTGCGGTGATGCGAGTTGCATCGTGTAGGGCGTACGGGTTTTCGGCATCCGCATTTTCTTTTTTCGTCGCTTAGCCTGAGCGTTTCTAATGATGTTGTTGTTGTTCGCCGATTCGTCGTTGCTCTCCTCCGATTTTAAGCACGAAAAGGCGAACGCCTTCAGCGCGTTGCAAGAGTTGAAAATGCCTTTGCAGTAACGCCTGTGAAGGAATACAAATATGAAGGGATTGATGGCAGAGTTTGAGTAGACCAAGGTAAAACAGAATACGATGATGGTGTCGAAGTACTGGTAATTCCTTCCCGTGCCGAAGTCGTGCCAGATCCACATAATATGGTTCGGTAGCATACACAACGAAAAGGCAATCACGACAATTATGAATATCCTGACAATTCTCATGTTCCGTTGCGCTCTTGCCTGCGTAAGTGGCTTCTTGCTGTTGCGCTTTTTCTCGCCGATGGCCTTCTGCATTCGTTCTATGTCCCTCCAGAGCTTTTGGCTGATTCTGATGTAGTTAGCGGTGATGACGAATAACGGCAGAACGTATAACGCTATGAACACGGCCAGGGTGAACACTTTAGGGTGGTATTCGTGTGGCCAGTTCTCGCTGCATTCCGCGCTTCCGTCGCTCTTTTCAACCCGGAGGATGGCAATGTACGGTCCGACTAAACTGATGCTCGCAATCCATAGGAAGAACACGATTGCAAGAGCTCGCGTCGCCTTCAGTTTTGGCTTCAACGGTGGCATCACTGAACGGTGTCTTTCCCAGCTCATGAAAAGCAGTGTATATACCGACACGGCCATGAGGATTGTCTGCAGTGGGTACACAGTTTTACAAAGCACGTTACCAAAAGGCCACTGCTTCATCAGAATCTCCACAAAGTCAAAAGGAATGCTAATCACGCACGTCGCCAAATCAGTTGCGGCCAAGTTAAGGATGAAAACATCGGTTATACGCAAGCGGCGTCTCTTGAAGACAGCCAAGCATATCAGGGTATTTCCTATTAGGCCTGCAGCAGTGATGATAGGAAAACACATCAGTTGTATGATAGCAAGCCGATCAAATCCGTCCGCGGAAATGTTTTTGTTTGTCGTAAATGTGCCGGTTAGATTGAAGGTTAAGCCCTTCGAAGATGCGTTTTGTGCCGCAAAAACAGCCGATGAGTTGTCGCTTCGGGCATGGACATTTGAAGCATTCATCTTGCCCTCGCTGTGAATTGTCAGCAGAATGTTTTCATTTCTTCTTGTGTTCGATTAATAAGCGGTATGCCCGCGCGCGAGCTGCCTTGAATGGCAGCTTCTCATATTTAAATTGTCATTATCATGACGTGAAAATAAATGCCCTCGACCATCTGTCCCCGTATTGAATGACCTACAATCCTCACTTAATAACGTCGAGCGAGTGGACGACCGGGCGAATTAGAAACACAACAGCTAATGTGTTTTGGAAAGAACATTTATCATATGCATGAACTCGGCACAGTTCCGCGAATGGAAACACATCAATAGCTCTTTTTTTGATAACTGTCAACGCCCCCAAACCCGAAAGCAAGATAACAGAAGTACCACAACTTCCAAGGAAAAGAAAACAATATTTTAATAAGTTCAAAATAAGCGCTATGATTGTTTTTGGAGATGAATTTGAGGATGTCATTAAATTTAACTATACAACGCCTCAGAGAAAACAATCAATTCACAACGCAAACCACATTTTAAATAAAAAACAGAGGTGGTTTAAATTTAATTCCGTGTTGTACATAACCCTGTGTTCGCCTTTTTTAAAAGAAACGAAAAAAAGAACTGCTGAGTATTTATATATTTTTTAAATTATCTACTGTTCATATAGTAATGCAGAGTTTGTTTAGTCTCTGAAAAAATTAAAGACAGTATTTTGAAAGTGATAAGATCTACTCTAGACTTTCTTCCTTGAATAAATTGTAATAAAATAAAGATAGGACGCAGTTTCTTTTATTCATCACCGCGATTGTTTGTCATTTGTACAATGATAAATAATTCGGATGTTCTTTAGCTGAAATTGATTTTTTTCTTCCGACAGTTATTGTTCTGTTAATTTGCAATACTCGCTTAAAATATGACAATTTCTAAAGACTCATTGTGCGGTTGCTATGCGCAATTCGGTAGAAGGAATAATTTTTCTTTTTCTTCGTGTTAATGTGCACGTAGCTTAGTTTCCTCCAAGCTAGGCCGGCAAATATTTCAATAACTTCCTATGTTTTAAATTGTTGAAATAAACAAGACATAATGCGTGTTGTCATTAGTCGAAAAGCGTCTACCACACGTATGGAAAAAAAAATTACCTGTAGCATTTATTTCATGTAGCAAAAAGGAAACCTTCTTTGCTTTCCTTAGCATGGAGTGAGAAAGCACTTGAAAAAAACTCGTACAGCTGTTGAGACGAGTGTCTCTATATATCATGTCTACATCGATCTACAGCTTTTGTCTCGTGCTACCAAACATCACTCGTGTTGTTACATCTCACTGGGAGAAAGAAAAACATATCCTTCTTATCCTCTTAAAATAACTAACGAACCGACTCACACAGATCAGGGGGTGTTTAAATGATAACGGGGCGACTTTGGTAGCCGCGCGAGTTCACCAGCCCCTTGTGTAGCTCTGTATTCGTTTACATGATACCAACACAAAATGCCATACCGGAGCGAGCCATACCGGAGCGAGTTCACCCCGGTTCCTGTGTACCGGAGCGAGATTTTCATTTCGGGACGAAAATTCATTCCGGTGTCATATAAACGCGCCATGACTCAGCTGATGACTGTTCGTGTTTCATATTCCTTTTTACAGTAGTATAAAACTGGCGCCCCAATAAAAACGGCTTATGTAAACACGGTATGACTTTTTAATCTCGCACCGAAATGAAAGTCGCGCAGGTATCATGTAAGCACCCCCTTGCAAAAGGTCAAGGTTGCTTTGTAAAAGGGTGACAAATGAGATTAGTGGGAGATCATTTAGAGGATACGTTAAAAGTATTCCCCCTCTCCATTCCCCCGAAAATAAGCCGTTCCGCAAATAATTCCTCCAAAACCTCAGATTCAAAAATCCTTCCGATAATCCCCCTCCACCTCCTCTCGAATATATTTCTAATTATAAGCCTCCTACTGGCATGGAGAGCTTGCGGTTTTGTATTTTATGTCCACAGTATGCTCAAAGACTTGTAATATTCATTTAACGACTGAACAACTTATTTCGAGCTTCATATCTTTGTTTAGAGAGTTTTTCCATGCCCTTGTAAGCATCCAAAATTCTTCATGATATTCTTCATTGTAATCCATCAAATATTTTTCGCGCGCGCGATTGGTCTAAGCACGTCACGTGATTTGGCTTCAAAAATATGCACGAAGACTTACCTTGGACATTATCTGTCGCTCCAAGCTCACAGTTTCCTCTCGGAAAAAAAAAATTCGCTTCTCGGAACAGAGAATGTCTCCAGACAAATATCCGTGCATATTTTCGCGGCAAATGGCAAAAACTTTTGAACAAATATCAATTTGAATAAATTTCGGCGGAATTAGGGAATTATCGAGTTAAGAACTTCACTTAAGTGTTATGTTAAAAACGGATACATGAAGGTGTTTCAGACGCCATGGCGACTGCAACAATATCTGCCACTTGAAAAGTTTTTCAATGGCACAAGCTCAGACAAATTTAGGATAAACTTAAATTATTTGGTCTCTTTCTGTTTTAATGCCGCTCATGAAAGAGATAATCAAGCGGCTCATGAGCGAAGCGATACAGTTCTTGTCGTTATTCGATCATAACTTTGACAAACACACTAACCCTGGAAACATCTGCTGCGCTACTCACCGCCGTGACTGCCAATAAAACTCGAGAAAAAATTATTTACAAATTATTCTGTAAACATTCTTTCCCAACCAATTAGAGCTCGTCGTTTCTATTGAATAAAGAAGGTATTCCATAAATGAATTTTACCGATGTAGAAATTAGAAAAATTGGCGAGTTCTGCCAATCAGATTGATGAATTTATGATGTCATCAATCTCGAAACGCGACTGCCACTTTGCTCTGCTATGAATAATTGTAATTTCTTTTGACTGAAAATGGCTTCAAATGTGCACGCTTCTTAGGAAGAGAAACGCCAGAACTTTTAGGTAAAAGAACGTTAAACAAAGAAGAAAACTTAAGTTAATACGGCGACGCTTCTATTTCTCGTCGTTAACGTAACGTACAGACTGCAGGGACCGTGCAAGAGCGCATGGGGAGGGGCTGGCCCACCACTACCAGGCTATACATAAAGAAAGACACGAAAATTGAGAAACAAAAGAGTTACACTAAAATTTTTCACCGTTACGTTCAAGTGTGTTTATGACAAATCGTTGGATTTCTGCTTTATTTGACGGCTAATATTATATAATAATGGCTGTAGTGCTGAAATACGTTCAACCCCTCTCACCCCCTCCCCCACCTCAAATTCTTGTTGCGTGGGCCAAACCAATATTTGGTAAACGCTGGGCCTTCCATTTGAAGCAGTCTTTCATTTGGGTTTTCGTATTCAGACGGCTCCAACTGGTACGATCCAGACACGCTGACGTTTTACAGAAAGAGGAAAGATTTCTAAAAGAGAAGCTCTCTTATGTTGCGATGTAGTAAAGCACTCTGTACGCAGAGCCAGATTGCTTTCAAATGGTAGGAGCACTTAAAATTAAGGTAGCAAACACACCAGAGATAATAATACATCAAAAAGAAGTGTAGGTGGCTAAGAAAGGCTGAGACGGATTACGGACAATAAACGTGAAAAATTTAGGATTAATTTTTCAAGATTCATTATTCATTTCGTAGCTCCTTTAACAGCCGGCCGTGACGTAATCTCGGACCCAGGCCCAGTTTGTTCAAAAGATGGATAACGCTATCCACCGGATAAATCGCTATCCAGTGGATAGCTTAGTTTGTTTGGCCAACACCTATCCACTGGATAGTGATTTATCCGGTGGATAGCGTTATCCATCCTTTGAACAACTGGGCCCAGATGTTTGCTCACTTCGTAGGAAACATCTGGCGAAGTACGCTCAGTTTTCCATTCTGATTGGTTAATGAACTGCATCACCATCTTCGCGCAGATGATACAGACTTTGTCAGAGCACGCGCGCACATACGATGGGAGTGCGAAAATATAAGAAAACGTTTCCCTTGAACGTTAGTAAAGTGATACGGTTTGTAGTTCAAGCTTGTGAGTATATTAGTTCTTCAATTATCATGTCTGTGGGTAAAAAGATGTGTTAAAATTTAGCCTGCAAGCAGGCTCTCTTTGGGGGCAACGCGCAAGTGGCGATGCCGCGAGTTACGGCGAGCGGTGCGAGCGCGCGGGTATCAAACTCGCGGCCTGCTCCTCGTAGGCAAATCTGACGCGTACAGCTAGCTCGTACGCGTCAAACAGGGCGCGCGCTCTTTCTGACAGCGACGATTTAAATTTATCAGCAAAACATGAGTAATGGCTCTTTTCGTCCCCAACTGTATCTCAAGATTGTGTAACTGGTCTTTTCCCTGTTTAAGAAAGTAATTCATGACCTATTAATAACGACCAAGCGAGCTTTCAATCCACCTAAATTGCAGAGCATCGGTAGTAGCGTCGTGTGTCAGATTTCGGACACATTTGACGCAGCAAAATCGGCTTTCACCAGATGTTCTCTCCCGAAATCAGACGTAACGTCGAGATATCCTTTATGCCACGGGAAAGCAAACCCAAGCATAAACAGGTGACCCAGCATAGGGTCGTCTGAAACAATGTAGTACACTCTTCACTTGAGTTGCTTTCGCACGCAATGTTATCGACTGGATTTCAATCGAGTGTCCAAAATTGCTTCATTTTTGTTTTACCACGCTCTGTGGTTGGTTTGAAACTCGACCAATCAAAACCAAATCAACGGCGACTCCACTCGTTTTCCCGCGCTTGGCGCCGGTTGTCGTTATTGGTTCGAATTTTGATTGGTCCATTGGGAATGTCTACTTTTGTCGTGATTGCTCATGTACATTGCAATTGTTATAGGTTTTGTTTTAGACAATGTTTTGTAAACAGCAAAAAAGGCGTGAATTTCTAAGAACAGTTATGTCAAAAATGTTTTTCAACATAGGGTTTATTCGTTTAAAATAACTGACTTAATGGGCATTTTATTCACGACTTCTCTAGAACTATAAATAGACTTTGTTGATATTTAAAACTTTATTAAGTCTCCCAATCAGGGCTTTTCAGACTAAATGTACATTAATTAGACCAATAAAAATATTTGATAAAATACCTAAGTAATTAAGAAATACTGACCAGCATGAAAAAGTGAATATCATATCTAAAAGAAATGTTTAGCAAAGAGGAAATTTCTCAGACACGTTAGGTAATCCCCTTTTCCTTTCCTAGATAGATAGTGAAGAGGGGCTGCTGAAGGATAAAAGCGTTCTTTTGGGGTACCCCCGTATCAAAATGATTCTTTTGGTATTGTTTGGATCAAAACTTTTCACGGGTCTCTTTTCGGTGTGTTGTCTGTTAAGCGTTTTTCTTGTCTGTGTTTTTGTTTTTGGCGGTGGGGAGGGGGACTTTCCAAACAGATACTTTTGAGGGGGGTGTTTTTTTCATGGCTTTGAATCTCCTTGTCTCTTTTCCGTAGGTACAGTGTATCCCCCTGGGATATAGATTTCCAAGTTCAAAACTGTTCATCACGTGAAGCATAGTTAGTGTGTACTTACTACGCGTGAAGTGATTAGCAGTTGTCTTAGAGACACTGACTCGGTGAATTTTAATGTTTCTGGCTTGTTAAACCAGGGCTCTATTACAGTGGCTGCAGGATCATCTTCCCATTCTTGCAACTCTTCAAGCAGCTGTTCTAACTGAACTCCAGAGTTACAGTTTTGATGACATTGCTTGATGTACTCAGGCTGTCTTACTCGAATCTCGAGCACACGGAACGCGTAACCAAATGCGCGAGCGAGACATTTGTATACAGCGTACTCCCAGGACTTGGTATGGACACCATCAACAACAACAAAGGGACATAAACTTGCCATGGCGTCCAGGAAACACGACCGGCAATAAGCCTCGGCAATATTCAGCTCGGAGGGATCTGGAGCTGAAGCGCCCGCCTTGTGAAACAGCTGCCTGGCGCTGCAATACGTGTAGCCACCTTGTCCTTTTGCTTCCACAGAGTTCTCGACAAGATGCGTCTTTCCACTCCCTGTAATGCCTCTCATTATCAGAACCGTTCTATCTTGAGTGGAATTACTGAGTTGTGTCAATCTTGCTAGCCCCGTGTCCAGCTTAGCAGCATCTCCAGACTGAAGCAGTGCTTGAATGTCATTCCTTTCACTTTCACAAACTTCCTCGCTTTCAAACAAATGATCCACATATTGACACAGTTTTCTTGGAAGGGTAGAGGACAAGGATTTCAAGGAGTTTTCCACTGTTGAAATCTTGTGGTGGGTGCCATCAATGTCTTTCGGCAGAAACTTGGAGAAAAGAACTAGGGACTCTACACATTGTTCTCCAATTTCATGGTTGGCTTTCATCAAATCAGACAACTTTTCCTGGACATCTCCAGCACTTAATAAATCCCTTGAAGCGCCTCTCATAATGGTAAGGTGCGGCACAAATACATCTCTGTTTCCTTCTAAACTTATCCCAGCTTTGGCAAACTTATATTTTAGAGCCTGGACAAGTTTGGACAGTGCCGAATCAGGCTCAACTTTGGCATACACAATCCTGTTGTGAAACTGTCCAAGACCATTAAATCGCAGTTTGTGGCTGCGGGGAAGGACGGACACCAACAAGGGCTGGACTGACTTGAGGATGCTCTTGGCAGTGGCTACATGATCCTCAGTGTGTAGAGTTAACATGAGCAGGGTGATGTGAAGTCTTTGTCTTGGTATCAGCTCATATTCTACTTCATGGCCAAGCTCAACTTGGATGGTATTTTGAATCTGCCAAAACAAAGTTACATACATCAAGATGTGGTTGTCATAGAAGGTCTTATACAACCCTAATCTATGTGATGGTTCTATTGGTTCAAAATGGCTTGTAAAACTAAATTTAGGCCTGTCAAACATAAATCTACTAAGAAGCCTGGAAATGTCATTGTCAGGCAATGCCGGTATCAGAGATAGAAACACCTGTTTTATATTTACGTACTTACTAGTATTGCATAGCCTATTACAGGAAAATGAAAAAAAAAAACTCAAGATTTTTACCAAAGCAAGTGCCTTGGTTCACCTGCTACTAGCTATGGCCTGTCAACAGAAGTGGCATTTTTACAAATGTTGAAAACGTTTTTCAATGGGGTTGAGAGCAGGGATAAATTGATGATAAAATAAGGTGGCTCTGAACCCAATCAACAGAATGCCAAAGACAGGAAGCATGTAAATAATTGATTTTTTTTTCACTAAAATTTCTTTATCCAGTGACCTCATACTACCCATACTTGTTATGGCACACCACAGACAGGAAAGGGCTAAAGCCTCCTTCATGAGCTCTCGTCTGACCACAGTGTTTGAAGCTTATACTTAATATGTACTGTATGTCCACCGACATACCACACTGACTTGATTTTCGTACCCACTGTCCCAAACAAAAGTGTTGAAATGTAAAACATCCTATTTCTGAAATCCCTCCCAGATCTTATCAATGCTTTGATGCACCACAAAAGATGTACTAGATGATTTAACAGCCCAGAGAGGAATGGACAGAAGGAATGGACTGAAGAAGGGAAGGACTGAAGAGGATGGACTGAAGAACGGGGAGATAGGAGTCACATTAATTTTCTTTTAGCTGTCTTTCTGCCTAACACTCCAACTTTATCATGCATTTCTATCAATGCTTCACATGTACCCACCTCAGTGATACTGTCAAATATCCCCGCATCTGAAATCTGCACAGCAATGAAATAATTTGAGACATTCTTTTCCTTCACAAGTTTGGGGAGTTCACAAGCAACAGAACTTTCTTCATCAGTCACTGTGGCAGGTACTTCATTTGAGTCAGGCTGGACACCAATTCTCTCTTTGACATCTAAAATGGTCTCCTTGCTGCCAGTAGAACCAAAGACTTTGTCAATACGCTCCCTTTTGTCCCACACTATTTCTCCCAGGTACTTGAAGTATTGAATTCTGTGTCGAGGTATGGCAAGGTCAACAAAATGATCGACAGAAGCAAGGTCCTCCCATGACAATTCTGTAAAACATTTTTCCACAATTCCAATGAAGCGATCCAAGTAACCAACAACAAAGTCCTTTGGTGAAAGCTCCTCATCCCATTGAATTCTGGATATCACATCACCTGCTGTTTTCATTGGAGGTTTCTTTTTAGAGCCTTCATCCTCTTTCCTTTCAGAACGTCTGTTTCCTGAGTTCTTAACAGGCTTCAGTGCTCCATTTGGCTTTTCATTAGCTTTTGTGGACAATTTCTCAGTCACTTCACCAGACAGTTTTGAATGCAATGATCCATCTTCTGTGCTAGTTTTAGAGCTTGTGGTTTCCTCATGTTTATTAAAGCACTTGTTTCCAAATCTGCATTTCCCTTCAAGAAAGAATTTGCAAATGGTGGCCACGCCTTCAGGTGTCTTTTCCTCTTCTTGAGAGGTAGGTATTTGTTCAGCAAGTTCGAGTTTCTTTATCCAGTCTTTAGCTTCTTCTATAAGATTGTAAATCATTACCTCCCCACGGCATTCTTGTGCACTGCTGTACAGCATTGATTCAAGTTCCGTGTAAACAGGTTGATTGTCTTCTGTGACACAGCTGATGCAGGGCAGAACATCTGGGTATGTTTCTGAAGGAACAAATATGTCCGCGATTTATTCATGACATGCAATATTTGATTTCTCCTTAAGCCTGGTTTTCATATGCCGCCAACCTACCTGCAACATTGCTGCTGGTACTGCCTGAGATACTGTTCCCATTATAAGAGCATACGCAGCCGGAAACAAAGACCGTCGCAGGTCTTTATCGCCTGCATGCCTGCAAAGTTGACTTCAGGCACTTACAATAGGCAGTTTTTACGGAGCACAGGTGATAAAGAAATTTTATGAGAATAGTATCCCAGGCATGTACCAGCAGCAATGTCGCAGGTGTCACTTTCATATGGGAGTCCAAGCTCCCCCCCCCCCCCCCCCCCCCCACTCTTGAGGGAACACTATGGTAAATTTAATACCCCACTCCACTCCCCTCGTTCCACCCCCTAAAAAAGAAGTTCTGAACCACGTACTGTACAAGTGCCTATTATTATTTTGCCACAGAAGACTAGTTTGTAATTATGGACAAGAACTCTAGATCAAAGACGTTAAATGATCTTCTCGGGAACTGTTCGAACCGTTCTCCTCTGTCTTAGGCTGAGATGATCATGAAAAGAAAGGCATTTTAACAATTGATATAAACAGGTCCTGTTGATAAGAACCTCACGTAAAGTTTTACGATAGGCTATGGCATTCGCTGATGAATTTTTATAGCTGTGTTAAAAGAAGATCGTTAAACTTGGGAAATTCATTGTGGCCTTCTTCATGCACGCAATCGTACCTGGTATTGTGAAAATTATCTTTGTTTTACTTGGTTGTAGTTTCAGTTCATACACAGGTTGATCGTCTCGGCTCTCCGCTGCCCTCACAGTAAATTGTTCTCCGTAGATTGATTGCAGCGCTTCAACTTCCATTTCTCGTTCTTCTGAAGAGCACTCCATTCTTCTAAGGGCAACTGTTATTTAGGACCACTGGATGACCGGAATAATAATGAAAGGGATCATAGATTGGTGAATATATATACAAAAAGAATTGGGTGAGTTGCACTCGATGGTGTAACTTAGAGTAAGCGAGCGAAAACTGGGACCGAGAAAAGAATATGGAACTCATTTCCAGGTCCCCCGGGAAAGGCCACATCTCGCTGAAAAGAATTTCGATTCCTGCCAAGGACTCAGATTTTTTTTTTGTCCCACGCTCGTGACAAATGAATATTTCATCTTTATCATTTATTCGTCAAGCTTCAAATTTACCATGTTCAATATTTACTTCAGATATGATGCTTTCGGCATTGCTGATCCTAGCAGTATACAGGACGTGTGCCACACATGAACCAAGTAAATGGCCCAGCTCACCAAGAGTTTCTCGTAGCTCAGTGGTTAGAGCGTCCAACCGGTAAATTTGTAGTCTCCTTCGCAGCAGTTATTTGGGGTGTCACGCAACGCTCCCCCAAAGCGTGACATCCCAAAAGGAGACTGGTAAATTTGGCTTTGACCCATACCTTTGACCTGGGTCAAAGGTGGTAAGGCCGCTTTTGCCAAACCTTTAATATACCTTTGACTGCGACAAAGGCCATCTTTGATTTTGATCAAAGGTAATACGCCTTTGATGTTTATCAAAGGTGTAACAAAGGTACAGTGAAATGTAACTTTGACTCGTGTCAAAGGTACCTTTGCCTCGCGTTAAATCTTCACTAATCTCTGTCAAGGGTGATGTCAAATGACTTGCTTACCTTTGACACTTGAATCAAAGTTAAGGTGGTGGCAAACGAGGACACAATGTTGCGGACACATTGTTGCTCGTGATTGTTTGTATGCTGCGCAAACCGGGAAACATTTGTTGCGTACACAAAATGTTTCTGAAAGAAATCAGAAACATTTTTGTGTCTCGGACACAAATTTTGTGTCCGCAACAAATGTTGCGCACGCGGGCAAACGGGGAAACATTTGTGTCCGCAACAATGTGTCCGCAACATTGTGTCCTCGTTTGCCACCACCTTTAGTCATCCATCTTTATCTCACGTTTGACGCGAATTAGAAGTGATCAAAGTCAACTTTTCGTGCCGTAGCTCTGGGAGGTTATGGTGGTTCGATTCCTAAAGGGGACTCAGATTTTTTGTCCCACACTAGTGACAAATGAACATTTCATCTTTATCATTTATTCACCGAGCTAAAAATTTACCAACCGTCATAAATTGAACGAGTGCTTGTATTAGGCGAGAGTAACCATGGTAACGAGCGCGCGATTTTCCCGGATTTTTCAGATCGTCACTTAAGATCCATATTTGTTTATGTCAGTATTGATTGGCATTTAAACGAAATTTGAATTGAAGTTAATTAGTCTGGCAAACTTGTTGGTGCAAGAAAATTGCTATTGTGTCTGTGCCAAAAATCAGAAGAATGTGCTGAATATTGAACGCGATATTACCTGTTGAAAAACGCCAATTATTTACAAACGATTGTAGACACAAACTTTTCTAAATGCTGCAACTTCTGACTGCAGTTTTTGAATCCTATCAAACTTACTGGTATGGTTTGATAGCTGCTTTTTAATTAAATCGGGTGACTGAATTTTTACATTCAAAGCAAGATATCTATATTCAAAACAAGAGGTTGATTAGCCAGGCCAGATATAATAACGTAAGTGTAGGTTTTTTGGCAGTCATTAGAAAATCAGTTTATACTCCTGCTGAGTTATTTTAGTACGAGGTGATGGCAATTAAGTCGTAACCTTTTTTTCCTGTTGAGTTATTAGGTTTAGCAACAATTTGAATAGGTGATCGCTTGCTGACGTTATTGTTTACGTCACCAATTCAGAAATACACCCGAACGGTAGTAAGTGCAAAGGACATACAAAAATTCAGTTTAGAGTGCAAAGTTCAAAATTAGGTTAATTTATGTTTAAAATCAGTTTTATCAAATTTGTAATGGATTTTTTAAAAAAATGAAGTGACCTTCACCGTAGCGTGACAGCTTAAGATTACAATTTGACAATATATCTTTTTACATTGTAAATACCCACTTAGGAAAACTTGAAAACGAACAATTTGGGACTTAATCCAGAGTCCAAAAAAGTTTCAATCACCGGCTAAGCTTCTGTCAGTTTCGTGTGGTCTGAGTCAAGCTGGAAAGGGCTGAGATTATTAGTCTCATATGAGAAACTTGACAAGGTCTGAAGCATTATATGAATGCCATGTTCCATATTCTGTGTTTTCCGGTGGTTCAAGTGCCTCAAGCGACGATGCCTTTTCAGTGCATTCTTTTAATTTAGTCTATTTGTAGAACGGATCTATTCTTATATACCTTGAAACTGATTAGTGCCAACCGGATACTTGACCATGGACTCTGAACACTCTCAGACACGGCGAAAAGTAGACCACGAACATGCTATAATTAAGATAGGGAAATGTCCAGTAAACTGTAAGAACTGTTTCGACCTCATTTTCTTCACACTACAAGACACTCTTCATTCTTGTGAGAGTTTCGAGTACAGGAACGCAACCTCCCAAAAGGAATCTGAAAAGTGGTACGAGGCCTCGCGAGCTATGCAAGACGAACTCGTTTCGCGCTGGCCCGCTCCCTTCTTATTACAATAACTTTATTGAAGGGAAAAGGAAAAATATTTTGGAATTCTACGTTGAAGCGTAATCTGACTGATCAGAACCAGGTATTTCGTGTTCATGGAGATATTAGAGCACAATTAAGGCTTAACCGTAATAAATTATTTAACAAAAGATATTGTACTCGGTATGATGTATAAAAGAATTTTAAGTACATGTATATAGGGTTAATTATCTTATACTTTTGTGGCTATTCAAGCAATTTGAAATGTTTAGTCGTTTTGCAGACTTGGAGTCTTCCAATCTTACGATCATGTAAAATATTGGAAACCCACCCTTTCAAATCCGGTTCTCTTTGTCCAATATGACAATACTTAACTCAATAAAAGCTACAAACTTTTATTAGTTGAAATATTGCTGTCCTAGCTCACAATGTATATAATGATCAACAGCAAAATACATCACACCATTTGAAGTTGCACCTTCGCTAAATCAAGGCTAAAAGATGTATGCACTTTCATTGCTGATAGCGTTTGTGGCTAGTTTTCAACTTATTCAAGGCCAGTTTCCAAATGACACCAATGTAACAACTGTATCATTTGACGATGGCAATTTCAACGTGTCGTGGATGCACAACCAAACCACTGATCTACTGCATTTTGCACTTGATGTGAACACGACAGGGTGGGTTGGGTTTGGATTCACCTTCACGCCGCCGCCACAGAATATGGTCAACTACGACGTTGTGGTCGGAGGTCGCACGAGCGCCGGACGAAACTACTTTAATGTAAGTCACTTCGTATCGTTGGTTTTTCTTTACCACTATCCACACTATCCATGTTTAAAACGTATCTTTTTGTGATGCTTAAACGTACCGCGCTTAAAACTGAGCCTCAAAAGAACAGCTTGTTTATTAAAGTAGAAAAATACTAAAGAGCTGAAAGTAAACCAAAAACCGCGATAAATAAGGATATAATGGTTAAGATTTGGAAAACGAAAAAAACCTTCAGGAAAAGTCATACACATCTCTCCAAACTCGTACTCACTTTGTCATATTCCTAAATATCGATTTATTGGAGGTTTAGAGAACACTGACTTTCTTTCATTGTCTTTTTTTTTTTGCAAATCAGTATGAGTAAGTCATTACCCAACATTAGAAGATGTTAGGGTGTTTACGCAAATACTACAGATTGAGACAGTGATGACAACGCCCAAGTCATTAAGGAGTATATATTTTACAAGTAAAGCTGTTTGGGTTCTCCCATATTGATAGCCATTCAGCTTGCATTCCACCTCACGAACGCTTAAACATAAAAAAAATATCTGAATTTGTGAAAGCGCTCAACGCGCAACAAATTCACAGTTCTCATGTTCACGTTTCCCAGAAAACCCCGAGACATTGGTCATTTCGCGTTGCTGCTTTGTAGTACGGCTGTGCGTCTAAAGGATTAATTAACCGGTACCACGATACACAACGCGCGCGGAGCCATTGTCCCGCT
Source organism: Meandrina meandrites (assembly GCA_963693305.1). Lineage (NCBI taxonomy): Eukaryota > Metazoa > Cnidaria > Anthozoa > Scleractinia > Meandrinidae > Meandrina > Meandrina meandrites. The sequence goes on along the minus strand of OY855912.1, from coordinate 11,030,545 downwards.
CGTTGAATTAATTTTTATGATTTTTCTGGCGTGTCTAATTGAAATGTTCCGTCAGCCTCTGTTTACGTTGATAATTACAGGCCTGTAGATGACAGGATATTGGCCAACTCGTAAAGCTATCAAAGAGCTGTCGCGAGGTCACGGAAACAGGATAAAGTCACGTGTTGCCAAAAGAATTAGATCCCCACCTCTGACCTCTGACTCGTCCCCAGTCGTCTCGTTTGTCCTCGTAAAGAGCGAGGGTCGAGGGAGAATGGGCTAATTCGGGGACGCGGAGGGATGACGGAAAGGAATATATTCAATACCGAATTGAAAGACGACTGGGAACAAGTCAGCCCTCACATCCTTTTTGAGCCCCTCTCTCTATAAAAGGTAACCTTCTAGAACGAAGAGAGGATTTGAACTAGAACTTATTCGGATAAAGATGACATGTTCACTTGTCACGAGGTAATTTTGGAACATAATTAAAATAAAAAATAGGTCACCATATTCGTTTACGCAAAAACAACTATTTACCTCGCTGTAGCCTGCGGTGGGGGACGTAA
>OY855912.1:10752500-11027500 GCA_963693305.1 Meandrina meandrites | reverse complement strand
AAAATGGTTTGGCGCGTCGCTTTGGGTACCGAAAGTAATGTTTTGGTGCGTTAGTTATTCAACTTGTGTGGTATATACTAAAACAATTATTCACCTCAGTGTCGGTGAAGGTGGTGGATATTTACCTCGCCGCTTCGCGGCTCGGTAAATATCCACCACTAACCACCTCCACTTCGGTGAATAATTGTTAATTACCAAAACGAAAGAACCAAGTATGTTAAAATTGAAATACAGCATATTATATACTTTGGTTTTGTTTTCATACATGTAGCCGAGTTTTATAATGTAATTGTTAGGAAGGCTTATTAACCAGTCACATGCAGCTTACTTGGCGCCATTTAACAATCAAGTCAGGAACGCAGTTTCTCCCTGCTTGGCACCAATTTTCATGACTGTTTTATTTCAAATTTCGATTACTGCCATTGTTTTATACATTGCTTTTTTGCATTTGGTGTTAATACTTTGCTGTGGTGTATAGAGCTACACTTGTGTAGGCTTTGTGATTGATCTCCAAATCAACCTTACATGCTGTAGAACTAATCTCTCACCTTTTAAAGTTAGTAACTATTTGGTGAATATTTCTTTGAGGTATTATTGCCAAATATCGACACATAACACATTTCTCTACTTGATTTTTCAGAATATTCTTTAAGAGGGGTTTAAAGCCACCAATTTCGTAAAATTTAGGTGGCTCTGACCCCATCAAAAATGTATTATAAATAAAAACTTTTTCAAGTAGTTTTTAAGTTGTGTTTATGTTGTAGGTTAAATTAATTGGTTTTCAGGTTAAATCTGTTTTCAACCCCCTCTGTTTCAACATAAAGATAACAATTTATTGAACTTCCTTTTTATGAATTCAAGTTATTTTATGTCATTATGAAAGTGTTATCTTCAGGTTTAATGCATATTAATCTAGGATGGAAACAGATTTAACCTGAATACCAATTTAACCTACAACATATACATAAATAGATAATAAATGATTATTTTTGAACAAAAAAATTATTATTGATATAATTCTCATGGCAAACATGTTTCAATGTCATGTTCACTGTATATCTGATTCTGTTTATCGACAAATATTTTACAGGTTTAGACTAAAAGTTCTTTATCAGCATCTTTGGAGCTGCTGTTCTAGGAACGAAGTTAGGACAGCCAAACATGATTAAAAATTTTTTACTAAGTCAAAGGAGTTTTATTGACTTGAAAGGCCAGTTTGCATTTAACTGCATTGCTTAAAATAGTGTGACCAAGCGTCTTAAAGTAATAATAAACAACACAACCTTAACAATAATTATTTATTATTAATAATTATTAATATTAAATTGGGCATAAATTGAGTGACACTAGAATCCTGTACTTTGCAACATACAACACTTAGCTTCTATGCTATAGACACTCTTTACAATAATAACTACTTAATGTTGTACCAGACGGGCAATGCTGCTACACAACATGCACGTGACAAAAAGCAGAGAGGACAAAATATTGTCCTTCAAAATTTACCTACAGCTAGAAATGTTTCGATCAAGTGTTTTAAATTTACAGCATGTCTGAACATTTAAAGAGACAAGAACTTATAAGCTCAACAAAAGACAAAATAGGTAAAGTGCACCCTAGGTATTTTATGTACAGCTGGCAGTTTTCTCTTGCAATGGCAAAATAACAGCATGACAGTGAAACAAAATTAACAGTGAAGATGTAAAAAGAATGGGGAGGGGGGCAGTTCATTTTGTAGTTTGTCACTAGCATATTTTTGGCATGGTTGTAAAAGAAACCGCCAGCTTTGCAGGCTATTACAAAGGAAATCGTTCAAAAAATCATAACTATTGATTTGGAGCACCTTTTTAAAGCAGTTTCCAGTTGATAGTTCTCTATTAAAAGAAGCATGTACATGAACCAAGCTTGTTACATGTTATACCCTCAGTTAAGCTCAAGCTATCCAACATTATTATTGTGTACATAGACAACCTCTGGATATGCGCAAGCTTGCGCTCCGATCGTGCCTCCCACTTCCTGAACTTCTGTTTCCAATTTAGTTGTGTGTTACCATGACAGACAGGTCACCTGTGGTTGCTATGGGCAATATGTGTGATGTCAGGGATCAACCTACTGAAACAATACCAGCTCAGATGCTAAAATGGAATAGATGGTGAAAATGCAATAGCAATGGTCCTTTTGGTACACTGAAAGTATACAACATTTCTTGCAACCCAGGGGTGTTTATATGATAGAATATGTTTATTAAAGAATCATTATTCCTGTGTATAGATTCACTGCATTCTGCTTTCACTTTGATGAATAATTATTAGTTTATTGCTTCAGTCACACTTTATTTCTAACCATTAATGCTTATGAACAGGGCTTTCAATAAGATTTTAAGTAGGTGGCTGCCCTTGTGCAGCACCTGTTAGAGAGCAAGTTAAGACGCTGTAAAAATCTCACCTTTTTAGGGAGCTGCACGAATTTAAGCTGGTCATTCATCTCAAAATACTTTTCAGAGCTCTGGCGGGTGCCGAGTCTTATTGAAAGAGCTGAATTTAATATAATTTATTACACCAACATTCTTTTACATTAGCTACAGGATTTAAAAGTAAGCAAACATATTAATTAGTATACAAGCAGCATGTCCAATGTAGATGTACATGTCTAAAAATAGAGATATTAGTTACGTTGAGGAACTTGACTAAAAATATTTCAGACCAGACCAAAAATAATCCACAACAGCAGATTTCTCAATAAGTAAGGGTAACTAGAAACCTAAAATTTACTATAGTAGTATGCCGCACAGGAACATACTGGTAGTAGCTGGTTACATGCCAGTTAGCCATAACACGGGATTCGATTTGAATTACAACTGGGGCTTTTAACAAAAAAACATTTCTTTTTACCACAAATTTACTTACACAGCGGTTTGTCTTCTACACCAAACTCAAAAGTTTTGAAGTAGTGGGAGAATAATTTTATTTTATTTTACCACTTTGCAACTCATTTTTCATCTGTTTCATGATTCTTGAATTTGCTTCAGAAGAAAGAGAAAACAAGGCTGAAACCTTCCAAGTAGAGCAAGAGAAGCTGACAAGTGACACATACACCCCACCCAGAGTTAGGTCAGCTTTCAACCATCTGCTAATATAAGTTAATTAAACTGTACACCATGTAAAATGACTGTAGCCTCCCTAAAAAGATCATATTTGATTTCCAACAAATGTTTCTTGCTTTCACAACAGCAGCCATAAGCAGGAAGGACAAATTCTTGTTGCAGCTCGTCTTTCACGTGACAAAGAGAATAAAATAAATCCTTCTGCTTGTTAGTGTAAACCTACATGCCTCTAAATGAATGTATTAACTGATCTCCATTCATCATGTAGCCTGGAATCTAGCAGCTTGACTTCTTACTCTTTTTTCATACTCTGATCTGTTTTGGCTGAAAATAATCACAAAAGAATAACATTACTTGTCACACCAATATCAGTTTGCTAGCATTGAAGACATCAACAAATTCAGAGGTTTGAGGGTTGCTGAAAAGGAATAAATTGTCTCAAGGTTTACCGGTACTTTTCTTTATTTATCATTGAGTTGCCGAAAAACAAAAAACTCAATACTAAAATTCAATACTACAGAACTTTTAATGTGCCCACTGTATATAGACTGTTTTCACTCATGTGACCAGCAGCCATATTGGTTTACAAAAGACGTTGTTGCATAAAAATAGACTTTAATTCCCAGAGAAATGACTTGGTACACCAACATGACCACCATTCCTTTGTTTTGGAACACCAATATGGCTGCCGTGACGTCATGTGAAAACTCTCTATTGGTGTATCTAATTGGTACACAACATACATGTATGGAGCCACAAAGGTCTGAATGATGGGATGAAAAACAGATTTTGCTAACAACATCATGAATTTTCACTTCAGAATGCTCCAGAATTTAATGACGTCCCATGGAAATGATTTACTATTTCACTTACCAGTAGATAGTGTATGCTTCTGCTTGGGCGGGATCTTTTATGTTAGGATCATTCAGTAAGTCTTGAATTCCCAATAAAATCTAAAGAAATTGACAATGTGATTTAAGCATGAAAAAAACTGATGTTTCATCCCACAACCATGAAATGAAATTCACCTGACCAATCCACTAAGGGGAGAATGGGAAATTAACACACATCTTGCAAAGGTCAAAAAAAGTAAAGCAACTTTGTTTATATACGGTTTGTTTTTAAAGCTAGAAGCTTGTGGGGCGATTTATATGAAACAAATACTCAACAAACATAACATATTAAATGGTAACCGGTAAAATTCCAACTGGCACGAGGCCGACCAGTTGGCTATTTACAAGCATGACCGAGGAATTGAACTCAGGACAACCGAGAGCAAATCCAGACAGTGGTCTGACAGGACTTCCGTGACCTCAGATTTTAAGTCAGGTGCTCACTTGACCAGTCTGCCTCCTACAGTGCACTTAATAATTCATTTCCAGCATTTGTTGGCTAAACTCAGATGATATTCCACAAGACTGAGCAGGGTAAATGTTTTATTATTCAACAATTATCATCAAACTGCTTTTTGCAGTGAGAAAAACTGTGTTGTGCAGCACTTCATAAGATTTAGAAAGAATCTTGGCAACCTACATATTTCGCAGGATATCTATTATGTACAGATGACAGATAACAATAACTTTCTCACCATATATGGGTATTGCATGAATTTGTTGAATAAGCCCATGAATAGCATGTTTCTCTTGTCACATGCTGTATACCCAGGCATAGAAAACAGTGTTTAATAATATTCACCAGGTCAATTACAACTAGATATAGTACATGTAATGTGTCAGTGTTCTCCATAAGCCCCGGTGACCGGCGAAGATCGCTGTCTAGTAGTCCTTGGTGTGCCGGCTACTCTTGAAATAAATAACATTTTTTCAAGATAAAAAAATGTAAAATGAAACGATCTTGAAGCTTATAGGTTTTCGTTACCTTTCAATTACCTTTCCAAGCTTAAAACAATGTAAATTTGGCTGAAGACGCGAAGAAAATGAAGCAGGAATTGCGTAATGCAAACTACTCTTGGCTCATTAATGGTCAGCGGTTTGGACTTCATGTAAGATTACATGATGTGTATATTGCTTCATTGATCAGTGCTGCCTACTACAAAACATTCTCCTTGTACTTCAAATTTTTGGGAGAACCCTGCATGTACGTTGAACAAACTGGTTATACCTGTTTTATGGTGACTGCAGGTCTCCAGTCCTTTTCTTCATCCAGAAGAGACAAACAAACTGTGCCAGATGGATATACATTTGGGTGGAAGATTGGAGGTTCAAATTTACCTGTAATCATTAACAGTAAAGCTTTATTGGCGCGATGGCCTATTTGTTAGTGCGCCGGATTACAGATCAAGCACTTTGGCAGGGCTGTGCTCTAAGGGTGTCCGGGTGCCTTAGGTGACTAACTTTTGCCTTTGGGCGACCAGATAATCTTATTTCTTGCATATAAGCTCTATGCTGGGCACCCTGGATCTCATAGTTCGGAACCTTTGGGCTCCTTGTAATTTTTCTTAGAGCACAGCCTTGCTCTGGGCTCAAGCCCTGGCCAGGGTCACTGCCTTGTGTTCTTGGGAAAGGCACATTACCCTGAAAGTGTCTCTCGGCCTTGGCATATAAATGGGTATTGGCAATTTAATACTGGCAGTAACGGTGCAATGGGCTAGCATCCTATCTTGAGGGAATAGAAATACTCATGGTTATTTCATGCTAGGGAAACTAGGATAAACTCCAGCCTGATGAGTCACTCAGACTGTCTTAACCTGCATGAAACAGCTAGGAGTACAGTTACTCTCCCTGGATGGCAGGTTACCACACAGCATTTTGTCCCAGGGGGGTACTTGAAGTATACATGACGGGAGGGGGGGGGGGGGGGGGTTGATGGAGCTTCATATTGCAAACCCCAAAAATACACAAGCCTGAAATTTTAGACCCAAAAAAATACCTGGCATTAAAATTTCCAACCCCAAAACAAGATTATAAATGTACATTGTATTGTCTTCTTAATATTAACAGTTTTTCCGGAACACACGTCGCTCAAAAAAGAGTTTGATTGAATATTTTTCTGATCCATTGATCGCAACGAAAACCCAAAACGGAAAGTTCTCTTGGAGATAAGACCCAAAAAAATATACATATTTTTTTAAGACCTAAAAAAATATGTGACAGATCTCGACCCAAAAAAATACCAAGCGTGTAAGCGTTAATTTCCTATAATAAGGTAATGCTAAAATTATACAATTTTTAATGGTAAAATCAGGTAACATAACTCAATGTCCATGTCTTGCATAAATATTATTTTATGTTATGAGAAGAGTTTTCCCAGCATTCCACGCAATAATAATTCACTGAATATCAAATAATAAACAGACTAAGAAAGATAATTAATTGGAAAAATTAAATTTCTTACATTTTGGCGGAGATGAGGGGTAGTCATCCTTGAAGATCATCTTCAGCTTAAAAGAGCCTCCTTCCCATGGCGTCTAAAAAGCAGTGAACGAAACAATGATTCGTCTGCAAACCGACTTTTTCCGCAATCTGAGTATTACAATTTCTTGTACTGTATACAAATTTGATCGCACGATATATATTCTCTGGTATGCATCAACTGGAAGTAACACGCGACCTTTGACAAATTTATCGTCAAAAATACAAGATCGATGTAAAATCGCGTCCACGTTTTACCATGTTTGAAATTATTCACATCGATTTCACGAACACTTGAGACAAAAGTGACAACCACAACATCACTTATAAAGGACCGGTGTGAAAGGAAAATATCCAAGTTTATTATTGTTATCATTTAATAATACAGCTACGTACCGCTTTCTTTCCAGGGATCGCTGTAGGCAGAAAAAAAATAAATGATGATCATTATTTTCGGGAAGGTAAGATGTATAAAACTTAAATACGTTGTGTGATTACGAGATCGAAAGCAAGCATGGTACGTATGCGATGTAAGCTTATTTACGAACATGAAACTTGAAAGAACTCGTTTCTCTGTTTAGACTCACCACAGTCCCATTGCATAAGGTTAAGAGTGCCATCAGCATTTTTCAATGGCTTGGCCACAAATCCCTGCAAAGAGAAATTCTTTTCAATAAGGAAAGCAATTCAGAGTGATTTGTAGTTAAAATCAATCAATTCAAACATTTTAACAGAGGGGAAATGGGTAGCACAACTTACAAACGGATGTTCTTTGCGCCAAGCTTTCCTCTCTTCTGCTAGTCGGCCCAAAGCAATACCAGACATAACTTAACCAATTCAACTCCTCAGAATTGAGTTTTCAGCACAAAGGAAGATAATCGTGAAACTTTCACACAGTAGTCACCACAAGTCATGCAATCTCTGTCAAGTTGGACTTTTTCTCTTTCGGGTATACCACGTGACATACTTCCCGCGTTTTGGAGCGCACGCGCATCGAACATTCGAACCCAGGTCACCTCTCAGGTCAGCGGTTGTCGTTTGTAGAAAACCTCCCGTAAAATAGTTTTCGGTATTCAGAATGTTTGATCTCTTCTTTTAACCTTTTAAAAAACAGTGAGATGGCAGAAAACGGGGTGAAAAAAGAGGTAAGGACCTTGTTTCTCTGACAGTGTCAGGTATTGTAAGGTTTTTGTTCCTGATTAGTTGAAATTTTACTTCACTTGTCAGACGATTCATAAGACATGTCCAATATTTATTTTTAGCAAAATCTACTTGAAGTTTCTATCCATTTTGTGTTCCGGTAATTCGGTCAAATACTCCACTTTCGCATGTAATTTAGAATATTATTATTTCGTCTTTTAATTTCTTACTAATGGCGATTATGTGTGTGGCACTTTAATATAGACGATCACAGCGAGAAGACAAACTACTGAAAGAAATTTGGTTGAATGGTTGTTGTTTTAACCAGAGTATTCTTCCGGTTGTCACGTGTTTTTTTTTATTTTATATTTTTTTATTCCTTTGCTTTCCTTTTTGTTTTCTTGCAACATGTCCTGGTTCTTTCTTTAATTATTATTAGTGAGTGGTCCGGTCATATTGTTCCTTTATTTTTTGGCACCTGGATCCTTCAAAACTGGTCCAATTTTAATACGAATTATTGTCAGAACTCTCAACTTTTAGGAAAATATGACAATAAAAAAAAAATTGAAAAAAAAGGAAATTATCAAATTATCCATAAAATTTTTACAAATTAATAGAAACCAAAAGATTCATTAAAATGTCAATATTTTAAAAAATCAAACGAAAATCAACGTCTTATATTGTGCTAGAAAATACTCCTGTGCATTCATCCAGGACAAGAAGATTTTCCAACTGGGCAAGTAACTTTCTATGCTCACTGGGCCCAGGCAAGTCACCTGCTGACTAAAATCACAAAAAATTAAACTAAGGCAAGCATGAAACTGCCCAGGGCAAGAAAAATTTGAGAGCTCTCCAAATTAAGGGCAAGCTGGAAGTTCCAGCTCGAAGTATTCAACTTTTTTTTAAGCGCTGCACATATAAAATATATTTTGAAAATACGTCCTGACTTATTATACTGCATGAATTTCCAGCGGGGTGTGGGGATTCAAACAAAAAAACCTTCCATGAGAGGGGTAGGGATATTTCCTTGAACAACACAATGCTCAGGAGTGTCTTGCATAGTCACTTCTATATTAGGCCATCCCGTTTTTTTTTTTTCGTTTATCGTCGTTTGTGTTTTCTGATTTTCGGTCGGTCGGTCGGTCGGAATAAAAAAAACAAACAAACAAAAAAAAGTGGATAGGAGTCTGGAACTAGGAGGCCTGGTACCTCAGCATAATATCCGTGGAGCCTGGAAACAAGAAGACGTGGTTACAAAGTCAACATGGCGGCAATGGAGGAAGGAAAAACCGACGTCTTGGTTAAACTCAAACGAGAACAGCATAAAAAGGATGAACCATTATTTAAAATAATGTGTCATTGCCTTCATTACCTTCTGTATAACATTTTTTTCTTTTGAAAATGGAAAATCTGGGTCGGTCGGACGACGCTAAACAGAGAAAAAAAAGGGGATGGCCTTAAAAGAGACTCTTGTCATGAAATGGCCAGTATTGGAATTTTATTCCTTGCAATAATTATTACAGGAACCAAGTTCAAGCTCATCTTCACTTGCTCAGTCACCCACATCGCCAACACCTCAAGGTATAAAGAAAAAAAGACCAGAAGATTTTAAATTTGGAAAGGTGCTTGGAGAGGGCTCATTTTCAACTGTAAGTTGGGCCGTATTTCTAAGTCAGTTATAGTATAATCTTTGCTAGACATTTTACATGAGGTGGACATATGGATGTTTTCATCAGTTTTTTTAAGCAGATGGTTCATTATTAGAATTTGATCAATCACTTTTTTTGTTCCCCAATGCTTAATTTTCAAAATATGAAGAGTTCAATGTTCAACAGCCTGTATTTCAGTCCTTTCCTTTCTGAGAACTTGGGTACCTGAAGGTACAAAAGAGCATTCCTTTTTGAAAGTGAGGAAGGCACACAAAGGCTTGATGCACAAAAAGCTTTTGTTCTCTTCTTATGCTTGGAAAGGAAACAGCTGCGATACCTGTAGGCTAATATTCAAATAAACAGTTTGATGCTAAATCCAATTGAATAAGTCGTATTGGTCTATGAGAATTTAACAGGCTACATATAGATCATGTTCAGACAGTTTTCCTGCTTTTCTTCACCACACTTTTTTCACCCTCAGAACACCTTTTATAGCCTAATGGGTTACTAGTTTGTTGCCTCTAACTAAATTTAACTGTGTATATAAATGTTTGTTATAGTTATTTCTGGTCAAAAATTCATTAATGAAACTACAACACATCCCAGGGCAGTGCTCTAACTAATGGCGCCCAGGTGCCTCAGGCGACTAACTTTTGCCTTTGGGCGACCAGATAATCTTATTTCTTTCATATAAGCTTTATCCTGGGCACCCTGGATCTCATAGTTTGGAACCTTTGAGCTCCTTGTAATTTTTCTTAGAGTACAGCCTTGCATCCTTGTGGCTTTGTGTTAAGGAAAGAAACATGCACTTGTCACCTGCGATTACATGTTTTTGCTTCAAGATCTGATTGATTAAACATGTTATTTTGTCTTGAAAATAATTATCCTTGGAATTATTGGCCATCTGTGGGTGTCGCTTGAATGTTGGTTTTCCATCATGCATAAAAGTTTTTATAATACTTTTTCACATCAACCAAAGTGTTAGGCCGGAGTAACTTAAGTTTATTTTCAGTCACCTACCAGGTGTTATTGCTTATAGATCTTTTTCTTCATGTGTCAGGTATATGTTGTTCGTGAAATAAGTACTGGAAAAGAATATGCCAGTAAGTTGATACTTTGTCACCTGCTTCAATATAATTGTTACTTTTTTATACAAAGTATGTTATAATTTCTTCAATCAACTTTTTAGAGTGTCAGCCAGGGAATTATCCAGTTAACATGTTCATTTTATAATACCAAAGCTCTAAATCTTTGTGTGCTTTAGTTGGACCACATGTAGTTAAGGTATATAAATGGTGTATTTGTGAATTTTAGGTCATTTTGTATGTTCCGTTTTATAGTTATTTAATTAATGTGTCGAGTTTGAGGGGACATTGGATAATGCAGTGGCCACTGTCATAATGGAAGTCTTAAAATATAATAATTAACTATTGGCTTAAACATCCAAAATACTTCTTTTTTTCAGTCTTCCTGTTCAAACTGTTGTTCTGAAGCTCCTTAAATCTGAATCCTTCTTATTTCGCAGTGAAAGTTTTGGAGAAGCGGCACATATTACGAGAAAAGAAAGCTCAGTATGTGTCAAGAGAAAAGGAAGTATTGAGCAAATTGAACCATCCATTCTTTGTTAGACTGTATTTTACATTCCAAGATAAAGAAAAGCTATGTATCCTTAAAACAAAAATATTTATCAGTGTAAACATGACCCTCACGTTTCAGATCATGTTGTTTATACATATATGCCACAAATCAATACTTTAACTTACTTTAAAAGTTTTACCGTCCAGCAGTTTCACTCGACAAGGGTTTGCTAGTACAATACTGCTCAAAAGTGAGTTACCACCCTCTCATGAGGCGAGAATTGCATCTCGTGACACATGATTCTTGTATCGAGAGACTCAATATAATAGCTAACTGCAAGCTACCTAAGCTAACTGTAGGCTAACCGGAGTGCTATTTAGGCTAACCAATTGATGTGTTTTCAAGAGCCTTGCAGGTCTGCCCTGCATGGCTTGCTAGCTCGCGCATTGTGCATTCCCCATTGTGATCTACTGAAAATCAAACCTGTCCAGTAGTTTCATAAGTATAGTTTCCAATTCATCGTTTGACTCGGTTGCTTACGATCCAGCAGAAACCAAGAAAGGAAGTACTCAGAGGGCCTGAGAGCTAGCCTTGTAATTGGTTTGTCTGTCTTCTGCTTGCGGCTCCAACAATCTTGTTTTCACTCAAACAAGTAATGCAATCATAAGCAGTATTGGAAGAAAATGAATTCAAAATGTTCTGATTCTCAGATTTTTGATTCTCAAGAGGTCTCTCAATGCTTTCAATAACCAATGATGGCCAACTAAAAGCATTGGCTACTTTCCTCTATTTTGTTCAAAAAAGTTGGCTACTTGTTACCCTAAATTGAAGTAATGTCAGGGACAGACCATTTTTGTTTTGTCTGTGCAAACAACTTTTTTCCAGTAGCATCTTCCTGCAAACAGTTTTTTTCAGGACTCTTCCTGCATCCTGCCTGCTCCAAAAAAATAATCATTATCACTAAGGAAGGGTTTTTCAAACAGTATGTTACTCTACTCCTCAGCCAGCTGCCTACTTCAAATATTTTTGAAACCCCTGGTCCCTGATAATAACTCCAGCTACGACTCTGCTGCTGGTAGTTACAACTGTTAGAAGCAAATTTTAGCCAGAGCCATTGTGCATATTTGAATAATTAAATTGTGAAGGTAGTTTGTATAACAGTTTAAAGATCATATTCCTTAGCTTTGGTTCCTACAGATTTTGGGTTAAGCTATGCCAAGAAAGGAGAACTGTTACCCTATATAATCAAGGTAAATATTTTTGTTTCCTTTACCCATGCATTACTTTAATTGCAGTTGATACAGTCATTAAAGTTCAAAACCCTAAAACCAAAAACCCTTAACTTCTAATATTATTATTATTGAAGATGATATTTTCCACAATGACACGAGCATGGGACAAAGGAAAATTCTGAGTCCCCGACGGGAATCGAACCCATGGCCCATCTTTTTTCTTTTTCTTTGTCCCATGCTCGTGTCATTGTTGAAAAATATCATCTTCGTTATTTATCACCGAGCTTAAAATTTACCATCTTTATTATTTATTATTATTATTATTATTATTATTATTATTATTATTATTAATTTAATTAACAGTTAGACTACAAGCCCACGTTTTCTATGAGCAAATAGTCAACGAGGTACAGCTGAGTTGACTATTGCTCATAAGCCATTTTGACAAGTGGGAAAATTAAGCACAATATACCTTAAATAATATAGACGATGATGAGCTTAACAGGGAACTCAAAAGGGAACTCAAGGGGAACTCAGAGGGAACTCAAAAGGGAACTCAAGAGGGAACTCAAAGGGAACTCAAATGGAACTCAAAAGGGAACTCAAAAGGGAACTCAAAGGCAGCTCAAAAGGGAACTCAAAAGGGAACTCAAAAGGGAACTCATAGGGAACTCAACAGGGAACTCAAAAGGGAGCTCAAAGGGAGCTCAGGGTGAGACGAAAATCAAAAAATTAGCTTGCCCTTTGGGCAAGCTGGTATTCCATTGTACTAGTCCAAAGCTCTGAGGTGGTAGCCCGAAATTAATTTATTCAATAAAGACAATAAAATTGATTTACTGGGCAAAATACATGCTAATTAATAATGTGGAGCATAGATCAATTAATTCTACAGCACTTATGTAGAAATGCTTGATTTATGAATGCCAAGTTGCAGTTACAACAGACTTTGTATCAAAATTTGAACATGAAGGAGAATTCCAAAGCTGAAAGGCCATAATACAGCTGATAATATACTTCCATGTGCTGCAAGGCCGTTGCCACTGTCATTGCTGCAAAGCCATTGTCTTCTGGGATATTTTCATTTTCTGGGATATTTTCATTTTCAAAAAATGATTTGGTCGCTTAGATTTCTTGGTCATTTCAACTAAGAAAAAAAATGTACAGTTTCACTTTCCCTCACAAACTGTTTGCTCCATGCTCATTTCTGAAGTTTGCCATAAAAAAATTGCTTGCCTGCCCAGCTTGCCCATCAGGCAACCAGTGATCTAAAGACGCTAGCCCGACAAGTCATTCCACTAGCCCCGGGCTATCGGGTAGCACTTTTGTCGCAACCTGGAGCTCAAAGGGAACTCATAGGGAACTCAAAAGGGAACTCAAAAGGGAACTCAAGAGGGAACTCAAATGGAACTCAAAAGGGAACTCAAAAGGGAACTCAAAGGCAACTCAAAAGGGAACTCAAAAGAGAACTCAAAAGGGAACTCATAGGGAACTCAAAAAGGAACTCAACAGGGAACTCAAAAGGGAACTCAAAAGGGAACTCAAAAGGGAACTCATAGGGAACTCAAAAAGGAACTCAAAAGGGAACTCAAAGGCAACTTAAAAGGGAACTCAAAAGGGAGCTCAAAGGGAGCTCAAAGGGAACTCATAGGGAACTCAAAAGGGAACTCAAGAGGGAACTCAAAAGGGAACTCAAAGGGAACTCAAAAGGGAACTCATAGGGAACTCAAAAGGGAACTCAAAAGGGAACTCAAGAGGGAACTCAAAAGGGAACTCAAAAGGGAACTCAAAGGGAACTCAAAAGGGAACTCAAAAAGGAACTCAAAGGGAGCTCAAAGGGAACTCAAAAGGGAACTCAAAGGGAACTCAAGAGGGAACTCAAAAGGGAACTCAAAAGAGAACTCAAAGGGAACTCAAAGGGAACTCAAAGGGAACTCAAGAGGGAACTCAAAAGGGAACTCAAAAGGGAACTCAAGAGGGAACTCAAAGGGAACTCAAAGGGAACTCAAAGGGAACTCAAAGGGAACTCAAAAGGGAACTCAAAGGGAACTCAAGAGGGAACTCAAAAGGGAACTCAAAGGGAACTCAAAAGGGAACTCAAAAGGGAACTCATAGGGAACTCAAAAGGGAACTCAAGAGGGAACTCAAAAGGGAACTCAAAGGGAGCTCAAAAGGGAACTCAAAAGGGAACTCAAAGGGAACTCAAAAGGGAACTCAAAAGGGAACTCAAAGGGAACTCAAAAGGGAACTCAAAGGGAACTGAGAGGGAACTCAAAAGGGAACTGAGAGGGAACTCAAAAGGGAACTCAAAAGGGAACTCAAAAGGGAACTCAAGAGGGAACTCAAAAGGGAACTCAAAGGGAACTCAAAAGGGAACTCAAAGGGAGCTCAAAGGGAACTCAAAAGAAAACTCAAAGGGAACTCAAAAGGGAACTCAAAGGGAACTGAGAGGGAACTCAAAAGGGAACTCAAAAAGAAACTCAAAAGGGAACTCAAAGGGAACTGAGAGGGAACTAAAGAGGGAACTCAAAAGGGAACTCAAAAAGGAACTCAACAGGGAACTCAAAAGGGAACTCAAAGGGAACTCAAAAGGGAACTCATAGGGAACTCAAAAGGGAACTCAAAAGGGAACTCAAAGGAGCTCAAAGGGAACTCATAGGGAACTCAAAAGGGAACTCAAGAGGGAACTGAGAGGGAACTAAAGAGGGAACTCAAAAGGGAACTCAAAAAGGAACTCAAAAGGGAACTCAAAAGGGAACTCATAGGGAACTCAAAAAGGAACTCAAAAGGCAACTCAAAGGCAACTCAAAAGGGAACTCAAAAGGGAACTCAAAGGGAGCTCAAAGGGAACTCATAGGGAACTCAAAAGGGAACTCAAAAGGGAACTGAGAGGGAACTAAAGAGGGAACTCAAAAGGGAACTCAAAAAGGAACTCAACAGGGAACTCAAAAGGGAACTCAAAGGGAACTCAAAAGGGAACTCATAGGGAACTCAAAAAGGAACTCAAAAGGCAACTCAAAGGCAACTCAAAAGGGAACTCAAAAGGGAACTCAAAGGGAGCTCAAAGGGAACTCATAGGGAACTCAAAAGGGAACTCAAAAGGGAACTCAAAGGGAACTCAAAAGGGAACTCAAACGGAACTCAAAGGGAACTCAAAAGGGAACTCAAAGGGAACTCAAAAGGGAACTCAAAGGGAACTCAAAGGGAACTCAAAAGGGAACTCATAGGGAACTCAAAAAGGAACTCAAAAGGGAACTCAAAGGCAACTCAAAAGGGAACTCAAAAGGGAACTCAAAGGAGCTCAAAGGGAACTCATAGGGAACTCAAAAAGGAACTCAAAAGGCAACTCAAAGGCAACTCAAAAGGGAACTCAAAAGGGAACTCAAAGGGAGCTCAAAGGGAACTCATAGGGAACTCAAAAGGGAACTCAAAAGGGAACTCAAAGGGAACTCAAAAGGGAACTCAAAAGGGAACTCAAAGGGAACTCAAAAGGGAACTCAAAGGGAACTCAAAAGGGAACTCAAAGGGAACTCAAAGGGAACTCAAAAGGGAACTCAAAGGGAACTGAGAGGGAACTCAAAAGGGAACTCAAAAAGAAACTCAAAAGGGAACTCTTCTGCTAATTTGGTTTCAAGAAAATGGGTACTTTGGGAAAAATTGCAAAATTGGTTGTGCTTGATTTTCCCACTCGTCAAAATGGCTGACAGGCATTATGATAAAGTGACATTTTTTTCCATGTTCATAAATCGAAAAACACTTAATTAATGACTGGTATTTCGTTTGATTTGGTTAACAGTTACCCAAGACCTAGACTCATATATTAATTTTTACCTTTTTGAGAGTGAAATTTTAGCTCAAAACATGAACCTGAGGCCAATCAAAATATGCTCGTTTTTGTTCATCACCCAAGGTAACCTACTTCCACACAAAAAATGAAGGGGGGTTAAAAATTTTCATTTCCAACTTTGCCTCACTTTTTCAGAGAACTGCTCTTAATGCCAACTGGGGGTAACCCTATGATGTACTAGCATCCCATCCAGGGAATAGTAGAAACACTCCTAGCTGCTTCATGCCACGGAAACCGTGATAGGTTCTGGCCTGATGGGCCACTTGGCTTGATGTATAAAAAGAATCACATAATGTTCTTCTTTTTCTCCAGCTTGGGTCTTTTGATCTCAATTGTACAAAATTTTATTCTGCTGAGGTTGTGTCAGCTTTAGATCATCTTCATGGATTAGGGATAATTCACAGGTACTGTCATACATCTGTAATAATATCACATCATTGCATGCATGGCTAAGGTAGTCAGAGGGCAACTAAAAAATATATACCAATCCAATTGCTCCATTACAAGCTGGTCTGATATTTTCAAAGTACAGTAAAAACCCGCATATATTATAAGAACACCCAAATTTGGGATTCAGGCTTATTGGGTTCTTATATGTCGGGTATTTAATGTTCTTATTTTAAACTGTAAGGGACATACTAGACTATGATGAAATAAGAGTGGGCAACACAATACTTTAATTAATTAATTCTCAATTAATTCCTTACAATAATTTATGCCACAGTGAGGTTGCAGACACTGCATGTTCCTTATGTAAAAGGGAAGAGGTTTTATATATAAGAACATTTTTTTTTATTTTTCAGGCTGAATGTGTTCTTATATATGTGCTCCTTTTTTACCAAATTTCAGCCTGGGCGTTCTTAATCCAGATGTTCTTATATGCGGGTTTTTACTGTATTGGACTGAGCATTGTCCCAAATGATCCCATGCTGGTCCAATATCAAAAAATAAACTTAACTTGCTTGAAAACCCCTCTCGTACTTTGTATTTGTTTAGTTTGTAAAACAATGTTAGGGTCCTCCAGTCAGAGTCCCATTCTTTTTAAATATCCTTTCGGCTTTCGGCTTATATCTATTAGTATAATAGCCATCTTTCTCAGTCATGTAATAAATCTTTCATTATTCAAGTTTGCCCAGAACCCTGTCTGTTCTGTACAGACCTCACTGTGGTCAGTCCATAAATCCTCAGGCCAATGTTTCACAAATGTGCTTGGTAAACAAGATATATTATGCTACGTACAACAATAATATATTCTTGATCATTTTTATCCCAGTACCTTACAAACTAAGAAACAAGGCTATGATAAATGTCTTATGGACTTTCCAGGAATGGAAATATTTGTTTGGAGTTCGTGATACAACAAATAATATATCTTAGTGGACTTCTCAGGAAATAGATGTTCACTTCAACAAGTTCAATTAAGGTCACATCTCAGTCTGTGGGTTGTGGTTGGTGGATTCACTTGTTTCCTTATCATCGTAATCACGTTTGACGGCAGTCAAAGTCCAATTGTTTGCTGTCTACTTTCAACAAAAATTTGCATGTTTGTTTCTAGGGACCTGAAACCTGAAAATATTCTGCTGGATGCAGATATGCACATCAAGATTACTGACTTTGGCACAGCGAAGATCTTCAGTGGAAAGGACGTTAATGACAAAGGTGAGCCTAAGGCTGTACATTTTGGAACAATGTAGCCCAAGACACCTTAGTTTATTCCTGTGTCAAAATGATATACATAGAAGCATGACTTTGCCAAGGCTGCAAGGAACAGTAGGCAAGCAAAGCAAGCCAGAAGAAAACACTTTCTTTGTGGATACAAAAGTTGCAGCCAGGATTCATGATAAAAAAGATGTACAGTGTTTGACACTGGCTTTTAAAATAGTTTAAAAACAAACGTTTTGTACCCACTTAAAGACGCTCATGCTTCTGTTCTGCCCCAGACTTCTCCTCACCTGCTTGCCTTCCTCCCCTTCAACTTGTTCTTGTGGCTTAATGCTATTTGCACACATATTCTCAAATGTGGGGCTGTTCGAAGGCTATACCCATTTCCATTTATGCCTCAGTCTGCGGCACAGTAACTCAGCTAACTTCAACACTGATAGCATCATTGAAGTAAAGCTTGATCTTAGCACTAACATCTTGAGTTACTCTGCATGTCCACTTATAACCCGAAATAAATGAATAAATTGTATCACACCAAGTTAGATAAGCACTACACTGAAAATTTTGTCATTATGGTAGCAGTCCAAAGTGGCTACATATGTATAAATTTGGTAAAAATTGTCTTCTTGCAGGAAGAAATTCATTTGTAGGAACAGCTCAATATGTTTCCCCAGAACTTTTAACAGACAAGAGAGCAAATAAAAGGTAATAAGAACACGATTCACGGCCTTATGGGCTTTTTGGTGAAGGGAAGATTAAGTATTACCAATAAGGGAGTGTTTCACGAGCATTTTTTGTGGCACTTACAGTGTTCAACAAAGCAGAACACAAATTGAGCGATTTTGAACGCAATTTGAAATCTGCTCGTTATAAAGAAAATCAGTGTAACTTTTTTTACCTCACTTAATTTCATATGATAAAAAAAACACAATGCATGTGTGTGTGTTGGGGGTGGGGGGGGGGGCGTGGGGGTGGGGGGGGGGGGAGGGCGAGAGTAGGAAAACAAAGTACTCTTTTCATAGAAATATTGCCTACGTTTGTTCTAAGCAATATATACGTAAAGTTTTGATGTCCTTCAAGTTTAAAGTGTGTTATTTAAATGTTGTCATTATGTTTCTTGTAGCTCTGACCTGTGGGCTTTAGGTTGTATAATTTATCAACTCCTTTCTGGACTGCCACCATTTAGAGCCAGGTAATTTTTTTCACCTGTTATTATAACTAACACAAAGCAAATAACGAATAACTGATTGACAGCAAATTGTATAACCTGGCCCAACAAAGTCAACTTGTGACTTTGTTTGCATGGCCAGGAGCTATGTAACCTGCAGCAGGCCCGTAGCCAGACTTCTGGCATAGACTAGGTAAAAACTATATGACATCTAGAAGCTCTGAAACGCTATTTTCAGCATTTTTGATAACGTATTTCTTCCGAAATATCAATCTTGTTTAACTGGGGATTATTTTCCCACCTAAACGTATTTTGTTTTTAATTTTGGGTTAAAATGTAGACGAGGCAAGTGCCTCGTCTCGCATTCTGCTAGCTACGGCCCTGACCTGCAGTTAGGTGCTCTTATTTTTTTTGGCCAAAAAAATATTTAACGCCAGTGATCGCAAGATTTGTGTGCACTTGCGTGGAATTGTGGTAGCTTGCATTCATTTTGATGGAAATTAAATTTCCATGAAATTTACAAGATAGGCCTTGTCATTGGAGGACACGAGTGCCACTGCAGCTTGTAGCATTGGAATGGATTATGTGCACTTGTTAGCCCATTTCAGCTATCCAAAGCTTGCATGCACTTGCGACTCCATTTGGACAGCTTTTAAAGGCAATCCAGGCTGATCTTCACGACAGCCAACATGACGGGCCAGTGTTGTGTTGAAGTCTAGCTTGGTCATTGCCGAGGTTATATCCCTCAGTTTACGCTCTGCTCATCGATTGTGTAACTCTCTCAGTGTAAAGATTTATAAGTGCCTATCACCCTTAGTCAGTATATGTTTCTCGAGGTATAAGAAACAACGAAGAACAAGCGTATCAGACTTGATTTGCTTCGATTATAGGAGAGTTTACTGAGTTTGTGGGTCTTTGATTTTATTTTTTTTGAACAGTAACGAATATCAGATATTTAAAAAGATAATCGCCCTAGAGTACGAATTTCCCAGTGGATTTGCTGAAGTTCCGAAGGATCTTGTCCAGAGTTTATTGGTAAGTAGTTCTTTGTCATTACTGTAATAGTAATTTTAATCTTATTAAAGTTGCACTAAATGCTGGTCTGTCTGAATGTTGGACCAAATGAACTACCGTTCAAGTTTTATTATAACTGGCAAAATTCTTGTGCGGTCATCAAGCACGAGCTCTGGTCGATGGGAGTATAGCTGAGACCATGAAAATGATGTAACCTCACACGTTTCGAAACATTTGAGAAATTGCCGGGAGACTTTCGCGTAAACTGGTCAGGAGTGTTAATGTCAGTTGGGACGTTTGGTCGGAGTGAAATTTCCGATGAACCAGTCGACTTAAAGCAAAAAAAGAGCAATCTTTTCTGCTGTCACGCGATTTCACGCTGATTTTCCCTCTAATTCACTGGTAAAGTTTCAATGTTACTATGACAAACAAACTGACCATAAAAATAAGGGTCATAAAACCACTTGCTTTGCTCGTGTTTCCACGTGAGTTATGATTACTTTATGACGACATTTCTTTGGTCTCAAACCAAGCAATGGCCAATCACAAAACGTTTACAACACAATGAGCCAATGGGAACTCGAAGCAAATACACGTTAACGTCAGCAAACGCGGGAAAATGTACGTAACCATGTCAACGATTAGTCTTGGTTTTGCAATCACTCAAACCACTTTTGTCATTCCACTAGGATTTTCTATAGTTAGCGATAGACCCCGGGAACTAAGTTGTTGGTAGAGGATCATCTTCGGTAGTTGTGGGTCCCTCATTCATTTTGTGGTATATGCTGCCTTATTTCACTTTTCGTGCATTATAAAGTGTCGCAGTAGCAATAGCTCTCGCAACGTGTCACATGAGTGTCTTGCTACCCTTCAAGAGAACAATAGATCAAGCAACAAGAACAATGTCCTTAGGCCCCAAAACAATAGCAACTGTTACGCTACATGGCCAGTAGAATACCGTAAAATTCCGGTTATAAGCCCTGGGCTTATACAACTTCGTAAGGTGTTTCGGGTGGGCTTATAAGCGGAGGGGCTTATATCCGGGGGAGCTTATAAGCGGAATAAAAAAATACGTTTCGAAACGAACCACGGCAGTGTTGATCGAAATAATAATAAAGCAACATTTAGCCCTCAGTACTGTCATCCAGCAGAGGGGGGCTTATATCCGGGGGGGGCTCTATAACCGGATGTATTTTATTGTTTCCAGGTAGATGGGCCTATAACCGGGGGAGCTTATAACCGGAATTTTACGGTAGACCTTTTTCGCTTGCCGAATGGGCGGTTTGCTTTCCCATTACAGACGACGTGATATTCTCTAGAGAATTTGTCTTTTATCCACATAAAATTTATTCATTCATATACACGCGACTATTTGAAAATTTGAAAGCAAGAATTCTCAAGAGTATCATCACATGGTCTGTAATGGGGCAACAAAACGCCCAAGCGAAAAAGGGGTATCAGATTACAAGAGCAGTAATATTGTTGATTGTAGATCTACCAGTAGGCCTGAAAAGTTATAATTTTCATGTTGCAAAGTTCTGTTCGAATTTCAAGAAGACTTACTCCAGGGCCTGGGCCAATCTGGTTAATGTATTTTGTTCAGGTTTATCGTGTTGCACGAAAACTAAACAACAATCTCAATTGAACGTAGGTGCTGGATCCAACAAAAAGACTTGGCTGTGACGAGTGCGGAGGATTTTCATCCCTGAAAAGTCACGAGTTCTATGAAGGTATATGCTGAATAAATGTCTATTATTAATAAGTGTTTATATCAGAATGGAGCACACTCTGTTTGCCTAACCTGTTGACAAGCAAGTACTTTTATTATCATAATTAAAGTTCGCACCGTCCTCTAAACCTACTTCCGTTCTCCGAAGAATTAAACTCGACTTCCTTACAAATCTCGACTTTCACGCAAACTCCACGTCCACACAAAACTCCACTCGTATACATTAACTTAACTCCGATTGCACACAAACCTCCACGCACTTCCACCCAAAAATCCGCTTACAAACTCCACTTTCACACAAAACTGCACTTCACACGCAAAACTCGACGTTAACAGAAAACTCGAGGTTCACACAAAACTCGATGTCGACGCAAAACTCAACGTCCACGGAAAATTCAATATCCACATCTGTAAAAGCTGGACATTGACGTAACAGTCAAACGAAACTCAGGGTCTGCACAAAACTGGACGACCATCCCAAACTCGATTTTTGCACAAAACACAACGTCTACAGATCGAAGAACCACCAAAACTGGACGTCGACACAAAACTCAGCGGCCACGTAAATGTCCACGTCTACACATAACTCAACGGCTCAACGAAACACAACGTACAGACTAAACTCGACGTCCAAGCACAGCTCGACCTCAACTTAAAACTCAAAATCCACGCAAAAGTCTATGTCCACACAAAACTGGCCGTCCACATAAAATTCAACGTCTACACTAAACTCAGCATCCAGCCTTAAGTCGACGTCCAAGCAAAACTCGAATTCAACACAAAATTGTTCTACCAGTCAAAGCTCGTTGACCACACCAGTCTACAGAAAAATTAACGTCCGTTCAAAACTTCATCGTCCACGCAAAGCTCGCAATTTCCACAAAAAGGTTGTTTTGAGAAGCTTGATGCCGATACACAATTCGACTTCCACGCAACACTGAACGTGGACGGAAAACTGAACTTCCACACATTACTTGACGTCCCAACCTTTGATATCCCACCGAAGCGTACCAAAAAGTTACGAGTTCGTCTCTTAGGCTAACTTCCCTTGCGGTCGTTCTATTAGTGACAGTTCGTCCATTCGTGACCCAGGCTCCATTGCGTGATGCCATTGCGTGACTCGAGGTGGTTAAACTAATTGCTATGAATGGCTTCTTTTTCCTCTTTTAGGAATCGATTGGGAAGATTTGCCAAATCAGAAACCTCCTGATCTGCTGCCATATCTACCGTCAACACACATCGACCAGGAAGGACTGCACAGTAAATACCAGGTGATGCTGTAACATTCATAACTTAAAAAACTATTATGAAATGCAACAAGTGACTTATTAGGCATAGAGATAGGTCCAGTCCATTCGGGGGAACAAGGAAATCTTTATTAAGCTTAAAACATTCGTGATGTTTTTCAATCAAAGAATGGCGTGAGCGAGCGAGAATAAAACGCGAAAAATTACAAGTCAACGAGAAGCCTCCTTCGCATATGTTCTTTTGGCTCGTCGCGCATTCCTAAGATTGCGTGACGAGCCAAAAGAACGTCTGCAAAGAAGGCTAGTCAACGAGAGCTTTTCGAAAGTTGATGATGACTGAATCACATATTAGGTGACTTCACACTTTACACTCCGAATGTTGTCACGGTATCGGTTACCAAGCAAGCAGTTTTCAGAACTGGAAGTTGGTCACCCGAATGAATTAGTAAATTCTTTGGGTGTTTTAGCGAGAATTTGCCAGAGAACGGTGCTTAGTAGGATGTTATCTTAACTCTTAACTCGTCTTCAGTCTGTCGCATGACTCTTGTAGCGCCCCGTTGCTCTCATAACAAGTCACGCAATCTTTAGCATAGATAGTTTATTGTCTTTAACTTGGTTGCGATTTGCTGTTTCTTGCAAATTTTAGGTCAGTCTTCATGACAGCGACAGTGATGAGTTTGATGATCAGCTGTTAGCGAGGTTTGGCTTGTCCGATGAATCGCCTGAATCAAGTGAACCTACGAACGTTCTTAATCTCACGCAAAGCGAGAGAGAGGAGAAATTAGCAAAGCAGGAGAAAGAATCACCGTGGTAAGAGTTTTACCTTTTAGAAACGTACTGAGGTGATCGTAACGTGTCGCCGTATTTCCCCATCTAACCCCCCCCCCCCCCCCCCCCTTCACACACACCAACATACTACTCCCCTTGCCTTCAATCAGATCACCAAAATATTGCACTCAGGCATTATAGGCACGCAATGTATGTAGAGAGCTAGGTAGCTGTGGTCCTTTGTACTCATTGAGGACCTGCGTTAATAAGGCTGCTGAGGAGATCGTGCAATGCCCTAGTTTGGCAGTGCAAACTGGAAAGCTTGCTTCTTTGAGCTATATCTTAGATACAAAAAAATGTTGAAAGCGGTGACTTTATATTTCAATTTTTGGTAAATAGACAATATCACACATAAGATGGTTAATGGTCTCTTGGCCTTTATGCCTACAGGAAAAGAAGCAGCTGAAATACTGATTGTTGCCATTGTTTCTTTCTCACAGGCATCAATTTGTTGAAAATAATCTTATTATTAAGACTGGTGTAGTCGACAAGAGAAAGGTGAGTTCCGCTTTATCTTGTCCCAGAAGTTATTGCCCCCGCAGGGTTTTGGCCCAGAGGCCAAAACCCAAGGAGGCATCATTGTAGTCCGCGCGTATATACAGTATATATACAGCTATTTCAGATAACGTTGTCCGGATCAAAGCTTAAAGACAAGACTGAAAGGCAGTATGGGTAGAGGAAGAGAGCAACTGCACGTGCTGAATACTAAAATATATAGTGACATGACAAACGTGGATTTGCCCGTTTTCTTTCTTTTCAGACATGTGAAACAAGGTGCTTTTAACCACACTGAATTTAAGAAGAATTTTCAAAACTCAGAGCCAAGTGACACTAAAAGTAAAGCTACAGAAAGGTCTCCTGAGAGGAAAAACAAACTCGTGAATTCTTCGCGTGCGAAATACAAATTTGTACATTTAATGAAGCTTATATGCAAATTTATAGTGAATACCCAGAACGCCATACGGTCTTGTCTTTTAGCTTTAATCTTTGACCCGACCACGTTAATTGAAATAGCTGTATACAGCTATTTCGAGAAAGGTTGTCGGAAAAAAAAAATCAAAGTGCATGCGACCAGACCGAAAGGTGGTCTGGGTATTCACTGGAATTTTGCATATTGGCCTGGAGGAAATTTACAAGTTTGTATTTTTGCACGTGAAGAATTTGTTTTTCCTCTCAGGGGCCTACATCTGTAGCTTTACTTTTACTGTCGCATGTCTTTGAGTGAAGACAATTCTTCTAAACTTCAGAGGAGCTAAACATACCTTGTTTCTAAATGTCTGAAAAGAAAGAAAACCTGAAATTCGCGCTTATTTTGTTGTTATATCTCCTTAGTATTCAACACGTGCAGTAGCTCAATACGTCTACCCATACTACCTTTAGGGATTGGCTTGTGCAGTTTTCTGCTTTTTTCCGACAACGTTTCTCGAAATAGCTGTATAGTATACCAGACAAAATCTCGATTTGCCCAAAGTGGGCCCGCAAGTAGTATCGGTAGGTGTGATAAAATGCCCGCAAGTAGTATCGGTAGGTGTGATAAATTTCCCTGTACGGTGATTGGTCAATGATGACGCAAGATAAACGATGATTGGGTGATGATGAGAAACCAAAGCGTGAGCACGTGCACAAATGACAGCAAGTCATCAAACGACGCTTGCAAACGTTGATTGCAGTTGGATTGCTGCAGTTCCCTTCGAGCTTTATTGTTTTCACAAGGTCTAGAAGCCGAAACTTACGCAATTGATATGATCAAAAACAAGAATAGTACGTATTGGTCTAGAAGTTTCTCTTGTTAGCATGTTGCGAGCAGCTCTCGTTCGCTCGCAGG
Organism: Meandrina meandrites; assembly: GCA_963693305.1. Classification (NCBI taxonomy): domain Eukaryota; kingdom Metazoa; phylum Cnidaria; class Anthozoa; order Scleractinia; family Meandrinidae; genus Meandrina; species Meandrina meandrites. Next base: position 11,002,110 of record OY855912.1, on the reverse strand, counting down.
ATTGACAGACTCAATCCGAAATCGAGATTTGTCAGACACAAATCACACTTTACACGAGGGATTTGAAACATGTGAAAGACTCAGGCCACAACCAAGGTATAAAGTTAGCAGCTGCGATAAGTTCAAAAAGAGTTATAGAAGGAAAATTTTTAAAAGATAACGCAAGCATTGAAACTCGCAGATAAGTAAGAAAGTTTTCAGTTGAGACATACAAGTATAACTAGCCAGCTGTCGATCCTGTGCTTTCGGCTTTTAGCCGGAACATCGTACTGATTAAATAAAAAAGAAAACTCTTGAGTGGTAGAAATAAATTAAGATAAAAACTCGATCAGTCTTCAGGAATTTAAGTAAAATTTGTAACTGAGACTTGTCAAGAAGAGAATTCAAAAGAGTTCTTGAGATAATCAAAACTCTCGGCAGGCGTTTACATTGACAGAGGTGAGAAATCTTTTGGCATCCGTTTCGAGCTCAGCTGTCAAGTTGGTCATTGTTGCTTGAGCTCCCATGCCAGCCCTAATATATTGAAACACAAAAATCTGAAAACAGCTGGTCTCAATTGGTGGTTTTAAAACGTTTGGCAATTACCAAAGATTATCCTCGCTGAGATCACTTATTACAGCAAAAAAAGCAAAATGACCTCAGGAAGTTGGGGACGCACTCGTGTAATTAAATTTACGTGAGTATTAATGAGGCCCTGCCAGGGTAAATTCCGACAAGCGACATGGGCCAAAAAGTAGCGACAGCGCTCAAACGAAATAGCGACAAACGACCGACGAAGCCAAATGTAGGTCGCTAAATTTCCGACAGCGTTGTGTAGCCTTGACAAAACGCCGACACGAGACATTTTAAAATTCCGACAAGCGACCTGGGACACCCCCCTGGCAGGGCCTCATTAATCCTTCAGAATTTTTGCATAATTTGGCTTTGTTTTACTTATCTAGTGGGCTTCAACAGTTCATACTGAAAGTTTGTTTTAAATGGCACGTCCTCGTCCCATGATCTTGAAAAAGAGAAGGCCAGAAACAAGTGATGCTTTGTGAGCAGAACACGAGAAAAACTAGTGTTTTCTTCTGATTTGTCGCAAGACTGTTCCAAACAGAAAACTGATTTTCAATCAATTAAGAAAATAGAATAGCCAAAATATCGAGCGAAATAATTGTATGTAGTAACGGATGTGCTGAGAAAAAAGAGGATAACAGCGGGAGCAGATGTAGTGTTAACTATCCCTAGTTCCATAGAAACGATCTGGTGAAATATTTGTTTCTATTCTGCTGGTCTTCAAACTAGAGAGATTCAGTCGGGAACCAATCACAACTCCTCTTTCTCCACGGATAAGTGAATTTTTAGTTGAATCTTCGTAAACGCAGTCAATTTCGAAGACTAGATTCTTGCATGGGATCTCACGTGAATTAAGTGAACTGCCTTTAGAGGACCGTGAAAGGTTGCACATTTCTCGATGGACTGTTTATCAGAAACAATGAATCGAACGGATTTGTTTGGAAAGAACTGGACATAGTCATATCATAGTTAATGCAGTTTAAGGAAAGTACGTATCTCCTGTTCTTTATTATTTCTTCTTTTTTTTACCAGGTCGGGAATAAGGGAAACAAATTCCCATCTAATTAACTTGACCACTGCACTTTTGTTTTAACAGGGTCTATTTCCTCGCAAAAGAACATTGATTCTTACAGAAGGCCCGCGCCTATACTATGTTGATGCAGCGGCAATGGAACTCAAAGGACAGATTCCTTGGTAAAGTTGTGCTCCTTGTTTGGAAATTAGAAATAGTAGCTCAACCTTACTAAATTATTAACTGCAAGATCTTCACTAAGACTTAGACATGCCTTAAACGGTAAATAAAGAAGACGTAAGGAATTTTTCGTCCATGCGAGGGTCGTCCTGAAAAAGTCTGTTGTAGATGACTAAAATTTGGACAATTTGAGTGCGGCGGAAGTCGTTTGCAGAGTTGTCTCTTCGCAGCCGTTGTTTGGGCTCACGAGCGTTGCGTGACGACCCAAATAAGGAAACTATTTGCAGAGTCGAGTGAGGTGTTCGTCAGTCCATAGCTTATTATGTCTCTGGTAATTGAAACTGATTGGTTAGTTTCGCCGTGATGTTACTGGCTTTCAAGGCTCGTGAAAAATTTGAAACCATTTTATCGGCCGCAGAATCTGAAAAGACAACGGAATTAAATTAGAAGGAAGAATAGATTGTCTAGATGAGGGTTGGAATTTTTCATCCTCGGGAACGCAATGGCTGTTAGTCGGCACGAGACTAATTAACTCGAGCAGAAAAATCGCAGTAGCAAAAGTTTCCGTTCTTGTGAACTGCGTCGCGCTGATTTTGCTTCTTGGCTTACCGTTCGTCTCGCCCCGACTAACAGCCACTGTGTTCCCTAAGATAAAGCAGCTAAGATAACACCTCGTTTATTTAGTTTCGTGCAGCTGAGCATAAAATACGATTGAAATTGAATTAATTTCTTCTGTTTTTAGGACAAAGGACCTCAGACCAGAAGCCAAAAACTTCGAAGTTTTCTTCATTCACACGGTGAGTCAGGGAGAGTTGTCACTGATCTAACAGGGTGACGTCGAGCGATGTAACAATAATCGAACACGAACGTTCGAACACGTTCGAACAAACGTGTTCGAAGGCAACAAATGCTTTGTCTTTGACTGAAAAAAGCAGCAAAATGGCCAGTTTCTTGAGAGTTGCTCGTTGTATAGGGAGGCTCGTTATATTAAGAGGCTCGTTATATCGAGAAGGTCGTTATACTGGTTATACTGGAAGGTTCGTTATAATATGATTTGGTAGGGTCGTAATATCGGATTTTTCGAAGAATTTGCATCACACCAACGTTCGTTGTGAAGGGAAGTTTCGTTTATGGCTCTGGCTGTTTCTTGAACTGGAAACTGTGACTAGACATTAACAAGCCCCGGGCGATATAACATTTCGAATTTCTTGGTTTTTTTTTTCTTAGCCAAAACGTATTTATTACTTGGAGGATCACACGGGATATGCCATGGAGTGGGTCAAGAAGATCGAAGAAGTCCACCGCGCTTACTTTGGAGATTCAACACAACTCTAGACAAGTCCTGGATGGACGAACATCCTACGCCTCCATTTAAGCTCTTTTCCAGTGACTGTCAAAATCTGTAATTGTCTTAAAAATCGTTAGTGCAACGTGCTGTAACCAATCAGAGCGCGCGAAGATGCACTTGCTGCAACCAATCAGCATGATTTGGCGTAAGCGATTTTCCCGCGCTTGGCAACAGTTACACATTTTCCCGCAGTTGGCAACGGGTTTCACGTTTTCCCGCGCTCGGCAGCGTGTTACTTGTTTTCCCACCGTTGGCAACGCCTATGAGTTTTCCCGCGCTCACTTTCTTTTTCACTGGATTTTGCTTCGTGCTCTGATTGGTTTATCGCCTTATTCGCAGCTATAGTGACTAAGCTGAGTTATTTCGATTTACGACAGTCATTAGAAAACTGTTTCATCAAACCGACATTAATTTTCAACACGCGAATATAAACTCGTTCAAGTAATTTTTCTTCTCATAATTCCTTTAATATCACATGCCTCAATCGTCGACGACCGGTTCCTTTAATATTTTTCTACCATTCTTAATGATGTAAAGCTTTTTAATAATACCCTCCCATTTCGTTACGATTCCAAAACCGAATGGATGACGCAATCATTTCATTGAATTTTGTCCTTCGTCTACTCTCCTTCGCAGTCATTATTTGGGGGTCGTCACGCTACGAATTTTCTTAGCGGAAAAGTATTGCGTGATGAAAACAACGGAAAAACTTCTTGCGTGACAAACGCAAATTGCGTGACAGCCTAAGTAATGGCAACGAAGGAGACTGCTGCTGAAGTAAATGCCATGTATTAGAACTGTAAAAGAATATTTTATGAAGTTTTTTCTAGTTGACCAATATTAAGTATAAATGCATCATTCATTCTTCCCATGTCAAGTTACTTTTCTTTTTGGTGACCTGTAAAACATTAATGAAAGATAAGAAAGGCAGTGGAAATAAAGTCTGAATAAGTAATAAAGTCTCCAAACCCATGAGATTGTTATCATATGTCTATATGAATTTCTTTTTTCTTGTTACGTGTTTGTGTGGCGATCAGTCCACAAGGGCAAGGAGAAATTTGGTGTCGATCACTCTTTGGAAGGTTGTGGCCTAGATTGAGTGGAAAGCTGTGGCCAAAATCAGCAACACGGAAACTTTGAAGTGTTCATGAATTACCAACAATTTAGAAAGGTCTTGAGCCTGTCCTTGACTCGTATGGTATGTAATTTCAGTAGTTTAAACAAGGATGTCAACTTAAAAATTGAAAGAAAGAAAGAAAGAAAGAAAGAAAGAAAGAAAAACACAATATCCCAAATTTCATTTTGCACACTGCCGGCAAGTGTCTGTAAAATTTTGATCACTTGAAGCTCAGCTGAACGACCATACGTTAGGATTTCATTCTAAGAAGAAAACGTTTGAGCCACCTTGTACAACGTTTTACCAACGTTGTCTTAGTTTTCTCTTCGCATCAGTTTTCAGCAAATTCAAATAATTCATAACTTTAATTTCCTGTAAATTTAAAACATCGGATCTCCTGCAAACGATATACACTCCAAAATAGTGGTCACGCTCATGACATATTTCTTTTTTAATATTAAGGTACATCAACAGAAATGCCTTTATTGTTGAGAGACACCTTAATCTTTCAAAGTACCGCAGCTGCCCTAGGTATAACCGATATTCGTGATTTCATCATTCCACGTGATTTTGAGACCTCCGAAAGATTTGTGACTAGGAAAACTTGAAAAAGGGGAAGGACGGCAAAAAGGTATGCAATTTGCAATATGCAGCCTTTCTTTTAGATCCTTTTAATTTTTCGATTTTGCTTTCTTCAAACAGTACTTCTGGGCACTTTTCTATGAGTAAGAGTATGCCGGTTACTTGCTTATTTTCGTGATTCGGGGAAATGACATTTTCGATATCCGTGATCCGTGATTCGTGAACCCTGCTTGTGTGGATTGTGTGACGCTTTCTGCACGTTTGGCCACAGGCAGCCCAAGCTCACGTTTCGAGCGGTTGGTAGGTATAAAGAGAAGTCCATAACTAGAAGTCTACATCTGGTATTGGGGCGCGTGCTATGTCTTTCGCGTGTAGGCTGTTTTAAGAAACTGATGTCTCGCGAGAAAATGACGTAACCCACTGTTTCGACACGATTGGAGTTCTAAGTTGCGGCCGAATATTTTGGAAAGTGGCAGGTGAAATAAATCAAATCACATCAAAACGCTTGACAGGCCATTCTCTTTAATTCTTACATTTCGACAGAAGTACTATCGTAGATAGTGATATCAAACGTCTGTTCAGTGGCATTTGAAGGCGAGTGAAAAAGCAACCCGTCGCCGGGTTTCAGTAGACAAACTCACAAAACAAACAGGTCGACTTTTTATAATTTACGAGAGAATTTATGAACAGAAGTTCCCCAAACTTTTAGTAGTTAAGTGTGTCTTTATTTTGTACAGCATATCCTCGTGTTAAAATACTGAACAACATACACAACACAATAGCTGCACACTGAGAAGTGCCCGAGAAGCACAACTTGAATTAAACTTTTGACGGATGTGAATGAAATCATCATTGTTCGATGAATTAAACTCGTATTTCTATTCATATTAAAACAAGTACATTACCTTAGTCAGTCTTTTGTTTTCATGCCGTCCTTATAATTCCAAAAACATGCGAAACTCGCCAAACTTGTCGTTTTCTCTGAATGTTGTTCTCAAACGAATCAAACTTCATTCTGTTCATTCCGCGCTCGATGTTGAGCGCTTCAGGGACCACGGTTTTGTTTTTCAAAATAGCAACGAACCTGTGCCAAAATGCACTTGCTCTCTTAATGCCTGTCTTCATCTTGAGAGTACCATTAATCTTTAGTGTCTTCGCATTTTGAATTTGACTCGGAATTAGTCTATCTTGCCCGCTGCCATTTCGTATTCTGACTCCAAAACACTGAGGTCCTCTCGCTTATTTGGATGCTCCGAATTTTTACAACTTCGATGCTATCGTCATTGATGAAAGATGGCCTGATGATTCTTGTCCGGACGATTTAATCCTCACAAAACGGAAATTACGATGACCAATAAACAGAAATTTCGTAATGCCGTTCGCTCGAGTTCACTCGTCCTCTGCAGTTCTGCTTTTCTTCAAAAATTTGTTCAACCAATCAAAGGCGCGAATTAAAAAATACTTCAATGTGATTGGCTACTTGTTCGCGACAAAGCTGTTCTAAAAATAGCCTACACGCGAGGAGCGCGAGGTACACGCGAAAGACATATCTCAAAGCCTATTACCAGAGATGTAGACTTCTAGTTATGGACTTCTGGTATAAATTGGTGTTGCGTAACACTAGACCGTTGAGAATATTATAAGGCTTTGTATGGGATTTGGGTCGATTTTGGCCGTATTCATGTTTAAAATACAGTAAATATACAAAATAAACTTACTTTTGCCATTTGCTGTGTCCTTTTGCCTGTTTTGCGTCTTGAAGTGGTGTTTTAGTCGATTTTTCTCTTCCCTGTTCCTTCCTTCCCGTCTTAGGAAGGAAGGAACAGGGAAGAGAAAAATCGACTAAAACACCACTTCAAGACGCAAAACAGGCAAAAGGACACAGCAAATGGCAAAAGTAAGTTTATTTTGTATATTTACTGTATTTTAAGCATAAATACGGCCAAAATCGACCCAAATCCCATACAAAGCCTTATAATACAGTTGAATCCCGATAACTCGAACCCTCAATAACTCGAACTTTCCGCTAACTCGAACCTTTTTCGATTCCCCTCCAGGTAATTTTCTTACTAATTTTACCCTCGAAATCTCGAACTCCCGATAACTCGAACCTTTTTCGATTTCCCTTGAAGGTTCCAGTTACCGGGATTCAACTGTATTCTCAACGGTCTAGTGTTACGCAACACCAATTTATACCTACCAACCGCTCGAAACGTGAGCTTGGGCTGCCTGTGGTTTGGCTGGAAATGAACATGGCGGACTGAAGTGGGACAGCAGATGGTGTAACAGCTGATCGTAACGGGCCCACAAAAGCTCGATAAAGGCGATAACAATTCAAAATCCCACACATACTGAGAGTGCGGTGGTTTTAAAGTCTAATTCTCACCAACTGACGTCAAATGGAAGCGGTTTTCTTTGAAGCTGAGAAACAAAGACACGGCGACTTTAGGGCGAAAAGAATTGCTCTTTCGAAAGGTATATTGAAATTGACTCTGAACGAGTACAATTACTGGACACGCTGTTTACCGAGGCAATTAACGCAGTGCTGGGGAAACGGAACAGCTGTTTGAAGAGGTTTGTTTATGTAATCGCGCCGTCACTGACTCAGGTTGGTAGGATATTAATTAATGCTGAGTCAAGATTTATGATACATGTCTCGTGACATCGAGCTGATGAAACTTTGAGTGAACCAGCCGAGCGTAAAAAAGTTTTTTGACTTTCACATACGAGCGCCACCATAAGCCAGAAGTGACGACCGGGGGGATCGATTTGTTGTTGATAGTCTAATTTGGAACACTTGATTTCAGAGAGAGTAATCAAAAGGGTTCAATCAAATGGCTACATCGACCGGCTCAAGACCTCTGGTGGGAATGAACGAAGCGACGGCGGACGATCCCGAAGGAGATGCAGATACAGAGGGAAGTGTATCGTCAGATAACGAAAAGTCGCTGTTTGAGTCCAGCGAGCAGTCGGGATCAGATGAAAAACAACCGCTATCAATGAAACGCCGAATTGCCTTGGTTGGCGCGCTGTTACTTTGTGTGTTTACTATATTTGCGTTCGCTTTTTTGCTGCCTTGTCATAAACCCAAGTGCCAGAAAAATCCAGGTTGCCCTGGACAGGGAGACCTGTCATCAGTTAACTGGACTGACAAGTTGGGTGGTGTCACTCCGGTGATGATTTCACTGGTCGATGTGACAGGCGATGGCAAGGCGGATATTTTAGTTGAATTTGACATAACGGCAAAGGAGTCGTTGAATTCGTCATTTTTGAGGCAGCTTTGTAAGAGCTCAACTTGTCGTGGTGGTGGTCTTTTGGCTATACATGGTTCATGTGGTTATAGTCTGTGGGATGTTAGCTGGAATTCCTCCCTTGGGTTCCTGGCGTGTGAACGGGGTTCAGACAGAACAGGCATTAACAACAATGGTCACTGTTTGCTTGTCGAAGAGAAGACAAATTTTGTTCTTTTTAACTCAGAAAATGGAAGTACAAAATGGCAGTCAGCGTCCAACAGTAAGGTTGATTCATTTAAATTTGTGAATGACATTGATAGCGATGGGGAAAGGGACATTGTGTTTGTGTATGATGATGGAAAGATATCCTCTGAAGCCAATATCAACCTGATATCGGGAGCAACTGGAAAAATTCTTGGAAACCCTCTGCCATTACCAGGCAGTCACAGTAGCAGCAATATCCTTGCTGTTCATGCTCCTTCAAACAAGCAGCAATTTGTAATTGTTGTTTCAGAATCTCACAAGGGAAACAGTACATCCCTGTGGGCCATATCATTTCGTGATTTATTGGAGAAAGTGAGACAGCCAACACAAAAGATTCCAGGTGACCCATGGGGAAAACATAAACCAGATCCACTGACTGGTTTCATCAGTATTTTAAAAGACACTCTAATCCTGATTGAACCTCTGCTGACAGACCTTGATGGGGATGGTGTGAATGACGTTGTGTTTGTCATCAGAGAAAATGGCATTTCTCTTTTGGCCATGAATGGAAATGATTTGGCTGTTATGTGGAGGATGGTTGTTTCATCGGATGCTTCCATTCGCAAGTAAGGCAACTTTTTATATTCTATACTGTACTATTTAGTATTATAGCCAGTTCTTGTACCTTCTAGTTTGTTCATGATCTGACAGTATAATATAATTTGCAGACTTTCAACATAATAACACACTGATAACAAAGTTATAATTAAGTCTTACTTTAATCTAATGATCATGTTTTACTTTTGGAACCTGGAAAACTTGAGGTTTAATGATGAGTGCTTTACAGTCCCTTTTTTGAATTTTTCTTGATTCTTTAAAACAAAAATTTACTGTCTTGCGGAATTAAGGTAAAATCTGCTTAAATTGTGCTGAATGACCCAAAAAGTGACTTGGTAGCAGTAGATTTCGTATTTATTTTAATGCTACATGTAGTTTATGGCAGGTTACCCCCAGCATTTGTGTTTTAAATTCACTGTACCTGCTTATAATCAAATGAATGGAGAGAGACACTGTGAGAATAAAGTTTCTTGCCTGAGAACACAATGCAGTGATAATGGCCAGTGCTCGAACTCAGACTGCTTGATCTGAAGTCAAGCACAATAGCCATTAGCATAGTGTGCCTTCCACAAAAGATGACTCCGTTAATTTTTCAACTGAATTTTCATTTTTTTTTTTTCAAAAAATAAAATGGAAACTGCAATTATGAAATTCATTAGATTCTGACTATTTTTTTTACACAAAATGCTTTGGCCAAATAATATTTTTGGAAAGCTCTTGAAAAACGCATTGCAAAAAGTACGAAATTGCCAAAATTAGTTTGAGGTACAGCTGTTGTCAGTGCCATTTCATTTCACAATCCTCTGTTTTAACCTTATTTTCTTTTTACCAGGTTACTACCAATCCAACACTCTGTTAATGAAAACTCCACAAATGTTGGTGTGTTTGTTGCATATGCCAATCATTCCTCTGCGATCTTGGTAATCAGTGGCCAGACAGGGGAGGTGAGCTGGTCGTTTTACAGCATGTCTGGTATCCCTGTGGCACCCATCCCTGTACCAGTAGACTTTGTCACACAGGATGCTTTTGTGATGTGGCTTCCAAAGTTGGAAGCTGTCGCACTGATTTCTAATCCCAGAAAATCCAGACAAATCAGGCAACAATTGCAAGATGGTGGTGGCAACTACAATGATAACCGTGCAGCTACAGATTCTGCCAAGAAGAAGATATCAAGACAAAGGCGACATCAAGAAGGGGACAATACATTTTCTGAATCAGCTATTACTCCTTCAGATAGGCTTTATTATCGTGATCTTGACGACAGTGACGATGATGACATTGCTTATAGCAATGAGGATGAGGACGAAAGAAGTGATGATGATTATATAGCCTCAAAGAAATTTCAACTTGCTTTTTTGTCAGAAATTTTGAAGGAATCCAGTGATTCTCCATTTGCCCAAAAGGAGCCTTTCAACATATTTGAAGAACATGATAAAACTGACAATGAATGGCTTGATGTAAGAAAAGAAAATCTTCCAGCTATGCGCCAGAGGAGTTACAGTGAGGGCTTGATTCCAATCAGAGGAGAGGAGAATTCTGATGTTAGAGCTGATCCAGACAGGCACACCACTGAATTGGAAGAGGAACTCAGTGATTTGACCAACCACAAGAAACATGAGGCCAATCACAGGACAGCAACACCACAGGAACCTGTGCCAAGAGACCATGCCGCCTTTCAATCCAGTCCAAAGATTCTCAAGGAATTCCCTCCTGAGCCAACTAGGAGAGAGTACGAAGACAGTGACTTCAAATCGGCATCAAGGAGCAACAGTCAAAACCAACAATCTCCAACAGAAAATGACAAGCAAAGAAATCATGAAGGGAAGATTTCAAAGTTGGCATCAGCAAAAAAGCCATCTTACCATAAGAGATCTGTGCAGTCATCACAGTCAGGTTCACAGTGTGTTAGAAGGTTAAGTGACAGTGCAGATTCTTATGTGGCTCTTCTGTTGATGAACGATGCTGATGGGAGACAGCTGATTACTGAAATAACAGAGGAAGGTCCTCTTTACCTAGGTAAGTGTAAGAAATGCTCGAAAGGCAGGTCACCTTGAATTGGGGCAGTCCCATTGTCCCGCAAACATTCTTGTCCCCAGAGGCCACGATCCTTCTGGTCTGCCACAGGAATCGAGACCTCTGGCCGCTCCAATTTCTGAGCATGCGCAGAGTATTTCTTCTGTTTTTCAGCCAATCAGATTTGTCATATTTGACAATGAGTACGGGAATCAGGGACTTCCCGTTTTGGAGACAGCCAGAAGTCTTGATTCCTGGCATAGACCAGAAGGATTGTGGCCTCTGGGGATGAGAATGTCCCACAAAATGCAGGGGCAGCTGCCAGTGCCAGATCCAGAATGAGGGGTGAAGCTGGTCTGAAAAATTGTCTGGCCCTTATTAAAAAAAAGAACAACAACAAAACACAAAACAGGAGAGGTCCCCCAAGCAACTCTTCTTGATCTGGTCTGGATGGTATCAATTTATTGAAGGGTTTACCATTATGTTGGAAAGAGTAGACATGTGGGATTGTTAACCAAGTATACTAAATAATTCAGCATACATGTCAGTAGTAACTTCTAGGTTGGATTTTATAACATTTAAGTGTCACTCATCCTCTCTAAATAAAGCTTGGCTGATCGGCTGATTGATTGATTGATTGATTGATTGATGTGGTGTCAATAATTGGTAGCTCAGCTTACAATACATGCACTGTAGTTCTTGTGTATTTTCGACTTGTGTGTAACTCCATCAAATCTGATCTCAAGAAAAGTGTCCATGTTCCTTTTCTGGGACCAAAAGGGATTTAAAATCTATTTATTATTAAGAATTTGAACCTCATCACAAAAAAAGATGCAGTTGTACAGTAATAATTTTTTTTTTAATTTAAGCGTTCAAAAATCATTTATTTACTGGATAATTATTAAATCTGACTTTATAAATTAATTATTTTATTTCAGGTTCTGAGGAATATGATGGTTTATTCAACATCAAGGAAGGTGATACCAAATCTAAATCTTGTTTACGATTGGTGCCCAGTCTCATATCAGAGCCTGTACTAAGAGATTCAGATGAAGGCCTGGATCTAGTATATTCTGTCAGTTTTGTTTCTAAAGATCACTCAGTGCATGTTGGGAAAATTAGGAAAATGTCCATGGCAGCTGTATTTGCAAGTCAAGAAGGCAAAATTGTTGCAAAGAATATGAGAAGGCGTCAATCAAAAAGGGAAAATGATTATTCATTTAGTTTTCCAAGAGTTTTGAAATAACCATCAGATGATAAATCTTGCTTAAAAGTGAGCTTTAGGTTATACATGTACACTTATTTAAATATAGCTCCTAATTTTTATTAATTTTTGCTTTGAAACTCGCAAGAAAGAACATATCAGGAATGTCAAAACCTGTGCTAATGGCTCAAACATTGCGAAACATGTGTGGTCATTCGACCATCGCATAGACTTTGACAATTCTAGCGTCATTGACAAAGGCTCTTTTCGGATTAGAAAAACTTTGGAAGCTTGGCACACCTCTGCTACTGAGCATGCTGACAATAACTCCAAGCCGATTCCAAATCAGTATTGTATTCTTTTTAACAAATAGTCACCTAATTAGCACTTTTTCACTTTGCTTTTATTCATAGTTTTTCTTTTTATATCACCTTTTTTGTATATATTATATTCATCTTGTATTCCATTTTTATCCATCAAAGGCTGTAGAGCGACAGCCGAAAGCTCATGTTCTTTTAACATTTTAAGCCAGTGAACGTTTTTTATTGTAATTTGTTATAATAATATTTTTCTTTTAATGGTTAGATTATTGGATTTTTTAATTGTTAGAATAAAAAATTTATTGAATTATTATGATTTATGTAGTTTAATGAATATAATTATAATTGCAATGAATTATTGTATCTTGCAAAGAGATGCAGGGTATTTCTGTCAATAATATTGTAGTAGAAGTCTACAATTTGTGTGAAATTTATTTCAAATTCAATAAAATGAGAGTTTGTTGATGGACTCTCTTTGAACAATAGCACTGTCATTGCAAGCTCCAACATTTTACAGGGAAGTAAAATGCATAAACAGTCAACACTTTCTAAGGCAGATACCATTGGGACTGGCCCCAGCTGTCCATCTTAAAGAGGTGGCCAGTTTATAGAGTCAAGGTAACACGACACCAGTAATTAATGGCATCCACTTCATGCCTTCCCTTTTACTCCTGACTTCCAACCCCCCTGCTCATCCCACCCACTTTTCCCTGTTCAATAACTGCCCTCCCCCCTCCTCCCCTCCCCCCCAGGAGGAGGAGAGCTGCCTAAAAGGGGTTGCCTTTTTCCTGTTTTAGATTACATAAAAGGGTAGGTATTTCACTAGCTGTTTTAAAAAGGTAGGGAAAACTGCCATTTACCAGGTATTTCAAAAATACTTTAAATAGACCCACTGAACAGTGAATCTGAATTATTTTAAGGGGTTATTCAAGAGAAAAATTAAGAAAAGAGAGGTGCAGTATCTCCCCTGTAGGTAACATTTCCTATTTAAGTATAATACGGTATTCTTATTAGTACAACTGCTCAAAACAGCAAGACTACAGGATACATTATTGTGCACTCCTTGTTTTCTTCAAGTCAACTTGCACAGATGTCCTTTGAGTGCATCACTCAGTCTGTCCTACCCCATGAACGTTGTTTATTTGTAGTTTTGATTCGTGATTTCGGCAATTTTACTTGCACTTGCTCCCAAGGCCGGCCATTGAAAATTAGGCCTCACTTGCATAATATATAGCCAATCAGATTGCACAATTGCCTTATTCTGTCAGTCACTGGGTTATTCTAATAGACTGTGATTGTGTGTGTTGCCCTTGGGCAAAACTTTGAAGAAATGCACAAAATGTAGGTCTCTGGTTATTACCAATAATTATTTACTGCAATTATTGCAGTGTGTACTATTATTTGCTCATAGAAAGCTCAGTTTCATCAAATTTTTACTGCCATTCTCAATAGCCTGCAAGTGTTTTTAAAGGGGCTTTGTCACCGATTTTAACAGATTTTTGAACAGCCAAAATTTATATTTGTGTCGAAGGAAAACAAAAACTAATAGTCCATTTTTATTAACAATTGCTATGTTAGAGCACCGAAACTGTTAACAAGCATCTTTAGCAGCAGATGGCTCCGATGGAAATGGATTACAACTTGAAAAGTTTAGCTAAACTTTTCAAGTTGTTTCCGTGCGTCTTCAAAAAAATCGATATTTATAGCCGTAGTTTGATTTCTATCCACGTATTAAGGTTATATCTTCCTTTAGATGTTCAAAGGTAATGTTTTTCATGGGTTAAGTTGCCTACCACTAATTTTAGAACAGTTTAGCCCAAAAATCTGCGAAATCCTCGTGACAGAGCTCCTTTAATCAGTGGTTGATTTTTTTGCTGCTGTCAATCATCTAAGCAGACCCCAGGAAACAGAAGTCCACTTCAAAGGGTTCAAAATGTGACTCTGTGGGTTGTGATTGGTAGATCCATAAGTTTGTTTCCTTTTTCAATGTTTGTTGATTCCCATCATAAGTGTGATTGACAACAGGGAAAACCATTTTTTTTAAGCAAGGTTAGTTTTGAACTTTAGAGTTTCCACATTATTGAAAGGCACAGTGGAAAACTTGCAATAGTCTAAAAATGTAACGCAAGTGGATAAACTAGAAAAGGAAAGCACAAATCCATGGTTTATTTACACCTAAAAATAATCATTAGAAAAACCACACATGCAATCAATGCAATAGATTTCAACACAGGATACAACCATGAGCAAGAGGATACACGACTGTCAAGTAAAACTGAATAACCAAATGAATATTTGACAGAAAATTAATGTAAGGTCGCAAGTAAGTTATTATTGCTGACTTGATCACTGAGCACTACCTGAGACCCTGTTTCAACCTGTAAACCTCAGTGTTTATTTTACAATTTTAAACCCAAATGACTAACAAAAATTTTGTCATTGAAGCACCATTACTTCAACTGTTCATGCACAGGGAATACTGCTGTGCTGTTAGGGCAATAAAATATACAGAATTTTGGCAACAGCAATGCTCCACATTAGTATACGTTTCAGAACCAAACTCACACTATTAATATTACTGTCGTTACTAATGTGACATTGTCATTCAGACTTTGAAGGTTAGTTCTGATAATAATATTTTGTGGTAAATCACATGACATTGTTTACTAGGTAACAATTGTTTTGTTCTAGTAACTTGTCTGCCTCCACAAATATAACTATGATTGCATTGATATTACGAAGAGGAAGAAGTGTTCATCTGTCTTGAAAATAATTAAGGGCTCAATCACAGACTGTATCTAACTGGGGCAGAAATGTCACACAAACACATCCCATTTCAACACCAGAATAAATAAACTGCAGATTGCCCTATAACGATCACATGACCAATATTTGAAGACTTTTAAATTAACTTGATCCCATAACATCACACATTGTGGGAAAACATCAGGAAAACCCCTCATGTAGTGTGTCCTGAAAATACCATGTGTTCTGAATGCCACATCAACCAAGATACCATGCGATAACATCAACCAAAATACCAGTTATAAACCTTCCAGCTGCAGTAAATTAGAGCAGAGCTAGCCACTACGTTGTGAAGTCTTTTGCGGTATTTATCATCTTTTCTCACGAGGACAATCGGAGATGACGATGTCAGGCTTCCAAGTGGCAACTTTGCCAATTTTCTAGTGTCATATTCAACTTGATACTGGCAGCAAGGATCAAACTGCCATGATACACCATACATTGCTGCACATAAAATGCTTACTCCACCACAGACCAAGCTGAAGGGCTCTTTAACAGCTCTGGGCAACACCCAAGGACTTACAAAACAACCAAGTCCAGCAATAACAGCAGTCTTGTGTAAACAATTACCCACTTGGATCCAGCGTGCGGTTTCCTCTCCAATCATAGTCGGTTCAATAACGATCATGCCGCACTGTGATTCTAATGCCCGCTCCAAATCTGCTTCAAACTGTTCATGTGCATCCTCAGAATCGTAAATTTCATGGATGATGACACAACCTCCTTCAGGAAGGTCTTCACTAGAGGAGAAATAAATTATTTTAGATCATAATAATAACCTAGTCCAGCAATAACAGCAGTCTTGTGTAAACAATTCCCTACCTTATTCTTACTTAAAAATGGCAAGCCATTTTTAACTACGGTTACCGTATTTTTACATAACCATACCCACCTATCTTCTTATTTAGGATAAGGTAGAATAAGGTAGGGACCTTATTCTTACTTAAAAATGGCAAGCCAATTTTAACTATTTTTACATAGCCATACCCACCTATCTTCTTATTTAGGATAAGGTAGGGACCTGATTCTTACTTAAAAATGGCAAGCCATTTTTAACTATTTTTACACTACCATACCCACCTATCTTCTTATTTTAATGTTTGTTCTGGGAATTTCATGGTACTTCAAGACAATCACCTTTTTGAAGAATTTCCATTTTCTTGTGACTTGATAAAGGATTGACATTTAAGGAGCGTAGCAAAGGGTTCATGCGTGACGCGTGATAAGGGAAAAAATTAGACCATGACATGTGAAAATAGCAAGAAAAGAAGACCGTGCTGTGTGAAAATAGCAAATAAAAAGAAGCAGGATTAGTCACTTTTTAGTTTCAGGTATACGTGACATGTGATTCGGTTAAAAATTGTGTGTGAAACGGGATCACCCCCCCCCCCCCCCCCCCCTTTGCCACCCTCTATAAGGAGAAACTTGCTGCTTAATGCCATCCTTTGTTGAGCCAGTAGTGTAATATTATTAAAGAAAGTGAAGATTAAAAGCTATAATATCCCTGCTAATAAATAAAACCTTTTTAGTTGTGTTGATGAACTGGCTACGACATTAGTCTTCGGGATTTATTTAGTAACATTGTTCATAATCAGTTATCTCCTAGTTGTTTTGATGTTTACATAACGAATAGATATTTGCGCTAAGCTGGATATTGTTTAACCCACTTAACAGCTTAAGCTTAATTTCTAGCTACAGTTCAAAGTACACAGTACAGTTGCATGCTTAATAGTCACGAGAAAATTTACAAGCCCGTGAGTACAGTCACACATAATATTAAGTTTTCCATACAATTATCAAATAATCATTCTGTCCTCACTGTCATTAAGATTGAAATTAAATTTTGAAGTTGACAGCTGCCGAGAAATGTATCTGAATGGCAGTTTATCGGCGCGAATATTATCAACGAAACGGCCAACGAGTTAACTTTAAGCTACATCAACAGCACAAGCAGAAAACTCGGATTCAATTTATGAAGTACGCAGCATTAAGGGAAATCGCTAATACCAGTATTAGAGGAATGCAACCAAGTTATAAAACAAAGACCGAATATTACCTCATTTCGTCCGCCATTTTGGTGCTACTGGGACAGGCGCCAAATTTCGACGGGAGATCCTGGGAAGTAGGGCCAAATCGAGGCTTACTATTTAAAGGAAATGACGTCATTGTCACATAGATTCCAAGATGGCTTCCCTGTTTGGAGCGAACGCTTTCTCAACACCAGTTGGACAAAGAATAGGTATTTTTCAGAATAAAATGTACTATTTGTATACCGTTTTGAAATTTTCAACCCTTTCAGTGTTATTAGAACATATATTTAGTCTACACACTGAATTTGTTGACACTGAAGTTGGAGGGAACTCTTGGATCATGCCTTCAGTGATCGATAGGTAACTTAAATCTTCATGTATCGTATTTTCAGAGAAAGCCACTGACGGGAACCTTCCATCTGAAGATTGGGCCGCGAATATTGAAATTTGCGACATTATCAACGAAACTGACGAGGGGTAAGTTCACTATTACTAAATATCGTTTGTGATCTGCGTTCATAGTATTTTAATTTGCTACATCAAGCTTGGAAGCTCTATTACCAACTGACAGTACAGTAATTATGCAAGTTATGTTCCAGAAGTTGGCTCCATGCAGACCGGCGAAATCATTTATAATTTATGGGACAAGTATCACTATTTTAAACCTTGCTTTTTAATCATCTGATACGTATACAGGCCTAAAGATGCCGCTAAAGCTATCCGGAAGAGATTGTCAGGAAATAAGAACTTCAAAAGTGTTCTGTTGACTCTCACGGTAAGTGTCGTGACTGAAAGTTACAAGAGATTTTCTCACACGTGCATTGAAATTTACCATACATGTAGTAGTCCTAGCAAGCCTTGGGGAGTTTTTATTCCTTTTTCATGCTACCTATTTCAAAGATTGTGTGACAATTTTTCTTCTTTAAATATGGATAAGTGCTGAACTTTTTCCCAAAAAAACAGCTCTTAACAAAAACATTCATTTTAATTTTTTTCAATTACATTCTTTGTTCTGTTTTTCTGTCATTTAGTTAAATTATTTATTATGTTTTCACAAACTCTTCAACTGGCTTGAATGAATAAAACAATTCCAAAATACTCTTTTTGTGTAAAACATGTGTCCCACACTAAATCAGCAATCAGCTCAGAGGGTTATACATTTACATACATAAGGTGTGTCAGGTCTAAAACAAGGACTTGATTACTCGGTGAAGTCTTTTAGACACTAAGTGTTCAATTTTTCACATTCCAAACAGATTTCATGAATAAATATTAATAATTGCCACATGACTTGAAGCTTTCATTTTCATGCAGTTGAATTGTAAATGTTTCCAACCTTTCATTTTGGATCATACAGTGTTTTTAGAACTTCTTGTAATAAAATCACGTAGACTTACCAAAGGTGAATGTTTATATTTTGGGAACAAAGTTAAGGGTCTAGAATAATTATTTATTTTCACAGAACAGAGCAAAACTGTACTGGTAATCCTTGTTTATACTGAGGCCCTCAATAAAATTACTTCCACCCAGATTAACCTACCTAATGAAAAATGAAAATCTAAACTAATGTGCAAATCAGGCATAGTTAATTGCAGACTGGTACTGGATTTATTTAAACATTATATTGATAGAAATAAAGCAATTCCTTTTACATAGTTGGGTTTCAATGCCATTTATAGCCCCAGCTCTGTTTATTTTTGAGTTATTTTTTTCAAAAAAATAACTCTTAGTCGGCATGAAGACGTATTTGGCTATTAAGTGGGTGGATGGATGGATGGATGGTTGGGTGGTTCATTCATGTATGTATTTCACACCAATCAGATTTGGGATTCTATCAAGGACCAATCAAATTGCGGCTTGTATATATGGATCGTTTTTATGAATATTTGTTTTGGGTTCAAGGTACGGCCATCTTTGTTTTGCTACAGATTCGACCTTATTGGGCCGTGTTGTTCTGAAGTCTCTATTCCAGTTGTTGATTTTTATGTAGCTTTGGGTGAGAACATTGTGTGTCAGGGTTCTGAAACTGAAAAGTGTTTGGAAATTTCATGGTGGTGAAGGTGATTCTCTTGGTTTACGGAATCAACTAGTTCAGTTAAACGAGAAATCTTTGAGATGCTAACCGCACGGTGTTTAAACTGTTTTCTCTCAGTTGAAAGTATAGCATTAGTAGGAGCTTTGGCTAAGTAATAACACGAGCGACCATAAATCTCTCAAGGTTTTTCCCCCAAAGAATAAATGTATTTGTAATAGGTTGAGGCATGTGGGTTTATTTGGGTTCGAGAGTTGCCAAATAATAGGTATTTTCGTTCAACGTTTCCTGCTTAGGAATAGTAGGCTTCACATGAGCGGTCATGAGTTATTTATTGTACGCCGGATTGTTTGAAAAGCTCATAACGTGATGATGTTACAAGGGCACGTTTTGTCTGCTCTGCAAATATTAAATTTCCCCTCAGCTGTTGTGACAACATAGTTGGATGGCACGGAAAGAGAAAATTATCATTTGTGCCGCGAGTGAGGGCTGTAGGAAGGTTTAGTAGTCGTTGTGCGAGTCTCGCATTTCAAGGTTCGCCTCCGATTGTTGATGGCTATCTTTAGTACGGCGGTGCAATGCGGTTATTTCCGTACCAATGATGTAATGCTTGCATTAGTGTTAGCGTCGGCCTAATTTATTTTCTTCAGATCTCTGAACTCGCTTCGATGAAACAGCCAAAAGATTCACTTCAACTGGCTAAACTGACAAGAAATAGTCGCAAAATTGCAAACAAATTAACGACCGTCGCTTCTGGCGAAATAAACATGCAAAGTAAACATAATCTAGTTTGTCACGTGGCGAAAGTGAAAGCTTCAACATCAGTGCATTCCATGGCTGACGCAATACCTTTTTAATGTATTTTATATTCCCTTGAAAGAAATAAAAAAGACAGCCAGCTTTTTGGTAGTCTCCTTTGCAGCCGTTGTTTGGGCTCGTCACGCAAAAAACAACGGCTGAAAAGAAAACTAGCTTTTTGGGTGTGCAGTCAGGACAACTCGGATTAATATTAATCCGTGGATTATAATAATAATAGATTATAATAGGGTTATTATAATCTGGTAATAGATTATTATAATTCAGTAATAGATTATTATAATCCAATAATAGATTATTATAATCCAGTAATAGATTAAGGCATGGCAAAAAATTGGAAGGATTAGATTATTATTAATAATATCATCCAGATTAATATTAATCTCTATTATAATCGAGATAAAATTCCCGTGAATGTTCAGATATACAGCTTTAATGACGGACACACTGCAGACATAACACAGGGCTGACGGGACATAACACTGATCACATCAGTCACATGATGATCACTTGCATATGCTAGAGTTGGTAGATACCACGATGTTGACCCTAGAAGTATATGAAAAGGAGCAAGCACTTTTGAATAGTTTTTTTATTATTGACAGAATTGTAGAAATTTTAGCCGACAAGTCTGTGTCCTATGAACAAATTATTTCCACAGCTTATATAGTTACGTAAGTCGATAGATACCTTTATTAAAAATATTGTAGCTCATTCAACAAATTACCAACAGTTACTGTTATCAGCAGACGCCCTTATATATATAAATATAAAGATTCTTATTTAGATCCAAGCAAAAGTGTCCAAGAATGTATAAGATAGTGATAAGCACGCCTTAGATCTTTAAATAATGCCAATCTTCGGAAGCTTTGGACAAAGATTAATCTTAGGTAGAAATAATATAAATAGGAATCCTATGTAGGATTAATATATATCAGGATTAATATTAACATTAATATTTAAGTAGGATTAATATTAATATTAATCAGATTAATATTAATCCTAATAGATTATGGCACGGCTCAAACCTCAGCAATAGATTATAATAATCTATTACTGGATTATAATAATCTATTAGTGGATTATAATAATCCATTACTGGATTATAATAATCATTAAGATTAATATTAATCCGAGTTGTCCTGTGCAGTCAAGCGTGTCACACAACTTCATCAACAGCTATTTTTAGCACGGCCGTGGGAATATCGGTACTGAGGATGTTATGCTCACAAGTTAGGCATGTTTCTGCTTCCGGTTGCGAAATTAATATTGTACCAGTCCAAGTAATTGTCATGTGGTTTGGCCGAAATGCACTGGTGACTAGAGTTGTTTGTTTCTCGCGTTCGAAGAAAGAAACTTGTCCTTGCTTGCAGAAAGGTTTCTGTTTTATATTGATGATGAAAATAATGTAGCCATTTTAGAAACCCGAGAATACTTTGTTCTTGTTCCATCTGGCTATTCCTTTGCTATTTCTGGGTCAATTTGGCTTTCTTAGTGGGCGTGTTTGCGATTTTGTGATCATGTTTACGGTAAATGTTGTCAACAGTTTTCAATCCATGTTCTGATGTACTTAGCAGTTTTCTTTCGGATTGGAATGAAAGGGGATGGATAGTTAAACATCAAGGTAACCTTAAAAGTGACTACCAGATTTTTTTTCTGTTTATTTTTGAAGAAATTACTGACATATTTTTTGTCTTCAACAGTGTGGTTCGATCGATCAGTAACACACCATAGTCATATTTACAAGGGAAGCGGCCTAATGTTTAGAACATTTACACAATTTCTTTTTAAATTGTTTTTGAGTTATTTTTCCAAAAGTAGCTCTTAGTCGGCGCGATGGACCGTGCACATGAACCATGCACAAATAGCTCAACCCATGAAATAAACCATCCCAACAGGACTAACACCCAGTTCTACCCCAAGCCACCCAAACAATTGAAAAAATAACTCCTGCACGCTTAGCGTGCCTATGTTTTTCCATAGCCTGCATAACAAGCATTCTACATTTGGGCCACATGAATATTGGGGCAAGGGCAAAAAATAGAAGTAGAGGGGGTGGGGGGGGGGGGGGGGGGGGACGTGCATGAGAGGAGGGATCCTCTTCTTCCCTTACCCTCCCCTACCTATCCTCTTATTATTTTTTCTCTTGCCCTGAATTTTCACACAGCCCAAAATTTCGTACAGAAAAGCTCACTATGCAGGCTATTTCCCTCAGGATTAAATAAAGGCTGTTCACTGGGTTGTGATGTGTCCAGTTGATGTCATCATTCACCCTTTGGATGGCCTGGTTCTCAGTGGAGAGAAGCACTGTACAGAGAGAGTATATTGTCTCACTTTCACACAACACAACCTTGAACCCTAACCAGGCCTTACCCTGCTTAATCCATTCTTGTCTCCTAACAAAGGAGTACCCTTCTACTGGCAAGCGGGGGTGGGGAGGGGTAATGCAGTCTTGTGACTGTGGGTCTTAGAAGGTTTGTATCTGTGTGATGACATTGATGTTAAAGAAAATCTTTCATATGTTCTCTGCTCCTTATAATCTCCCCTGGCAGCACTCCTGGATGGCTTTCCAAATTTAAAAGAAGCAAAGAAAGTGCTTGTGAAAACCGTGAAATAATCTTATGTTGGTTTACAGGTGCTTGAGACATGTGTCAAAAATTGTGGTCATAGATTCCATGTACTTCTTGCCAAGAAGGAATTACTGGATGAACTTGTAAAAGTTTTAAATCCAAAGGTAAGTTTTGACAAATTATCATGATCACATTATCTGCAATTTTTTAGCAATTACATTAAGGGCAATCAACATCATACATGTACTTTTAGAACTTACATTATTTACATTATTTAATTTGTAAACAAACATTTTCTGAAGTTATCCAGATTTTATGTATATCAACATTTTTGTGACAATTAAATGACATTACATCCTCAAAGGACATTTTGTCATACTTTGATGATGTTGCACCCTTTTGGGACCTCTACATGGTTTAACCATTTCTGATCAATGTTGTATACATGGTATATTTCAATTATATGACATTACACCTAAAGAGACACTTGCTGGCAACATAAAGGGATGTTTTGGGATGCTTTCACAATGTACATTTTAAAAGGACACAATGTGATACTTTCATCTAGTCAATGTTCCATTTTGTATGAATAAGAATATCATGAGCCAAACTGTTTGAACTCTTGGGGCTTGTTTTCAAAGTCTGCATACAAGCCTAGTGGGCCATCAAGCTGGAGCTTATCCTGGTTTCCATAGCATGAAGTGACTAGGAGTATTGCTACTCCCCCCTGGATGGGATGCTAGTCCATCGCAGGGTTACCCCCAGCAGTAAATTCGCCGGTACCCATTTATACACCTGTGTGAAGAGAGGCACGATAGGAGTTAAGTGTGTTGTCCAAGAACACAACGCAGTGCCCCAGTTAGCACTCGAACCTGAAACGCTTGATCTGGAGTCCAGTGGACTAACCATTAGGCTTCTGTGCCACCTACTGGGGGATTGAGTGATTTTGTTTTGTTTGTGGTCAATCGCTACATTTTCGTAGCATTTCAAGAAAATAATCAGGAATTACATGTCTTGATCTCCATTGTCCTGTTTTCAGGCTAATCCTCCACAAATTGTCCAGGATAAAATTCTTTCCCTGATCCAAGACTGGGCCGATGCATTCCGTGGATCACCTGATCTATCTTATGTGTTGGAGACATATGAAACTCTCAGATCACAAGGTTTGAGGGTTTTGCTTAATATTGTAACATCATAGAATGCTCTAAACCTGTTACATGGTTATATTAACCCTACTGAACTTAAAAAGCCAGCATTTTTTTGGAGTCAAGCACCACTACATGAAACTGTAACTGACATTAAATTATATTTAATTGATGTTTTTTGCTTAGCCTAGTATTACGTGAAAGCCACACCTTTGAATTGGACAGTCACCGACTAGTTTTTGTTGTTGTTGTTGTTGAGCCAGGAACTCATATGCAGATTCTTAGAATGAAAGGGTTAACATCTTCAAGAACACTACAAAGAACATTAATTTTGTTTGTGTGAGATCTCCAAGGGAAGAAATACACTTCTCTGAAAATAAATTTGCTTCTTCTTCCTTGGACTCTAGGTATGGAATTTCCTGCCAAAAACTTAGATACACTGTCTCCAATCTACACACCACAAAGGGTAAGAAGTCACGGCATTTCATTATTATAAGATTGAATAAATTTATTAACAATTTAATCGTTAGCTGTCATTTCCCAGACAAAGGTCTTTACCACTATCTTTTCACACCCATACACCCTGTACATCAGATCACTTGTAAAGTATCTGTCAGCTGTTATATTCTCTTTCCTTCTGCCAGTCAGCTACAGTAACAGGGTTGTACGGGTCATGGAAAACCTGGAAAGTCATAGTCATAAAAGTCATGGAATTTTAGAATTTCATTTCCAGGTCGCGAAAGTCATGGAAAATTATGTTTATTAAAAAGTACAAAATAAATTACTAATAGGTGTTTTTGCAAAGAAAATAGTAAAAATGTACCCAAACTAAAAGGTGATTTCTAAGAAAATGGTGAAATTTAGGTCATGGAAAACGTGGAGAAGTCATGGAAAAGGTCATGGAACGATGGAACTTCAAAACCTCAAATGAGTACGAACCCTGAGTAAGATTGCAAAGATCAAAATGTCATGTACCATAACTACAACAAACAGAAATTCAAGTGTGGGAAGGTTTTGCTAAAAGAAAATAAGAAAATGGGGTGATCTGTTTGTAAACATTTATAGAAGCTTTTGTGTAGTGTTTCCCTGCTAGCAGAGGCTCTTTTCCTGGTGTTCGCTGACGGGAGAAAAGAGACCTCTGCCATGGGTCGAAAATGGCTTTGATTCAACCGCCGTCCACAGTCTTGGACGGCTCTATTGACAACGCATGCTCCTTGCGTTGTTCGCTGACCGCAACTTGAGCCCGTTGCGTCTCGCGCATTTCTTTTCATTAATTCCACTGTCATTTATTGAGCCCACATTGCAAATGTGGTGTGCTCGTCGGCGTGCTCGAAAGAGTTCAATCGTAAAGAGTTAGAAAGTTTGCTTTCTTCCGTTTTGGACAACCTCGACGATGGAAAGGTAAAAAAATTGAGTGATGAGCAGTTCAAGGCTTTGTTTCATTTTTTAAACGGGCGAGACACGTTTGCGTGCTTGCCGACCGGGCAAGGGAAAACTCTCGTCTACCAGGTGGCTGTACTTGTTGCACGAACGGGGAAGGTGAAAATTCTGCCATCGAACCCACTTGTTGTGGTTGTTTCACCTCTGTTTTCTTGGCGGAGAATTAACTGGGGTGTGAGACATAACGTGCCATCTGCGTGGGTTTTTTGCGCCAGTTTGACGTGCTACGAATATCACGCGATGGCTTGGTCGGCCAGCTCGGTCGCTGAGCCACGGCGCATGCTCAATATAGCCATTTTCGACCCATGGCAGAGGTCTCTTTTCTCCTGTCAGCGAACACCAGGAAAAGAGCCTCTGCTAGCAGGGAAGTGTAGTGTATAATTATCCTAACACTGGTTGCAAGTCACAAATTTTGCATTTTATAAATTATCCAAAGACTGTCATCAATTCTAATGAGAAATGTTTTTATTTGGGTTCAGACACAACCAGAGCGACCTGCAACAACACCATCAAGGCCACCACCTCCTTCCCAGGTAACTTGACAGGTTTTTTCATTATCATTATAATAAATCATTGCTTTCTTCAACTCCAGACAAAATATGTACCCCAAGTCTTTCTTTGGTAGACTCCACCCATGAACCTCTGTTTTCCACATTAGAAACAGGAAGAAATCTGGGGTGACCAGATCCAAACCTCCAGCTAAGGAGGGGGCCCGCCTTTAAAGGCTTGACTATGAATGTTGAGCTCTGCGAAGATAATTCCGGCACTTCAAAGAAAATGCGCTATTTCTGAAAAAATAAGGTGGGGGCCTGGGCCCCTCCCCTGGATCCGCCAATGGTGAGTTTTATCTTGCTGTCCCATGTGAGACTGTTACTGCGGACAACATGGCTTCTCATCTCAGCACAGAGATTTTTGCTCCATCCCCCGCCCCTGCCCCTGCCCCTGCCCCTGCCCCTGCCCCTGCCCCCTGTAGCATTCAGAGAAAATTTAGTACATGGTTTACAAGTTTATGGAAAATTAAATGTACATTATGGTATTTGCATGTGAGTTGGAGTCTATCTAATGGCTGAACATTCTTACAATAAACCTCTTTACCTTTGGGAAGATCACAGAAGAAAGTACCTAGTACATGTAAGATGCTTATTAAATTTAACATGTTCTTTGGAGGCACCTGTTTATTAATTCCAGTTGAAAACCTGCCTGTAGTACCTTGTTTGATGACAATTGTTCTCTTTCTTTACAGCCTCCAGCTGTTCATCCACAGGGAGTCCAACCCGTTCCCACAATGCAAGCACCCAGTGGTCCTGTGGTACCTACACCAGAACAGCTGGGGAAAATACGTTCTGAGCTTGATATTGTCCATGGAAACATCACTGTCATGTCTGAAATGTTAACAGAAATGACACCTGGGCAGGAGGAAGCAGGAGACTTGCAGCTACTGCAGGTAAAATTCAATAGACATGACAGTTTTACATATTCACTGATTTCCTTTGCTTGAATTCCCCCATTACAGGAAATAACTATACCACCCCATGGCCAAGGAAGGTCATTGGGACTGCGAAGGGGATGGGGTTTCAGAAGCAAAAAGTTTTTAAAATAAAGTATGAAGCTTGGTATACATGTACATTTAACTGGGATATTCAGAGGTAAGGGGTTGGAGGGGTAGGGTTGTACCCGGGGAGGGGGGGTTGAACCTATAAAGACCTCCCCATGGAAGGGTTATGCATAGTTTCTGGAACTGCGCAGTCTGAATGTGAAATTTTGGAGCTGGCGACTAAATTGGAACGAAAGTCGCCAGCTTGGCGACTAAAATTGAGAAAAAGGATTGAAAGCGTGAGCTTAATTTAGCGACTAAAATTTTTTCCTGGCGACCAAACTTGAGCAGTTGGTGGGCAACTGGCCACTAAGGAAAAAAATAAACTTGGAGGGTTGACATTTGACACATGTAGTAGGAGAAGAGAAGGGTTATTTTGAAGCCTACAGTATATGCGTTCATGGGCTACTTGTCCTTTTTTGTAGGAATTAAATAGAACTTGTCGAGCCATGCAGCAGCGAGTTTTAGAGCTGATTGAAAGGGTAGCTAATGAAGAAGTAGTAGGTAAGTTAGTATACGTGATTGAATTTTAACTTACTGTGCTTTTCAATAACAAGTTAAAGCTCAAGTCAGCGATCACATTTTTCACTGCCCTCAATTATCTAGTAAGTGACCTCTCAGAAGTTCACTTCAGTTGGTTCAAACAGTCATGTCTGTTGGTTTGATTGGAAGATTTTGATCCAGTTTGTTTGTTTCTGTATTTCAGTTTCATATGCTGTCACCATAATAATGGCTGATGGCAGAAAAAAAATTGCAATCATTAGTTGGGTTTTGAACTTCAGAGTTTCACAAATTTAACATTCCTTGTACTTTTCTTTTTTCCCTCAGGTTTGCTTTTAAGTGTTAATGACGATCTAAACAATGTGTTTATTCGATATGACCGATATGAGAGGTTCAGGCAAGTTACTACTCAGCAAACTGAACAGCCATCTGAAGCTCCTCCAGCACCACCACGACCAGCTGCTGTGGAGCCATTACCTGAGCAAACAGGAAGGATGACGACAGCTTGGCCAGAAAATTCAGCCAGGGTGAGAAATTTGTGTTACTATCATGGCTCCGAATACTTCAGAGCATCCTGTTTTTAACTCATTGCTCGCCGCACACAACCCACTTGTTTTGTTAACAAAGAAATTTATTAGAATACTGTTATGTATTATTTTTGTAAGTTTTCAAAATATCATATCCTTAGAAAATTAACATGATTCTTCACTAACCCTGCAGCCAAAGGCTGCTAGTAAAACAAAATGTGATTACCTAAGACTAATGGAAGCTGTGCATCTAGGAATTCTGAACTGATCCCCCAAAACAAGACCAAAAGCAACTCTTGCATTTCTATCTTTATTTGATCGACATGTTATTTTTGTTAAATTTGGTTGAAAGAGTTTCGTTGTTAGTTATTAGAAGCCCCCTCTTCAACAAAACAAACTATTAATGTTTAAATGTTGGTCAAAATGCTAGCATTTTGATCTACATTCTGTTCATTACATTATTGCATTTGTTAATTTTGATATGATACAAAATGAATTATTTACACCAGATTTGTGGCACTGTACATGTATACATCCAAATTGAAAAGCACTGTTTCAGTAGTGTCTTTCCTTACAACACAACTCTTGAAAGTGCAATTTGTGTGCTTGATCTGAGCTCAGTCCAAATTTGCACTATCCATTTAATCAGTGTGTAACATGAGTGACATGTGTTAAGTGTTGTGTGACATGTTGCTAGATTTAATCCAAGTTTAATGTCACATCACTGCATTTTTGCGTGACACTTTTTTGTGTCACCAGGTAGCACCTAAACAGTATCATCTGCTGAGTGACGGTGATCTGCAAACTCCACAAGCAGCAGCAGATCAGGTTACCTCTCAGGGGCCCATTTCTTGAAAGTCCCGAAACGTTTTCGCACAGGCCTGGAAAGCCATAGCAAAATCTCAAACCTTATGATTAATTCCATTATTTCAAATATGAACACAGGTTCCCTTCACTTCTCTGTTTTTAAGATACAGATAACTAAAAATGGCTTTTTGGGCCCGAAAAGTTTCCGGGGCTTTCGAGAAACGGGCCCCAGGTGACAGAGTATTATTTTGTGTTCTGTGAAATTTTACAGTGGACTGGGATTATTTGACACATCTTACATGTGTATGTAGCATCAAAGTGGCCCACGCCAATAGCTGAAGTTTTCAAACAGCTCACCCATGCCCATCCCTGGGTGAGAAAGAGACGCTCTCAAGGCTCAAAAAATTCTCATCTTGTTGTCCAGGACAAAATGATATATTTTCCTGTTAGGCAGCAAGTAGCTTTTCATTTTCACTTGCCCGTCTGGCAAGAGTGCATGTAAGTCATCTGTTATAGATGGGATACCAATTTTAGTGTATCTGTTTATTTAGATTCCAGGTACAGTGGAAACATCTCAACCGGTACCACCAGCACCAGCAGCTGGGTAAGTGCTTGTTACAGTATTTTTTGTGAAATCAAACTTGTGTGTGGCTTCTACTATGAGTGACTGTCCATTGTACACTGTAGTAGTGTGTGGCTTGGACCACAACTAAGTGCCACTTCCAGGAAGAAGTGGTGCCCATAACTTTACTATGCAAGTTGTTGTTACCAGTCTAACTGTAATGTTGTATCTTAAATGCACTATATGCCCTCTTTGTTTTGTTCCTCAGTGCCGGAGATTCGCTAATTAGTTTTGACGATGATCAGACTACTCCTCCCCAGGCTGCGTCGGTCAATGCCATGACCTCTCAGGTTCAAGCGATGAGTAAGTACCACCCTTGATTCAGTGCTGGATTAAAAACGTGATCTCGTGTACTAAAGTTAGACATATTAATAAATGCTTTCCTAATTACTCATTAAAGGTAAATTGTCCCATACTTGTAGTTTCCACAGCATGAAGCCACAAGAAGTATTTACAGGACAACTTGCTTCAGGATGGTACCCCCTGCATTAAATTCGACAGTAACTATTTTTTGTGGGTGTTTGGCCTTTGTGATACAATACAATACAATGCAATGCAATACTTTATTTACCCACATAACATTTAGGAGCGCAAGCACTCATTAAAAGGGCATGAACACAAAATAGTAATGTGATGTAATCAATGTTGTTAACATTAATGTGGTGTCTTGTTTCATTTTGTTTTACCAGACATGGGACCTAGTGCTACTGACCAAGATGATGAATTTGACATGTTTGCCCAGTCAAGAAAAAGCACATTTGATGAGAGTAGAAAAGGGTGAGTTCAAATCATGAGTCAGATGTATATTTTCTTTGGCTTGTAGACCAGATGTGTATTATTATTTTGGCCAACTGTATCTAGACTGTCCATGACTTTCGGTCTCGAAAGTTAACGAATCCAGGACTTTCGGCTAAAAATGCACAGGGTTCCAAGATAGCACTCCAAGGCTCCAAGGCTCCCTCGCATTGCATCAGGTCTCCAACAAGTAAGGGCTTCTGAGCTCTCGCACCCCCCTCCCCCACTCCCCCCTCCTGGACCCTGCAGCATCTGTCCAATAATAGGTTTTCATTGTAGAAGGAGGGTTAAGCTTCAGCGGAAGTTCATAAGCTAGATGTTTACATCTAGGACTAGGGTGCGTGCTATGTCTTTCACCTGTGGGCTGTTTTTAGAACAAACCTTGCGCACAAGAACAGTAATAAGATTGTTACAAATTATGGCTTTGGGACGCTGTCGTAATTAGTTTGTGGAGAACCCTTCATTTTGGCGGGCAATGAAAAGAAATGTAGAAGAAACAGGCAAATTTTTTTTTTTCACCATCAGCGCGAAGAAGGTGATCGTCGATAGCGACGCTCCAAAGGGCAGTCAAGACGAAAGAACTAAGGCAAATAAACCAGGTCTAATCGCAAGGCAAGAGCTTCTCGCCTGACTTACAAATGCTTCAACGCAATTGGCTACTGGTTCGCGGAAAAGCCTTTCTAAAAATAGCGTACTCGCAAAAGACATATCTCAAGGACCATTACTAGAGATGGTTGTTTTGATGGTTGTTTGCGGGGTTAAAAAAAATCAATATTTATAGCTTTAGTTTGATTTCTATCCTCAAATAACTAGATAAAGTATGTTGTTGTAAATTAACGTCATGTTCAAAGATAATGTTTTTCATGGGTTCAGTTGCCTAACAATATTTTCAGAACAGCTTAGACCAAAAATCTGCGAAATCCCCGCGACGTAGCCCCTTTAACAATTACACTCTCCTGGAGAACATATGTGTATGTGAAGCCGTGTGTACCCATAAGAGACCTGTTTGTTTTATTGTTTGTTACAGTGGATCTTCTTACACGGATAATCTTCAGCCATTTGATCGCTCGCTTGCTAGCTCTATGTCTATTCAAAAGACAGATCCCACGCAGGCAAATAAGGTATGTATGAATTCAGCAACTTCGCTTTAATATATTGTAAGTGGGAGGCAAGATCTGCAACAAATTCAATCACAAAGTTCTTGGGTATAGATAAGATTTGCGTAGTTTCCAGGTTTATCTGAAATCAACTTGCAGTGGGAGATCATGTAGAGAATATCACTCAAAACATCGTGAATAAAGAGACATTTCCTTCTTGCGCTCAATTCCCTACCCCCCCGACCCCCACTCAAGGAATGTTTCGATTAAACTAAAAAAGCTATACAGATGACGTAGCTTTTCAGAGATCCGTGAAGCATCTGATTGGTTGTTGCTCGACGTTGAATTTTCACGTGCAGTAACCAAGCAACCAATCATAGACAATACATGGATCTTGATTGAGCTACGTCATCACTATGTAGCACTCTGATTGGTTATTGCTCGGTTTTGAATTTTCACGTGCAGTAACCAAACAACCATCAGAGACGATACACGGGAATGAACTTAGCACACAGCGAGAGTCAGTCCTCTACATTCAAAACATCTTCATTAAAAGTGAAATTTTAAGTTCGGTGATTTCGACATTGCTGATCCTAGCAGTATGCAGGACGCGTGTCACATATCAACCTAGTAAATGGCCAAGCTCACCACGAGTCTCTCGTAGCTCAGTTGGTTAGAGCGCCCAACCGGTATCTGGGAGGCCACGGGTTCGATTCCCGTCTGGGACTCAGAATTTTTTCTTTGCCCCATGCTCGTGTCATTGTTGAAAAAGATCATCCTCATTATCTTCATTAAAAATTTCCAAGCTTTCTTACTCAAGATTCCAAACTGTTTTCATATACTGTAATGGTCAAATCACTCAATGTATCTGTAGTGTAATAGTGCTGTGGATTTTACTAAAATGAGGATTTTTGCTTTTGACTTCTTCACAGACAGAAGAACCAAGGTAAGAGCATGAAACTGTTTTGGTATGATGGACAACCCTTCTACAATAGTGAAAGTGGATAACCGTGACCATATTCTGGTCACAAATTATGCAACACCTCCTTGATGTTTCTTTGGTCTTTAACGCTTTTAGTAATGTCTGATGTCTGGCTCACACTTGTGAAGCAAATGCAAGTGTCGTCCACACGTAGAAATCAAACGCAAGGAACGTAAGATAGGCAGACGCAGTTGAAATCTTTTTCAAAGATGGCGGAGAAGTCACGTGTCGCTTGCTTGCGTTTGCGTTAGCAATGTTCACACGTAAAGCAAGCGAAAATGCGAGCACACACTAGGTGCAAGAAAATAAACAATTCTCCATTACTTGAGCTTGCATTTGCACTTGCGCTATGCCAGTTCACACGTGTTTTTGTTGCGTTTGCGCCTGCGTTTGCGTTTACGTCGCTCGTGTGAGCCGTCCCTTACGATTGCAATGCCCGTAATTGTGACTTGCGCATGTCTACTGGTGTCTAACTGAAAGTAATTTTTCTTTGTTAGTGCAATGGATGATATAGAATCGTGGCTTAACGTAACGGAAACCGATGTGGTAAGTAAAGTTGGCATTGATTTTCGAACTATGTTAACCTTTAATGCATGTTAGTGTTGACTTGTATTTAGAGGTTCAGCCCATTATGTCGTTGCATATTATGCGCTTTTGGTGAAGTGAGCAAGGTCATTAATTTTTTCCACGGCCACAAAACAAGATTCTGGTATCTTTACGGGGTTCCTTTAGGAATTTTTGACAATCACGCCTGTTATGACTGTGTAATTAATAATGGTGTTGGTGATGGTGGTGGATCAGTTGACTACGGCATAGCGTTACTCTGATAATTTTCATATTAACTGGAAGGGGAACGTTTAGTGTAATAATAACACTTAGTGCAGGGAGGAGTCATTTAGTACTGACTGAGAAGGAGGGCAGGATAGGAAAGTGTTTGGCTCTATACATTCGTTGCGCATACCTGTCTGTGGTCCCTTTGTTATCACTGCAAGCCAAAGATATTCCCCTTCCTGTCCTCCCAATGACTCTGATGTATTGCCTCACTTAACAGGCCAATGCTGAAGCTGCTGCTGCTCAACAAGCTGCCGATGGAGACACCCTAACTACTTCAGGTTTGTGAATCTTGGTATTCAAGGGGGATGGTAGAGCAAGTAGCCTATTAGAGAGGCGTACTCGGCACATGTGACCAAAATGGTCCAATCAGAAGGGATCCAACAGAGTGACATGCAAATACCTTCCTATTGGTCAGTGTAGCCATGTGGCCGAATACCGCACTTTGTTTGGCTTCTTCCTATGTCGTCCTGCTTTACTCCTAATCTTATAAACAACGAAGTGAAATCAATTGACGCCTTGATACTGAACATGGCGTATCCTGTTCGTTATTTGCTACAGTCGCGCTGGTAAAATTCATTATCTCTCTTGGAAATGCCTGTCACGCAGTGGTATGCTTGGTCTAAAGACAGTTCTCCGTTTAGAGCAAATTCACCGAACGAACATGAATTAAAAGTAACGACAGAATCACAGGCGGAAGCTTAACAATTACCCTAAGTGCTGACCAGTGAAAATTACTCGACAATCGAAATAGGGAGGAAAATCTCCATTTTCTTCAGCTTTTGGTTATGTCGTAATGCAGACGGGTTAAATCTTGCACGTTCCCCGAATCCATCTAAAGGTTATTCCTAAATGTGCAGAAAAAGTTATTAAAATGTAAAAAAAAATGTTTCCAGAAAAGTGCTCAGTTCAGTTCCAGAGGGGACGTTTCGGAAATTACCCCTTCACCAGTCGTGGCAATGTTGTAAACGTTAGGGCAGAATCACCCCAGTTATTACCCCAGTTTATCTCACCTGCCCCATTCCCTTCCAAACTCCACTCTTTTCACTGTACATTTTACTTGACGATTGCTGTGTGTTCCATTTTA
The DNA here is from genome assembly GCA_963693305.1 of Meandrina meandrites. Taxonomy (NCBI): domain Eukaryota; kingdom Metazoa; phylum Cnidaria; class Anthozoa; order Scleractinia; family Meandrinidae; genus Meandrina; species Meandrina meandrites. The sequence continues at coordinate 10,968,040 of OY855912.1, read as the reverse complement.
AAGTTGTGTTATTAATTCCCCTTTTGTTTCCATTTCAGAGTTCGACGCGTTCCTTGCGGACCGTGCAGCAGCAGGCGGTCAGCGGACTGGCAGTGTAAAATCAGGCGCCAACCGGCCAAGACAGAGACAGATGCAGATGGAAAACCAAGCTGAAGACGAAATGTTCGGCTTATGATTCACTTGTAAAAACACTAAATTTCTTTTTTTTTTAAACTTTTGAACACTGGAACTGCTGTAAACGGGCCCTGCAATCAGATTGTGGACGTCTGTTGCGTGACATGCATTTTTGGTCACCTTTACAGTCGCCCTCAAGAGTGTCACGCAACGTTTCACTTCGCGAAACATTGCCTTACGACTCTGGAAACGACTGCCAGGGATAACTACAAGAATTATAATATTAAATGTTAGAGCCAATTTGAAGGGAGGGAACCCGTTATTCCACGGGCTGCATGAAACCTGGGGTAAGGTCCCTCGTCAGGTGTGGGATAAAATAGTTATGCAATGATCTTGCTTGGCAAGGGTTTATCCCATGAGTGACATCAGGGCGTGCGCAATTGTGGAGTATTTTACCGTTTGTTACTCGAGATGGTCCTTATCCATCTACAGATGCGCACAAGTCAATTAATGCACCTTATGCATGATTCAGTTGATTTCCTAGCTTATCGACTATGATAATGACGATATTACATTTCAGATGGTAAATTTACAATTTCGATTGGTTCTAATCTCAGGTCGAAATCAAGATATCTGTGATCCAGTGAAGTGTGCTGGTAACCTACCATTAATGCGTATCAGTAGAAAATAATCTTTAATTGGATCACGTTTGCAAAACCAAATTCAATTGTTGTATAATCCCAGATAATAGAGGAAGTGAGTGTGACGTCATTTATTCAGACAACGGTGCTATTGTCTGTGTAAATTATGTTTCAAAAAAGCGTCTAAATTAGAGGTTAACAGCCAGTTATCATCTCATATTATCTATATGGTGTGGAAACCGTAGTATATTTAGTACTTTAAAGAATCATACTTAAGATTTGTGCACGCCCAGAAATTTTTTTTACCGCAGGGAGACAGCTAAAATTGCCTTTTTGTGGTTAAAATGATGATGTTTTTTTCTTTGTTCTTTTTATGTAGAATTTAACAAATAGTTTGGAAAACACAAAATGGTTTCATTTTCTCTTTAAACAAAGCATCAAATAATTAATTTTGAAGAAGTATAACTTACAGTAACACTACCTGTTTATAAGTTATCTCCATCCCTTATTAGTGTATAAATAGGGAGCAGATCATAGTTGAATTATAGGTCACAAGACAACCTTATATTTTCTTTTAAGATATTCTTAACCGCGACATTGATTACAGATTGAAACACGAAGATACGACTTAACAAAAACTTAATTTGAAGGCAGGTCTTCTGCTATCATCGAAATAAAAAGCTAATTGTTAATGTGACTTCTTAGCATTAAAACGCGCACTTCAACAAATAGGGAGACGTCGATATATATGGAAAATCTTCCGTTCGTTCGGCGGAAGCATGTAAAGAAAAGGAAAACTGGGACTAATTTGTAGACCTTTGAGCAGCAGCGACACGGTTGCCAGTACATTTTCTCGCCACTCCTTGGTGACGACTCGCGATGGAAGTGAGGTACTGCTTGTAACCAGGCTAGTTAGCTTTAGATCGGCATGGGTTTCTTGTGACGATTATAAAATAATTAAATTAAGTATATTGTGTTCGGTATGTCTTTGTGGTGTCCACTATGCAGACAGCTAACGGTGCAATGAAGGTTTTAGTGAAAAGGGTTACCTATTTGAAGAAGCGAAGTTTTCTCTTCTTTAAACATTCTTATAGTCGTACGACTACGAGGTGCGCGTGTACTATGCACGTGTGGTTCGCGCGTGTCTTCTGTCGCGATTTAATTAAGCCATTTTACTTTTAAAAGGGGCACTGTAACAGCAAAGCCAATTAGAGTGGCCAGCTGATTTTATGAAACTCTAATGCGCAAATGACCACTGATGGCAGATAGCAATAAGGAGAAAGGTGTTAAAAGAAGGCTTTCTCTTACAAGCTTTCCTTTAACCCGAAGTTAAATTCCTTTACGAAATAATTCAGCCTTATTATTTTAGGTTTGGGATTCATCAAGTTATTTTTCCATTAATCAAGAAAACTCCTATCGAGGGCAGTGGTCACACCACCCTTCTAAAAATATTTCAGTACTCATAATCTAACCAACACTTCAAGTTTTCTGAGGCATAAATGTATTGTTTTGAGTTCATAGATACAACTGTTTATTAAGAGATTATTTAACGACTAGCAAGGCTTGAAAAGCAGTTCAGTTATTTTCTTTTACAATGAAATAAATGTCCAACAATCGAATCAGCAGGCTTTGTGTGATAATGTTTATAATTTTCATATGGATCGCTTACGTTCGCTCGCCTTTGACGCCTTGTGATCCCTGTGCATTTCCTCGTGAGGCCATGCACCAGTGCATTCCACTATATACACGATCCCCTTGGGCATCCGGTGGGTTCACTTGTGCGTTTCCCTGACATTCGCTGATCTACATTTTGTCATGCGTTCGGGCAGTTCGTGCATTACTCGAACGCTCCCTTGCCGTGCCTCCCGCCATACGTTTCTTCACGCGCTCCGCTATATAATTATATAAACTGCAGTGGTATAGCGAGTGGCAGCAAATCGAGAAAAATGGTATCACACATTTGTGGATAAAAATGGTATCCACACAGTGTGATATCATTTTTTGCCAATCAGCTCACAGAGTTTGCCATGTTATAATGCTCAATGGGCCAAGGTTTATCGATATTAAGTCGAAACATCTTCGGATCTTCCTCGGCAATCTTCGGAAATTTTCGGAAAACTTCGGAAAATGTTCGGAAACATTCGTACGACTACCGGACAACATTTTTAAAATCTTCGGAAATCTTCGGAAAATCGTCAAAAACCTCGTTATTAGTAGGTTTATAAAATAAACAGCACAATGCATGGTTGCTTGGAGATATGAAATTTATCTTCTCGTGTTCAAATCGATATCTCACTCGTTCGCTGCGCTCACTCGTGAGATATCGAGTTGAACACTCGAAGATAAATTTCATATCTCCGCGCAACCATGTATTATCCTCTATAGAGAGAATAATACATGGGCGTGCGGAGATATGAAATTTATCTTCGAGTGTTCAACTCGATATCTCACGAGTGAGCGCAGCGAACGAGTAAGATATCGAGAACACGAGAAGATCAGTTTCATATCTCCAAGCTCCCATGTATTATTCTATTTATTATATAAATTTAGCTCAATTCTTTCAAAAGGTGAATATTCCAAAGGTCATATTAGGACACGTGTGTTTGATACGATATCAGAACACGTGTTCTCATACGACATTTCTCAGTGGCCAAAATCCCTATAACACACTGTAGTTTATATAATAAAATGCTATACACAGCCTCTTGCGCTTCCCTATCGATTCTTGGTGAGGTCCCTCCTGTATTCCCGGGCATTCATTGCGGGTTGCGTTCCCTGTGTCCCAGCCCCTTCTGGATTTTCTCGAATGCTCAATACGTTCCTGCCCGCGCGTTCCCTTGCATTTCATGCGTTCACCCTAGCGCTATCCGATCAGCTATACGCTTTTGTGTTATCCGTACAGGTTTTCGGGCAAGTTCCCCTCCACATTCCCCGTGCTTTTGCTGCGTGTTCCGCTGCGTTCGTCCGTCACATCGTGCGTTCCCTCTTTTGCTCGTGAATTTCCAATAATGCATCACATTCTTCGTACTATTCGAGCGTTTGCGTCGGCCGTACCTTCCCGCATACGTTCATGCAATGGGTAGCTTCCCTCCGTTGTTTAAAAATAATTGGTTATGTTTCAAAATGGCTATTATTCCTCCGAAGGTTCCCAGGCATTTGATGTGCGTTCCGTAATGTGTTGTTGCCGTCCGTAGAACACCACTCCTTGGTGGCCGATTCTCTCTTTCGTACCCCTTGCATTTGCTGTGGGCTACCCAATGAATTTCCTTGTCCGTTACACCGTGGTTCCCTCGTGTATTTTTTCGCGTGCATTCTCGGATGCATTCCCCGTGCATTCCTCTGGCGTTCTTCTGCATTTCCCGTGTGTTCCACTATGCTTTTCCAGTACGTTCTGTTATACGCGTTCCCTGTGCATACGCCCATTTTGATTTCCGGTGGGATCCCTCCTACGTTTCCCTTGCATTCGTCGTGAGTTCTCCCGCGCTTTTAATCCTCTGTTACAGCGTGCGTTTCCTAGTGCAGTTCCCTCGTAGTTTTCACCTTGTGCGGTCGTGCGTTCCGCTGTACGCTCTCCCTGTCCGTTCCTTAGTGGGTTCACTCCTTCGTTCCCCATGTCGACCATGTTTTTCCATGTGTTTGAAAAGGTCCCTAATGTTTACCATCAGTCCCAAGGCAACGTAAATCGACTGGGGAAAGGAGCACTAAGCGAGTTATCCACATTAACTCGGACTAACTGACCCAATATTGACTGATATATTGTCTCACTTAACAGGCCAATGCTGAAGCTGCTGCTGCTCAACAAGCTGCCGATGGAGACACTCTAACTACTTCAGGTTTGTAAATCTTGGTATTCAAGGAGGATAGTCTGGAGAGTAGCCTATCAAAGAGGTGTACTCGGCACATGTGACCAAAATGGTCCAATTAGAAGGGATCCAACAGAATGACATACAAATACCTTCCTATTGGTCAGTGTAGCCATGTGGCCGAATACCGCACTTTGTTTGGCTTCTTCTTATGTCGTCCTGCTTTGCTACTAATCTTGTCAACAACGAAGTGAAATCAATTGACGCCTTGATACTCGTTGTTTGCTACAGTCGCGCTGGTAAAATTCGTTCTCTCTCTCTTGGAAATGAGCTCTTACTTGGTGTAGAAGACACAGTTCACCTATAACAATAGAGAACAAAAGGACAAAAGAACGAGGAATACAATACAAACAATAGGTTTGCGAGGCAGTGTTCTATTGTGACGTGTCCTGTGTCTTCTACACCAAGAAGGAGCCCCTGTCACGCAGTGGTATGCTTGGTCTTAAGACAGTTCTACGTTTCGAGCAAATTCACCGAGCGAACATGAATTAAAAGTAACGACAGAATCACAGGCGGAAGCTTAACAATTACCCTACGTACCGACAAGCTGAAATCGCTTGACAATCAAAATAGGGAGGAAAATCTCCATTTTCTTTAGCTTTTGGTTATGTCGTAATTTAGACTGCCGGGTTGTATCTTGTACTTTCCCTGAATCCATCTAAAGTTTGTCCCTAAATGTGCAGAAAAAGTTATTAAAATGTATAAAAAAATGTTTCCAAAAAAAGTGCTCAGTTCAGTTCCAGACGAGACGTTTCGGAAATTACCCCTTCACCAGTCGTGGTAATGTTGTAAACATTGGGGCAGAATCAAACAGTTATTACCCCAGTTTATCTCACCTGCCCCATTCCCTTCCAAACTCCACTCTTTTCACTGTACATTTTACTTGACGATTGCTGTGTGTTCCATTTTAAAGTTGTGTTATTAATTCCCCTTTTGTTTCCATTTCAGAGTTCGACGCGTTCCTTGCGGACCGTGCAGCAGCAGGAGGTCAGCGGACTGGCAGTGTAAAGTCAGGCGCCAACCGGCCAAGGCAGTGACAGATGTAAGAGCAGATGGAAAACCAAGCTGAAGACGAAATGTTCGGCTTATGATTCACTTGTAAAAACACTTTAATTTCTTTTCTTCGAAACTTTTGAACATTGGAACTGCTGTAAACGGGCCCTGCAATCAGATTGTGGACGTCTGTTGCGTGGCATGCATTTTAGTTCTTGACGCTGCTTGAGTAATGTCTGGTCACCTTTACAGTCGTCCTCAATTGTCACGCAACGTTTCACTTAGTGTAACATTGTGTCACGCAACGCTTCATTTGGCGAAACATTGCCTCACGACTCTAAAAACGACTGCGGGGATAACTACATGATTAAAATTAATTTTAGAGCCAATCAGAAGGCAGGAAACCCGTTATTCCACGGGCTGCATAAAACCTCCAGGCGTGGGATAAAATAGTTATGCAATGATTTTGCATGGGATACCCTTAATATCCTACGAGAGACTGGAAGTCACGCTTACCTCAGGCTTGTGCCTGTGCTAGAAAATTAAATCAGTCGTAGGATTTTTGTCGGTATACCACTTACGACCATTACATAATTAGTCATCTATAGGGGCACACAGGTCATTTAATTAACGTATCTTGCATGAATCAGTTGATTTACTAGCTTATCTTATCTAGCAATTCAAACGTTGATCGGCGCTGGTAACCTTAAGTTTCGCCCCATGTAAAGGAATCCAAGAGGGTCTTGGATTCCGGATTCCACACCGTGGATTCCGGATTACAGTGACTGGATTCCGGATTCCATGCCTACGGATTTCGGATTCCAGACGTTTCGAGATTCCGGATTCCAAAGGTTTTAACTCTGATGTTCATTCGTACTGCGATAGCAGATTCTGCTATTTAAGTACGAATTGAGTAAAAAAAGAAAATACCATTTTCCTTTCAATATATCAAAATGTGTTAATATCCTAAAACTGGAGTTCATACGGCGTCAATTAAATTAACTTTTGATTAAATTATTAACTTGTTGGGCTACCTGTTGAGAAGAGGCGTCTCTGAAGTCCACTGAGTGATCCACAGCGTTGAAGCTATCTGACGAAGTGGTGTCATCCAAACGGTTACAGTATATCGTCAACAGAACCAGAAGTAGTAGGATGTTCAAATTGAAATCGCCTGCTAAAACTGTTTATTTCTTTATTTCAGTGGTAGCCAATACAGCTACTAGTACATTAAACATTAGTCGAAGCCATTTGTTGCAGCTTCTGAAGAATTGGTTGATATAAATTCATATAGGTGAAATGTCCATTATGTTAAAGTTCCGTAGGGATTTTTATACAACAAAACAACAACTGGAACATTAGTAAACCAACTCGGTCGAAAGACAGAAACGCATAAACGTATAAATTTACAGTAGACCACCTAAAATTAATGAATGCGTTATGCATCCATCGATTCCAGCTGACCATCCCCCTCGGGCCGACCCCCGGGAATTTTTTTTTCGTGGGACTACAAATTCTCCGTCCAGATTACAAATTACAAATTCCCCGCCCCCTGACAACAAAAAAGCATGTTCAATAACGTAACATGCGCCATGCTGCCTGGGTGAAAGTTCTAAAGGATAGTTTTGCTTTGAATCGGAACGTATAAAGGCGTTTCTTCGGGCAACGGAAAAGCAACAGAGGTTATTAACATGTTATTACCTTGGAACAAGGCGTTCAACTTTCCAATACATTGCTTTTCCAGAATCGACCACAAAAGAAGTCGACGGTTACCTGCAAAGTCAGGCGCGGATCCAGACCGGTTTCCACCGTTTTACGGAAATCGGTCAGATTTTTAAATAAGTAGATAGTTGAGTTACTCCATAATCATTACGTAAATTGATATTGACGAAATTACCCTCCTCCAAGGAAAATGGGTTAGCCCATTATGGCACTTATAGTTTTCATGACAGGGGGTGGAGGCACCCTTCGATACCCTACGACACCCTACTCCCCCCTACTCCTCCCTACCCTTAATTGGCTAACGCCTTCGGCGCTCGTGTTATCGGAAAACGGTCACTATTGTTTCCTGGATCCGCGCCTGAAAGTCTTCATTATCTGGCGATCACATGGATCTGGCGATAGGTCAAGTTTTTCCCCCACCCCCGGGACAACACGATGCTGTACAAAATCCCCGCCCCTAGTGTGCTGGGCCTTACAAAGAACAAATCCCCGAGGTGTGCCCGGGGTGGTGGTAACAGCTGGAATTGATCGATGCATTATCATTTATAAATTATTGTCGAAAATTTCCCGCAACATTGGCATTTAAACGCCCGGTTAATTATTGTTTTGAAAGCATTTACTGTATATTTTTGGGTATAACTTTTTGGGGAAATAAGTACGACCTCCAAGTACGCTTACTTCTGGTTTCGCATAGAAAAGACATAGCCTGCGAATACAGTCGCCTCTCATTCGCTCCCGCTACTGCGTGCGAAACGCAGGCTAATCCGAAACGCACTTCTCGGTACTTCATAATAAACCCTACAAACCTTGCAGTTTCCTTGTCTTGTTTTTGTTTCTTCTTTATTCTTGGACTCCTACATACGAAATTCGAGTGAAGACATAAATTCAAGAAACAATCGAATTCAAAATGTCGCACAAAGATTTTTTCTTGATGTTCATATATCCGACACATGTCACACATGGATTCACGTGAGCAGGAGACTGAAACAAACTTTTATGACTATTACGTACCTTTCCCGCTCAGCTTAATGCTTTTTCCGGTGTTTTCCCATCTTCTAGAATCCTCAGCGCAATGTCGAACAGTAGATCCAACAGTCGAAACAGTGAATAAACACAATAGCTCGAATTTCTCGATCGCCGGAAATTTAAAAATTAACTTAAGAATTGAGTGACGCCTGCAAGCGTTACTCCATGGGGTGAACATCCTGGACAAAAATTTTTAATGGTTTAGGTCGTTTAGCTTCAATTTTACCTTCAAGCAGGCTCGTCAAATACCACTTCCACCACAATCGCATTTATTGAGAATTCGGTCCTTTCATTAATTTCGATTCCTTACATCTTGATACCGAAAACCGACGTACAGGAATAGTGAAACCCCCTATGGGGCCAATAATTGCCGTGAACAGTGTTGACAGTTCTAAAAAAGTACGCTGTACTTGAAGTTAATTAAGGGCCAAAAAGGTCACAAATCTGACACAAAGACAATACAGTGTATGTCAAAATGGTCACCTTCAACAAATGATGTATGCGCCGTGGCATATTGAGGATCAAAGACCACAACACCGCCGTGTTTAACGTTTACGAATAATGATACTTTCAAGGGACCAGATATCGAAGTTTTTACCGAGAAAGTTTCGAGAGGTTGTATTCCGGATTCCAGAGGCTGGATTCCGGATTCCAAAGGCTGGATTCCGGATTCCAAAGGCCTGGATTCCGGATTCCAAAGGCAAAAATATGTTGGATTCCGGATTCCGGATTCCCTTACATGGGGCGATTAAGTTAATATGTATCAGTAGAAAATTATCATTAACTGGACGACATTTGAAATAACACTGTAAGGAAAAACCGAATTTAATTATTTTATTATCATAGACACGTAAAACTTTGTATAAGTGAGTGTGACGTCTTTATTCACACTGGTGCTATTGTCTGCAAATTATGTCGAGTTTCAAAATATAATAATGTTTGCAGCCAATCATCATCGAAATGGCACGGAAACCGTAAATTAGTAGTATTAAGAATTATCTTTATGATTTGTGCATAGCAGGGAATTCTTATAGCACAGTAAGACGGCTGAAATTGTCCACGAAGGTATAAGGAAGGCTACGTCCTCGAAGTTTTTGTGGGAAAAAATGGTGATGTTTTTTGTTTCAAGTTATGTTTGATGGAAAAAGAAGAAATAATGCCATTATATAAACATATGTTTGACAGATAGGAAAGAGAAATGTACGTCTGTAGAATTCCTTAAATAATTTTGGAAACCACATATTGAGTATAATTTAATACTTATTGTTTATAAATCATCTCAACTCTCGGTTAGTGTATGAAATAAGGAGCAGATCATAGGTGCGTGAGCAGAAGAAATCATGCTAAGAAAATGAAAACCGTGATGATTTTTTGACTGTAGGAAGTATCTCGTAGCTTTTCATGGATCGTCGCGCGGCATTGGAAAACACAACGAAAGAGTCTCTCGCTCGTGATGTTCCTGCACGATGAGAGAGGTACTGCTTGTGATCTAGATAATTGGCCTTAGGACGTCGTAGGTTTCTTCTCGCGATTGTACAATGAAAATTACTAAATAACTAATTATATTTAGAGGTTCAATAACTTTTTTGGCAATGACAGGTCGCAATGCACGTTTGCGTCAAAGGAACACCTTCGAATAATATTGTACTTTGTTCATGACATTGTGATGTCTGCTATGTAGACAGCTATATAACAGTGCCATGAGGGTTGCTGAAAGCACAGAGGGTGATTCAATCCAGTTGGAAGAGACTAACTTAGGAGAAGTCCAGTCTTCTCGGAAGACACACCTTTCACCTTACAGTCGTGCGTGTATGTGGTGTGCGCGTGTCGTTGAAGCGTGAGGTGCGGGCTAGTGGTACGCATTCGTGCCTTTCAGTCAGTCGAGAATCAGCCATTATTTTTTAAAAGTGGCACTGTCGTATATCGTTAAGCACAAACACGCCTCGATCATAGGAAAGCCAATAGTAATGGTCAGCTAATTTTGTAGAACACCAATCGACAAATGACTAGTATGAAGTGACGTGAAGATGACCACTGATTTGAGGATGGAATCCAAAATGGTTAACACTACGGACAAACTTAACTGAAAAAAATAAGGCTTACTCTTTCAAGCTTGAAGCGAATTAATGAATGGATGGATAATCTATATTTTCACACGAATTTCTTTTAATTGGACGTTGAATTCTGCTAAGAAATAGTTACTGCGTAATTTAAGGCTTAAGATTAACAATTAAAGTTCTTATTCTGTTGACAGTGCTAACTTACTCCGCTTAACGAAATATTTCAGTAAGCATAATCTTACCAACAGTTTAATTTTTTTAAAGCACCATTTTATGTTAGATACTTCGTAAATACATCTGTTTATTAGGAGATTATTTAAAAGACTGACAAGGCTTGAAAAGCAGTTTAATTTTCTTTTCCAATGAAATAAATAAATGTCCGACAAACACATTAGCAGGTTTTGCGGTCTGTTATGTGATCTTGAGCACCAAGCACAACCAAGGACCTGGCAACAAGTTTAACCGGGTGAAGATTAGTGCGATGTGATGTGATGTGCGATGTGATGTGCGATGTGGGGGAGGGGGAGGGGGGTTTAGAGAGATTTAGAGAGAACCCTAGAAAGACGTCAGCTCGAATGGAACTGAGTGTTGGGCTGGATCATGTTTGTGAAGAGACTCAGAGCCGCTTGCCCCTATCACTCAGCTGGGACTAACACTAGGAACAGGTGGCTCTGGAACACATGATTTGATAATCTTGATTTTTAAGGTCGCGGGTGACACATGGCCATGAATAAATTCATTAGGCAAAATTTTGCTTTTCCTACATCTTTTTAAATACTTATACCTCGGCCGTTTTGGATACGATTGAGCTGAAATTTTCCAGAGACATAAAAGAATGATGGAAGTTTACGAATGTTGTTTTTGATTTGGTAGTTTGCCCTTTACGTCGACGCTAGAGCGCCATTAGCACGAAATTGTGAAATCCATGATTTTGTGTCCAGGTTTGCGGATCGAGTAGAAGACAGCACTCTGCGATTTTATCAAAAACAGATGATTCAAGACCTCTAGTGTGTCATGACAGAGGTGGATTTTTTAATTTAAACTTTGCCAGCGAGTAAACGTCGTTTGAATGTGTAAATTTGAATCTAACACCTTCTATCTTAGCGCTATTTTAGAATTCCGCTTCTGTCATGACACACTGCAATATCCCTGGTATACCTCTCTGCAATGCTAGCTCATGAAGTTCTAAATCCACGATGAATTCTTGGACACAAAATTGTCGGAAAAGTCCAAACTTTGAGATTTCCGAAGGTGTTCCGATAAAAACGCGAGTGTCAAGGGAGATAATTATGGTAATTTTGGTAATTGCATTCCACGCTTTTTGTCAGAAAAGAACAATGCGTTTTCAAAAAGAACGCCTTTATTTATGAATTGTAATACATTTACTCTACTTTTTAATTCTAATATTTGAAGGTTTAAATCATTGAAACAAGGATATCTATTTTCAGAGCCGATTTATTAGCTGTTACGTTTGAGTAAACATTTTGCTCATAGGATCCGTGCCACACGTGAACACTTCAAATCACACGCCATATTTTAGAATAATTATTTTATTCAGTCATGAATGTTTCGTACACTTGTCGATGCCAGTCGTTGCACTTTGTACATACGCTTTAAATAAATGCATAATGATGAACCTAATGTGTCACCCGCGACCTTAACAAAGGGAATTTGGAAACAATCGTTTTAAAATCCTTCTGCTGTAAGGGGATTTGATTGCCTAGATTCTTCGGTGTTCAAGTTGCACACCTTGTGTAAATAGTAATATTTCTACTTCGTTTTAAATACACAGCCGTGAAAGCCGATTTTAGGGTGGCAAGCCGTGGTTCTGCTGTGCACAACAAGAAACTCGTGTGGGACAAAATAAGCCAAGCAATCAGCTTCAGAATCAGCTGAAGGGGCGGTACACAAGAAGTGTGCAACAATGCCGTATATTAACAACCCGAAGCAAAACGTAAGATTCGCGGCGATAACAAAGATCTCGTAACCAGCAACAAGAGTGGGAAGGTCAGGGAAATGTTTAAATTCATGGGCAGCGTTCTTGGCTGCAAACCAGATGTGAACTACGATAGCCTCAACCTCAATAGTCACAAAAGAGTCTCCGGCCCCGTCCACACGTATCCGTATACATTTGAAACCGGAATTTTATTTTTCCCGTTTTTAACACGAAAATAGCTTTTAGAGCCATTTCCGAGGATATTCAAAAAATTCATGTCCACACGTATAATTTTCGAATCGTTTTCGTCCGTCCACACTACCCTTTTCTGTTTGAAAACGAATATTTTTTCATAAGGTCTGGCCTTGAATTATTCAATATTCCCCTTCTCTTCTTCTGAAATCAACGTTTGGTCGACAAAATCATATCAGCAAGCACTTTTACATGCTGTTCTAACTTAGAGTCTTCGAGTCTTGCTTATGGTCCGTTTACTCAAGTTTCGATTTTTAAGACCGGTGGCAAAAGAAGCCCTACTGATAAAGTTGTTTTCTGAAATAACAAGCTTGAACATTTTACCTGAAAAGAAAATATTAAAATATGATATGCCACAAGTCTCAGAAGCCGGTGCGAGATCAGATGCTGTGATGCCATCGTTTTCAAAATCGATTCAAAAAGTTCTGTTTTCACAGTCCACACGCAAGCACAAAAACGGCGTTTTCAGTAATTTCCACTCTGGAGAACGTTTTGCAAAGTTGCGTTTTCAGTGACCGTTCAGTGAAAGTTGCCTTTTCAAACGGACAGACAAACGAATGATTGTCGTTCTCTATCCTGTTCAGGAGTTGGTCTCGAGTTGGTCTCAATCCTCTCTCAATCGTCTCAATCCTACATGAGGTACATACCGCTGCCTAGGGTGTCGTGCGGTACTGTGGGCGCATGGTTCAACGCAGACGCCTCAGCAGACGAGACAGCAGACGATGATTCCGAGGAAGCTTTAGTCGTGCATACAATTATAATGGCCAGTGGGCAATCATCAAATGCAGAAAGTACTGTCGAGGAGCAGTACGATCGAGGGCGTATCAATGTTATGTTTCTTTGCGATGAGTGGAAGTCTTCAAAGGGTGGTCTGTCCACTTTCAACAGAGAATTTGCTGTTAATTTGGCAAAAACAACGAGTGACAGCATCAAAGTTCACTGCTACGTCTCGCAAAGCGATGAACTGGGTAGAGAAGATGCCAAACAACATGGAGTAAATTTAATCACTGCTAAGAGTATTCCTGGATCTTCTGATCCCCTAGATTGGTTGAAAATTCCACCTTCAAAACTTCCGCTTCCAGATGTCGTTGTTGGGCACGGAAGAAAGTTTGGCACCCCTGCATTTTTTATTGTCCAGTCTGCAAAGTGCAAGTGGGTGCATTTTGTCCACGTGTTTTGTGAAGACCTTGGAAAATATAAAGAACCAGAAAGTGCTGCACTTGATGTAATCGAAGAGAATGAAAAGAAACATAAAATGGAAATTGAGCTGTGCGAGGCAGCAGATTTGGTTGTTTCTGTGGGCTCACGACTACAGCAGAAGTACAGCAGAAGTCTTCCTGATGTTAAAGTAGCTATGATCACTCCTGGAATTTTAGAAAATTTTTCCAGGGAATTATCACTGCAGGCCAAAGACAGATCAGTGGTGAAGAACAGGAAGTTTAATGTCTTTATGTTTGGTCGGGCAACTTTTGAAGACCTTACTCTCAAGGGCTATGACATTGTTGCAAATGCCATAGGTTCCCTTGGGAAAAATTTTGAGCTGACATTTGTTGGTGCACCAGCAGGTGAACACACAAGAATTCAACAATGGTTTCTTGATAAAACATGCAATAAATTAAGCCGCAACCAAGTAACAATACGTAGTTACTGCAATAAACAAGATGACCTTCAAAGGATGTTTCAAGAGTCTGATTTAGTTGCAGTTCCTTCACGCACGGAAGGCTTTGGGTTGGTTGCTCTGGAAGCTATTTCTGCTGGTATCTCTGTTCTCGTTACTAGTGAATCTGGAATAGCCGAGGCTTTACAAGAAGTAGAAGGTGGAAAGTCTGTAATTGTTGAATCAGATGTTGCTAAGGAATGGGAACAAAGGATCGAACAGCTGTCTAGCCAAAGTCCAGAACAGAGACAAGCCAATGCCCAGCTGCTCAGGGAAAACTACAATAAAGCTTACTCTTGGAACACTGAATGTGAGAGATTCGAAAGCATGATTCAGCATTTAGTAGAAGGTAAGCTTGAAAAAATGTTGGCCCAATATTTTTTAAGTATGAAAGTGTCGCTATACCAGGCGTAGTTAATCAATAAAAATCGATATCTGTCTGTCTGAAATCAATCAATACACTCGATATCAATCGCTATCAATCAGCGATTGATATGGATTGATATCGGTAATCAGTAACTGCTTCCTGCATGTCTTTTGTGGCAATCTCACGTAGTGAGATAATAATCAATAAAATTATTGATCCCATTCAATAAATCAATAATTGTTATCAATTTCTATCGGAAATTGATATCAGTCAAACTTACAATGTTATTTCTTAATCGATTTCTATCAATTGGTTTCGGAAATCAATATCGGTCTTCGATTGTTATCGATTCAGTTATTCAGTTTATTGATTGACTACACCTGACTTACAATGCTAGAAAATCATCCTTCTTTGTTATGTGGCCATGAATGACTATTTCTCCACCAGTTTGAAGTCTAGAGAACGTTCATGAACAGAATTATCTTACACCCACTTTCAGTGTTACGTGCATAAGTGGCTTTTATTCCAAATACATGTCCCAATGTCGTCTTTCGACAGGCCAAACAAACAAGGATTGAAATCCACCAATCACAGCCCACTAGCATGACCTTCTGGACTTGTGACTCATTTCCAAAGAAGTGACATTAACCAAACACGGGCATGTGATTGGTGTGTTTCAATCCTTGTTTGTTTAGCGTGTTGAAAGACGATGTCGAAAGATTGGTGCTTTGCACGTAACACTGAAACCGAGTGTAAATACCTTGACTGCTGCACATATCATGTTATCATCTTGCTAAAAAAGAAATGAAAAGGCTCAAAATCTCAATTTGTTCAGTTTTCGTTCTGTACCACATTTCCCAGCATCAAGTGTTTATTTTCTACCACAATGTATTGCAGCAAGCAGGAGAACTTGACATGGGTAGCAATTAACAAATACACTGTAGTTCTAACTTAGTTTTTAAGGCATTGACATGTATTTTTTCTTAATGCAGACAATATACAACTTTGAAGAACAAATTGAAAAGGGATAACTCTGTGGATTATGAAGTGTTTCTAAAATTGATTCTTGAGGAGCAAATAGTGAATATTTCACAGAAAAAAAACCCTTTGACTTGGAACTGTTCATTATTTATGGCTAAGGGAGGGGGGAGGGGTTCTGCCATTTTTATAAATTGCATATGCAAAAGAGGGAGTTTAGGTATGTGTGAGGAGTTTGTGGCAGTCATTCGTCCGTCCGTCCTTCCGTCCCTCCCTCCCTCGGACCTTTCCCCTTCCTCCCTGCCTCCTTCCCTCCCTCCCAAGTTGCTCCCTCCCTCCCTTCGTTCCTTCCTCCCTCCCTCCCTGTAAATTACTCACAGAAACTTAAGAAATTTATTACAGTATCAAGTGAAGTTCTGCAGACTACTGAATGACAATGAAACAGAAGAATTTAAAAAATAACCAAATTTAACTTTATTCAACCCAAATTGTTCAAAAACAAGATTACGCCATTTAGCGCGCTGTGAATTTAATCCAGATATTGCAATTTTGACTGGTTGAATTTTTTCTCGTGATTTTCCAAATATGGTACTTAATGAAAACGAATGTTCAAACGCTTTGTACAATGCAAATCATATGGAGTTACACGTTTCAACCCTTATGGGTTTCTGTGCAGACAATATACAACTTTGAATGAAGAACAAATTGAAAAGGGATATCTTTGTGGATTATAAAGTGTTTCTAAAATTGATTCTAGAGGATCGATGTTCTGGAGCAAATAGTGAATTTTTCACAGAACAAAAACCCCTTTGACTTGGAACTGTTCTAATTTAAAGTCACATTAAATCTTCACCATTTCATATTTCTCAAAATTTTACTAATCCATTGAGAAAAACTATCTCCTCTCAAATATTCCCAAAAATTACCCAAAAATGTACAAAACACCACAAAACATAGATTCATGATTACTTATGGCGAAAGTGGGGGGAGAGGTTCTGTTATTTTTATGATTGTTTTTGCATATATGACCCTCTTTGCGACAATGACCTGTATGGGAAATTGCGTTGAAATGCATTTTAATGCATTTTTCTATGCGTTGTCAGTGGAGTTTCAATGCATTGAAAATGATCTTCAGTGCATTTTCAGTGGTTTGTCAATGTTTCTCAAAACACTGGAAAATGTTCTTCAATGCTTTTAAAATGTTTTGCAATGCATTGTCAATGTTAAAAGTGCTTGAAATAGTCAATTATCCCAGCTAGCACTTAAGTTCATTCCAATTAAGAACCTACACTGACATTTTTGTCAAACTTTGTAAATTGACTGTTTTTCGTATAGGAACTTAAATTTTGAAATAAAAATGAGGGGTCCCCATGCTCGTTTCGGAGCAACAGTACCTTGCGCATACCCAATAAATCCTTATAGCACCATGATTATACATGTAGACATGACTGCTGTTTAAGATTGTTTCTTATTCTACACTGAGAATTGGTCCATATTCATTTTACAGAGAGAAATGTATTACAGTCAAACCTTCATTATCCGGACTCTTGGGGACTAGTTGGCCTAAATAGTCCGGATAATCGAAAATATGAATAGTAATGAGCCATACAATCTAATGCCTGGTTACTAAGCTACGAACATTCTACGAACGCACATTCTTGTCATCAGTCAAAAATCTATGGAAAACTGTGTTTGATGAAGAAATAGATAACAACAAATACCAGAAAAACATCAATCACACGTCAAAGTTGGTGGAAACAATGTTCTTCTTGATTTCTAAATGGTAATTATAAATATTCATGAGAAAATGGGACAAGAGTAGCAAGTCCGGATAATCGAGAAATTTGGATAATCGAGGTCCAGATAATCGAGGTTCGTCTCTAATCCAATCAAAACAACAGAAAAGAATGATTCGTCACCACACTCATTTTTGAGAAAATGGCAATTTACCTCTCTGTGGTGAGGGGAAGTCGTAGAGAAAAAGCCACCATTTTTTTATTGCGGGCACACTTAAAGTTAGAATGCGCAATGCAATACTGACTTCTCACAGTGGAATGACCTTAACCAAAAAATTTATGAAATGTTTACTTCAGATAATTTTCCTAGTATCTCCTTACTACAATGTTGAAGCTTGATATAAATTATGGGTATAATGATACATAGTTTTTATCACATACTGGTATATGTGGTAGTTAATTTTTCTTCAGTTAAATTTTATTTTTTTGTTTGTTTTAAACTCATTATCATACATTCGTTACCATACCCAAAAACAAAGGAAGAATAAGATTTAACTGAAGCAAAAAAATTAACTGCAACATATAATGGCTGTTAAAGAATTAAGAATGCAACTTAGGCAGCAAAAACCTAATGTCTGGTATATATTTTGTATTTTACAGTACATATTTAATTAATTAGACAATAATCATGTGCTGATAAACTAGTTTATAGTTGAGAAACATTAACTAAGTTATGCATGTACGTTTAAATATACACATTTCATTTTAAGTTGTAACTGAATCAAAGTATGGTATGTAATTTGAAAATTTTTCCAACAGCTTTGAAAATAAAGATCGGTGTGGAAACCATGAAACCTGCAGAACAGAAGAACACACAGGATAGAAGTCATGTTTCAGCAATAGAATCAGGAGGATCTCAAACTGGTGGGCACCATGAGGTACCTGTGACATCAGGACATCCCCAGTCTTCAAGTACAGGGGCTGAAGCTCTCCAAGCACCTAATCGCATTTTGACAGAGGAATTAAAAGAACTCTTTCGTTTAATTGCTTCAAACTACCTCTTGACTACACCACCAAGGTGCAAGGATGACCATGATAACTTTTTGACATACATGAAAGAAATGCGTGTCACTATTACAGGTGTTGATATAGGAAGTTTGTTGATAACAGTGAAATGTGATTCACTTGAAGTCGTCGAGGGACTGTGGGAAGATTATTCATCTGGCCATCTTGGTGAAGTGGTTCAGAAGTGTTTTGTGACAGAAGAGATCTTGATAGAACTGAACCTTGCACAGTTGAAGCTTAAAACAACAATCTCAGAAGAGGAGTACATGAAATGTAGAGTATTTTTTGAGAAGAAAGGTTAGTGTTTTTTTTCTCAGTAGGAGTAATTTTAGGTTTTGTTAGTCTATTAATAAGTGGTAACATTTAACATAACTACAGGGTTTTCAAAATGGAAAAAAGTATCAGGAGGAAATTTGAAAATAGCCGGAGCACCAATGCGCCGCGCTAGTGGCGCTGGGCGGCAAAGCCGCTGATCGGGAAGGTGCGGGAGGGGGTTTCCCCCTCCTGCAGGGGGGGTATGGGGGGCCTCCCCGAGAAAAAATTGAAAATCTGCATGCTCTGAGGTGCATTCTGGTGCATTTTCAGGACCAAAAAGTTATTTTTTAGGTTGTTGTACACTTTATTATAACCTATTTTTTTTTTAAAATCATGTTTACTCACACATATTACAATGCTTTTCCCATGTTACATATTACATCCGAATAAAAATTGACCTCTTTCCCTCATCAGTACTTCATGATCATTGACCTGTTATAACATGAATCAACTTTTGAAATTTATTTTTGCAGTCAGAGTTTTCCTACTTATTGAAAATAAAGATGAACAGTTTCATGACCAACGCGTTAAAGAAACCAAGTTATTTCGGCCTCACGTAATGACCTTGCGAATACAAAATTTGAGTGAAAGGCGGAGATTTAATTTTATTTTTTAGCGCTACATACAAGCTCCGTAAATAATGCATTGTTAGCTAAATTTCAATCGATTAGATAAATCAATTTTATTCCGCGGGCACAACTGTTTTAACTGTTGTAACAATGCTCTGCTAAACAAACAATTTCAGTAAAACTCCACGAAAACAAAAGGTTAAAAAATCAAATGTTAAGTGAGCCGAGCGTGGCTGTGTCGGCTCCATATAAAATTAATTTTCCACAAAGAACTGTAAAACATTCAGTTTCATCCGGTTTACTAATGATGAAGACTTGAAATTAAACTTTAAGTCTCACAAAAATCTTTAAAATGCCTTGGCTTATATCAAAAGTTAAATTTGAACAAATTTGTGTCGGCATAAAATTTATTTAATCGCTAGAGTCTGGCACTGTTCACATTCACGAAACGGCGCCTCACGAAACCAAACGTTGAATAAATAAAAAGCATCCCTTACAAATTGCCTTGTTGACAATAAATAATTCAACCTAAGCGATACAATATCGTTTTCAAGCAATGTTTCATTCATAACAAGCACCAAAACTTCTTTTCTGATCGACTGGGGGATTGTAAACAGAAACCCGGCGAACACTAAACAATTTGCATTTTAAAAAGTGTTTCATACCAGCAATCTCCTTTCTTTGATGTTTGAACCCAAACTGGGTTAAAAGCGGCTGTGATTTCTGCCTTTTCATCCGGTGACTGGGACCATTTTCATAAAGAAAGCACCAAGTACAAAGCTCTCACGAATTCACATTCGCTTACGCAAGAAGAAACTAGTCACGAAAGGATCAAATGTCAGTCATTCGCGGGAAAACGCAAATGATTCCCGGTCCACGTTGAATGCTGTTGAATAAAAGAGCTACGATTTCTGATGCTAGAACGCGATCAGTGGGCAAGAACAAAATATGTAATCTTTAACTTAACCCAAAGGAATCGCATGTTTTTATTACTATTATTTTTTCAATTTTGACTTCCAAAAGTACCTGGCGCTTACGATCGAAGTACACCTGTAGCCGGTGACTTGCATCGGACGCCGGTTACTTTTGAAAACCCTGTAACTAAGGACCCCTTCCTTTGGCAGTTTGAGAGGTCTGACGAAACTGAAACTGCTCCCAGGATTGTTTTTTAACTTTGCAATAATTAATTAATAAATGGCAGTTGAAAACTGTATGTGGATGCTGGAAGTGGTAGGAAGATTGAAAGCAATGAAATAATCTATTAGGAAACCATAGTTCCCATTAAACACATGAAGTTTCTAAGTGTGTGAACCCCCAGGCCTAATTAAATACCTGCATGGCTCTTTTACTTGGGATATTTATAGACTGTTGTGGTGGCTTTGTGACAAAATCTTGTGAACTGAAAAGCTGGCCAGCCAGTTCTGACTAATGGTAAGCATCCCTAGGCTCCATTTCTGCTGCTCTCAGTCTTTGTTCTTTAGTGCAGGCTCATTCCCAGAATGGTAAACTCTTATTCCAACTAGACATATAGAGAGGTCAATAATTATTTATAACTTAAAGAGCTAAATGTTTGCAGTGATAAAACAATCCAAAACCAAACTTGAAAACAGTGACAAAATTTTCTTCACCTGTGTGAGTCATTTTAGAAGCTTAAAAATTAAAAAGTGCATTTTACACAACAGAGAAAATTGGGTACAGACATGTCTAAAATTTGGTGCGAACCCAACCACTTTTGTAGAGAAACAGTCAACTTAACACAGACAGATTTTTTGACAGATCCATATCCAATTTTCTCTGTTATGTAAAAACGCTTGTAATGAATGCTTTGTAGAAAATATAAAACACCTCAAAATATATACTTTGACATCAGGTAGGTTTTTTATTCTGTACAACTGAAAATTACTTTAATTTAACTTGTAACTAAGTAACTAACTAACTAACTAACTAACTAACTAACTAACTAACTAACTAACTAACTAACTAACTAACTATTAAACTAACTAACTAACTAACTAACTAACTAACTAACTTACTAACTAACTAACTAACTAAATAAATAAATATTAAATAAATAAATATTAAATAAATAAATAAATAAAATGCCTTAATTTTGCTTATAAAAATTAACATAAACGTTACAGTACAAATCGTAAAATTCATGCAAATTATTTACATATAACAATTCTCCAAGTTTATTTTTTTCCTTAGTGGCCATTTGGCCACCGACTGCTCAAGTTTGGTCGCCAATGAAAAATTTTAGTTGCCTAATTAAGCTCACGCTTTCAATCCTTCTCCTCAATTTCAGTCGCCAGGCTGGCGACTTCGGTTCCAATTTAGTCGCCAGCTCTGAAATTTTAGTCGCCATGGCAACTAAAATGGTCTTAACTTGGAGGGTTGTATAATTTATATTACCTTATTCTGTTAAAATAACCAGTGGTGGTTCCAGGGGAGGGGCCTGGGGGGCATGGGCCCCCACCTTATTTTTTCGGAAATGGTGCATTTTCTTTGAAGTAACGGAATTATCTTTGCAGAATTTAACATTCATAGTCAAGCGGGCCCCCTCCTTAGCTGAAGGTCTGGATCCACCACTGATAACTCTGAAGTAAAAAATAATTACTGCTTATTTTTAAGGTTTTTCAAATTAAAGAAGAATGACGTTTTTCTTTTTGAAATATCTTCTTTCATTTTGGAGATATTTATGTTTTTGTATTATGCAAATGAGGAAAGTGATGACGTCATTAATCGTTCCACAAAAAGATAAGTCACTGAATCAAGCAGATCTCTTGGAGTATTAAAGCGGTGTTCTTCAAACTTGGCACCATAAATGTTCATCATTAAAGGACAAGATGGCACCCATTGTGTCATTGCCATGGCAATGCTCTTGGATCCAGTCTCCTTCTGTTATAAACCAAATATCTCCATTTGCAACTCTTTAAGGTGGCTCCATAGGGTAATAACATGGATGTGGCGCGCGCTAGTGTTATATTTTGAAATCTGGTTTTTGCATTTGTTTTCACTCCCAGTTCACTCAAACTTATCAAATACAATAAGCAATGATGAAATAGTGTTCTACAACCATTTGTGTTAAAATACTGGGTTTAAGTCGTGAATTAAGAGTACCCAAACAAATGCGACTTTGAGCGTTTATGTGGCTTTAAGTGCAATTTTCTTCTATTTCCTTCGGTGAAATCTTCCAAAATTTTCACAGTACATGGATACTATCTGAAAAATAATTTTAAATAGAAAAAAGTAGGGGGTTGTAAAGGCAGCTTCTTTGTTATTTGCAAATTTGTGTTTTTCCCCTCTGGGTAAAAACTGGTCTTATAGATTTTCGTAAAAAACGAATGCCATGTAAAGCAAAATGATTATAACCTCTCTGGCAAATTTTACGAAATTTCACCGAAGGAAACGCGAGAAAAGTTAGACGAAAGTTGCCATTTTAGTCCACCAAATTTTTAACAATTACGTAATGGAATAGAAATTCGCCAAGATCGCTATTTGAGCATGCGTCAACGTTGAAACCACTAGGCTCGCTTACAGCGTTTACTGGGCGTTTTATGCAATTCCATGATAAAAATCTACAACCTCATATAATTTGGAAGCTTAAACAGCATTGTCTGTTCTTAAAATTCTATTGCAGATAAAGATTTCCTTTGAAATGTTTAACTCAAATCCGTGGTTAAAAACTTTTGCCTGAGCTTGCGTCAGCGCGCGCGCAGTTTCCCAAGGCTCGCATCATCAGCGCGCGCGTGGTCATAAAACTATATTGAGCCACCTTAAAGTTAAACAGAGGGTCCGGCATGGAACACACATGGTACCCATATTATCTTAACTCTCTTTGTTAGCTTGTTGGGAGTATATCACCTTTGGTTAAGCATAAACTGGGAATGTCAGTATAAGGAGAAATAAGTCTTTACGGCAAAAGTTTTGCTATGGCAATGGCACAACGGGTGCCATCTTGTACCATTTATGGTGCCAAGTTTGAAGAACAGCTATAATACTACAAGAGATATGCTTGATTCAGTGATTTATCTTATCGTGGAACGATTAATGACATCATCGATTACCTTATTGCATAAAACAAAAACCTAAATATCTCTAAAATGAAAGAAGATATTTCAAAAAGGAAAATGGCATCATTTCATCATTTTGAAAAACCTTAAAAATAAGGGATAATTATTTTTTTATTTCATTGTCTTGCTTGTGATCTTAACCCCTTGGATGGCTCTTCAAGTTCTGGCAAAAGGGCATAATTTTATAATGGATTGTCAACATTGCTCTTACAGTCAACGCGCTTCACGCATGAACGCTCAACTTCAAACATTCATATAATATTTCATTCACCGATTTCCTTTTTCAATTAATGAAATCATTCTTCGAACCTTCAACCCAACAATTGTGAATCAAATTGAAAATATTTGAAAACCCATGGTATAATTGAAAAATATTATAAGACATCTGACGTTATTACAGATGATATATATATTTTTAAATATTTTTCGTCTGGGTGCCGTTTTCTCGCACGGAACTGAGCGACTGTGTCACTGATCTGACCGCGATGCGTGATGCGCTCGTTCGCTCGTGGTAGTTTCTTTCGATGTAAACCCAGAATGGCTAGAAATTTCCTTGGTGGATTTCACCAGCCCGGTAAACCATTGCCTCTATGTGTCAGAGAAGAGATCGTTGATCTGTACAATAATGGAATAAGGGTATCAGAGATTTCCTGCAACACGGTAGTAACAAAAGGAGCGCTTCGCAAAGTCGTGCAACACTTTGCCCTCCACGGCACAACGCAGTCATTTTCTTGTGGAGGTAATGAGCCTATATTAAATAACAGATGATATTCTTGAAGTAATCGAAATTTGGAAGCTTCAAAAGCCAAGTCTTTTGAAATCCGCGAGAGACTACTACGCGAAAGTATTTGTACACCGGCAAATGTTCCGACAAATAGCGACGAACAAGAAGTTGGGAATAACTTTCAAGAAACTTACCAGTATCCCGAGTGGATATATGACACCAGAAAACTTAGCAAAGGTAGACGATTATTTGAATATAACTTCAGGGCTCAATAATTTTCGACGAAGATCCGTTATTGTCATTTCCGGCAAACACATGTTTTGGTAGCGGTTATCGAGTACAACCAGCGATTGAAATTCAAAGGTCTTCAAAGATATGCTTTGGGCCTTTTGCTTAGATAAGGTCGTGTTCGCTCAACAAATTAAACGAAAAAGCGTATCCGTTGCTCTCCATCTTAATCTTTATAAGAAAATCCGCCATTTTCCATATTTTCTTTCGTTTCAGCATAAAATCTACAATTGGATGATTCGATTATTCGAAACATAATCCTTATCTTTCAATCTTGCGGTGAAACCGTGTCAATCAAATTCATTTATGAAATGTTCACGTGGATATTGGAAACTTACGTCGCCGAGCGTTCATGCGTGAGGCGCGTTGACTGTAATCTTGGTGAGCAACCTGCGGTCACACTTGTCTTAAAGTGTAACATCGCTTATTGCACTATTTTATTTTCTTGGTGTGAAAAGTGGTAATACGAAATGATAAACTTCTTTACAAAACACAGCAACATAAATCCAAGAATTCAAATCGCTTATAAAACTACAGAATTTCTAAACTACTACTAAATTGACACCTGCAATGCCTGCTACACTTTCCATTACTTACTATAATATTAATGAAAATACTCTGCTATATTTTCTAAAGTAATGTAGTAATTATCGAAACCTTCAAAATGGTTACAATGGAGACAAAGGCTGCTGTGAAAGAATGTGTACCACATAATGACTATCATGTCTGTCTCAAATCTAAAGATGTTGTTCACTTCAAAAGCCTGAAAAACTTAACTTAAGCTGAACAAATTAAGGAAACTTGAAAGGAGCTTTGTTTCAGATAAAAGTTCCCTAAGATTAAGCAAAGAATGTTTCAAAAAGCGTCAAAATATCCAAACTTTCAAAGTCATGGAATTCCATGTACAAACCTGTTCAAATTTGCTTATAAATAATTATTCACACTAAAGGAAAATTTTAGCAGGCGGGTTTTTTCAGTCAAATTTTTCACTTGATAGCTTACCAATCCTTCCAGACTTTTTATCCAAATTGGTAGCAATACTGTATATTACCATTTTGTTTTCTGAAATAAGTCTTGAAAAGCTGCATTTAAGTCCATAAACAAGTGTGTCATTTGCATATACAAAATACATTTGTAAGGCCATATGATACATGGCGTTGTCGCTGTTATACTGATCCTTCACCAGCAAAGTGTGAACACTCTGTAATTCAAAATCTTCCATTTTGGAGCCACCCGAAGAGCGATTGGTGTTTTGGAGCATTATTCTTTTGCTCCTGCAGTTGTGCAGTCCAGTTGTCAATTATTTATATGTAATGGTGTTCAACTGTCCTGTACTCCCGTAGTCGCATTAATTAGTTGGAGGAGTACAACTATTGCTCCAGCAGTCCTGCAGTCCTGCAGTCCAGTTGTCATTTAGTTATAAATAATGGTGTTTAACTGCTGCTGCTGCAGTCCTGAAGTCCTGTACTTTCGTAGTGATAGGAATTCTTTAGGTCAAGTGCAACTAATGCTCCCGCAGTCATGTACTCCTGAAGTAGAGAGATAATGAAAGTAAGACACTGAATGACAGAGTACCTTCGACATCATAATTTTGACTATATATTTGTTTTAATGCATAGAATTACCCCAGAAAACCAAAAAAGCTAACCGCAAGCAAACCGCAGTGAAAAGCCAACTGCCAATGAACCAACTCTAATTGATTGATCACAACGGGACTATTCATGATTTTATTGGCTCCAGAATTCTTTATTGTTACATTACACACCTGATGGCATAGAGGATGCTGGTATCCATGGTGATTAACCCAGGATTTTTTTTTAATTTGGGATAATAAAAAATGTGGCTCGTTAAGGGTGTTTTAAAGGGGTTGTACTGTTGCTATGGTAACCAGTATCGTCAAGAAAATAACCACAACTTGTTTACAACTTTGCTTGACACCATTATTGTAGCAGCAACTGGTAAATACTTGTGGTACTGACTCATTAAAGTATAAGAACTGGAAAGTGCTAAAAAACCACTATCAGTCGCCTTTGAAAACTACGAAATTCCAGGTCCACTGTCTTGAGATAAATTGACCTGTTCTTAGCCAATCAGAATGCAGAAATTGTTGCATGTGTATTATTATTATTTTTTAAAGTATACTTCATATATCTACAGACCAAGCATTAGACATGTGGAACTTCTACTGTGTTTCTCCTGATGATTGCCCTGATGAGCGTGACTCTGTAACATCAGACTCTGGCTATTCCGACTGTAGCAGCACAGACAGTAATCTAAGACAATATCAACCTCCTGGAATAAGTGGT
Source organism: Meandrina meandrites (assembly GCA_963693305.1). Taxonomy (NCBI): domain Eukaryota; kingdom Metazoa; phylum Cnidaria; class Anthozoa; order Scleractinia; family Meandrinidae; genus Meandrina; species Meandrina meandrites. The sequence goes on along the minus strand of OY855912.1, from coordinate 10,941,358 downwards.
CTTACAAAGATTCCAGAAAGCGTATTTGTTGTGTGTGCCCACTTTCTGCAGGATAACTTCAGAAGACCTGAAAGTGTTTATGCAGAAGTCAAGACCTGTGAATTCTGTGAACAGTGCGGCATGCTGAAGTACGCTACCTGGAACAACAAACACTACTACTGGCAAGTAATGAGGCCATATCCCATTTATAGGATTCCACCAGGAGCTGTTTTTAATGAATGCCAGCATTTCTCTACTGATAGCCCATGTCCAAGAGAATCATGCATATGTCCTCATGGGAAACAGGAAGAAATGATGTGGACATTAGAGAGAGATGGCCGTAAGTATATTTGTTATATATTGAAGTCACTATTTGTCTTCTTTTATGGTTAATATATACATTTAGGCAGGCCTAAAAGCGGAGCTCCCATGCATTTATCTTTTTTTTGCTCGAGTAAATTACAGTGTTACCAAATAAGAAACCACACTATATTTCTTAGCTTATACGGTGGCCCATATAGGTACAAAAAACCTCTCATGATTTTGTTGACGAAAGCGACGTCAATATATTTCGTGGTTAACCCGTATAAATTTTCCTGCCTTTAGTGACAGGTTCTAAAATTGAAATTGACGAGTGCACTTTATTGGGTTCCTCACGTATGCACGTAGGTGCAAAACAAATCTTAGTCAAACTTTTTACAACGTTTACTGTACACTAATTCATAATACACCTCTAGGACCTCTATGAGTTATTCAATGTAAAAAGAACCTTGACCTTGTTTTTATTACTACAAAACCATCAGAGCAAGAAAATCAACTCAAGGCAAAAACAGAAAACAAAGTGAACTCACTGCTTAACACAGTAAACAAAATGAACTCGCTGCACGGCAAACTGAGAAAATCACGGCGGCAAAACAAACTCTGCAAATTGATGGTGCCGGTTATGTAAGTCATTTTAAAGCAGTTTTTGTGTAAGAATTGTGGCAGTTTGTGATTTGGAAACTGGTGCACGCTAACTTAAAATAAGCTTACAATGTTGTTTTGACTGTTTTGAACTGTCTTCCTTTTCGTTGCGGTTTGGTTGCATGATTTACTAATTCTGTTTCATCGTACGCGTTGCTATTAAAATGCCTAAGAGAATTTTATGTAGAGAACTGAATGAATTTTCTTCATTTCTGGTAAGTAAATATGCGGTAGGTTAAGTCTGAACCCACTCAGCCTAGCACAGGTAACTCGAAACGAAACCAGCAAATTCAACACACTCACTAATAAGCAGAGATAAGAGAAACAAAACAAATGCAAGCGAGCCGAAATCGTGATTTTGATCTGTGAAGCTAAATAATTTGTTTTCAAAATCCAATAATGAACATCACAGTTAACTCCACTAACTAAAACTGAAAATAATTAGTCTAAACAAAATATTTACTAAACAAAATAAATGTGTAAAATGTACAAACATGAACAGGCTTGATAAATATTTACGTGAAGATCTGAAAACCTTCACAACTTCAAATTCATTCATTAATGAAATATATAAATTCTCTCAATATAAAATTAGGCTTATGCTTAGTGCATACATTTACGTTTGTTACCTCATTATTGAAGAAGGCTTATAAATTCTGTAGGGCAAAGCTTTCAAACCAGCCCAATAATATCGGACACGAACACGGCAGTCTCGTTGCAAGCTTAGTCCAACACCAGCGACATATTCATTATATGAATTATCACCGAACAACAATTTCTTCCTTTCCATCGGTGTAGCCTTTAACAGTCTTTTATCCTTCACTTCAGTGAACTTGATCGGCTCTGAATTCACTTTTGTTTGAGCTCAATTCAGTGATATTCAGCCTTGCTCAGCCGCAGGTCGAACCCTGGACATCGCGCTCTTTTTGACTTGTTATCCAGTATATCATGTTCAAATCGGCAATTATTTCGGATCTTCCCGTTAAGAGGTTGTCCTAAATCATTTGGCATAAGTTTCCATGATGTGCATGAGTAAGTAAAGCGAGAAATACTCGCGAAAATTGATGTTCGCCAGCAGCTTTCTTCGCATCTTTCATTCAGCTTTAAAGGTGAACAGCGTACCAAAGATTTACCGCCTTTTCGAACAATCGCTTCGTTTAAGTTGAAATGAAATGTCCAGATCATTTATTTAACATGTGAAAAAGACTAAACTAAATACTGTATTTCTAAAATAGATTTAGCTAAGCCTAAAAGCAGAGCTTGCGGGTTATTTACCTTGCCCTTTATTTAAATCTGAATTTACGCGATGATAAAATTATCAGGCCACAGGCAGCCCAAGCTCACGTTTCGAGCGGTTGGTAGGTATAAATTGGTGTTGCGTATTATGAACACTAGACTGTTGAGAATATTATAAGGCTTTGTATGGGATTTGGGTCGATTTTGGCCGTATTTATGCTTAAAATACAGTAAATATACAAAATAAACTTACTTTTGCCATTTGCTGTGTCCTTTTGCCTGTTTTGCGTCTTGAAGTGGTGTTTTAGTCGATTTTTCTCTTCCCTGTTCCTTCCTTCCTAAGACGGAGTCAAGGCAAAACACTGCCATGGCGATCGATCCGCGATCGAGCGGCGATTTTTAGCCCGAAAATCGGTCCCAACGGCGTCTTTTCCTTTCTCACGTAAAGGTCGTTAGCTCTCCTCCTCCCACGAATCCACAGCTTTGGAAAATCTCAATGCATACCCTTTGAAATAAACCGATTTCCACGACTAATCCATAGGTTTTGGAGGTCTGCAATTCCTGTGTAATTCGAAGTTGACACGACCGTTTCAAACTAGGCTTAGCGGCCTGGCCTGGTGTCAAATCCACATACGTCCACGGGAGGGAAGGTAAAAATTACTTAGAAAGTTTCGGAAAGTAATTTTTAAATTTTTCAACTTCCAAAAAAGACGTCCCCTCGATTAGCTCTACGCCTGAGCCCGCGATGTGGTCATGTGATACTGGTCAGCGGATACCTTGTTTTGACAGCTGTCAATTGACCATGACATGGAAGTTCAATATCAAAGATTTAACAGTAACCAAAGCGGTAATTGTTCTGTGACTCCCCTCCCCCTCCCCCAGAGTCTGTACGGACGGACGGACGGACGGACGGACGGACGGACGGACGGACGGACGTACGGTCACGTGATTACCAAATTTTCTCGGCTTGGTGGTTTACCAAATTTTCTTACCCATGGTGCTCCGCTGGCGCACTTCGCGCGCTGGAGCTCCGCTGATATGGTTACGGTTAATTCCGGGAATCAGTGCAACCTACAGATTATTCACTTATCTGCTAGCAGATAATTGAATAATCTGTAGCTTGCACACGCAATGCATGGTTTCCAAGAGGATGTCATGTTCACGGGTGGCGAGTGGCATCTTGCACACAGCGAAGTAAAAACATGGCTCGTCTGTTTGCCTCTTCAACAGTGTGTTTGTCGTTATTTTCTTTAAAACAATTATTAGATTCGGTTTTTGTGATATCCGGAAAAATCAAGGTCTCGGTAAGTTTCATCAGCCTCAGCCTTTGGCTTTGGCCGATAACACTTACCTCGAAAACCCCATTCAATAATTGTTTAACAACACTGCATATCATGCTGCTGTCAACAGCGGGGAAGGTCTTGAATCGTATTATTCTAGAAGGTATGAGAGATGCCGTGGACGAAATACTGCGTTAAAATCAGGCAGGATTTTTTTCAATCCTTCAAGATCAACCTCAGATCAAATAGCCACCCTTCGTATGATTGTGGAACAGTCGCTTGAATGGAGGTCTTCACTCTATATAAACTTTGTAGACTATGGGAAGGCTTTTGACAGCCTGGACAAAAGTGTCCTATGGGACCTGATGGCTAGCTACGGAATCCCTGGAAACGTAATATCGTTAGTGAAGAACACCTACCAGGGTGTTCGAAACGGGAGTAAGGCAGGGCTGTCTTCTATCGCCATTCCTTTTCCTTCTTGCCATTGACTGGGCAATGAAAGAGACAACAACTGACTCCTGGAATGACGATTTTGGCACTTTTGGCTCATACCAACTCTCAGATGCAAGAGAAAACCACAAAACTTGAAGCCGTCTCATCTAAACTGGGACTTACCATCAATAGTGACAAGACAAAGATGATGGGGATGGACAGTAAATCGAATGAGCGTATCACTTCCTCTACTAACAACGTAACATCATTTACGTACCTGGGTAGTGTCATAAAAATCACAGGAGGAACGGATTAGGATGTATTGGCGAGAATAGGGAAAGCACGTAGCGTGATATAATATCTTTTCTTATCTGATATAATATCCTAATATCTTTGGGAACATCTGGAAATCCAGGAAAATAACAACAACCACCAAAATGAGAATAATGTAAAGTCGGTATTGCTCTATGGTTCCCAAACATGGAGAATGACTGAAAAGACCATATAACAACTGCAGACTTACATAAATAGATGTCTACGCAGAATTCTCCGTATCTGCTGGCCTGAAGCCATCAATACTTTTAACCTGTGTGAGATTGCAAAACAAGCCCCTGTGAAACAGCATACCATGAACAGGAAATGGACATGGATTGGACACATACTAAGAAGACCAAATGACTGCATTGCTAGACAAGCCCTGCATGTTGTGGAACCCGCAGGGTAGCAGAAGCAGAGGGAGACCACGCAGCAGCTGGAGAAGAGACACAGACTGCACTATCAAAGCGAGAGGATACACATGGAGGGAATTGGAACAACTGGCCGAGGACAGAGGCGAATAGAGGAGCTTCATCGGTGGCCTATGCTCCGATATGGAGTGAAGAGGCATCAGATCAGATCAACATTGCATATCTTACAATGTATTTAGTGCTGAAAAAGTTCTTGAAGATCTTTTAACCTAACGAAACGAAAAAACGTTGACCAGCTGATGAATTTTCACGATTCCTCATGATCACCTTTCGGATGTTCTCACATGTATCATAATATGAGAGTCTTCAACGAATCTCACATTATTTCTCTTTTTATTTTCTGAATAGGTCTCCCCACTCCAGAAGAAAGTCTTCAAGTACCACCCATGGCTAATCCCGCCATTATGACTCCGCAAATAGTCGGCACCGCTGTGCCATCGATGAAGATTGGTGCTCTACCATCGTCCAACTCCTTAAATGATGCAAGAAAGATCCCAAAGGGAGTATTTGTTGTGTGTGACGACTTTCTTCGGAAACATCTTAAACGAGCGGCAAGCATCTATGAGAAGAGCAAATCCTGCAAAGGTTGCGAGAATCGTTTAAGGCTGAAATATGCTTTCTGGAGTGATAGCAGCAAACAGTGGGAGCTAATAAGGCCATATCCTGCTGAAAAGGTCCCAGCCAACATTGCATTCAAGGAGTGTGCGCAGTATGCCACTAATAGGCCATGCCTCAAGACACCATGCTCGTTTGCTCATGGCCAACAAGAGTTATTAATGTGGACAATGGAAAGAGAAGGAAGTAAGTTTTATTAGGACACTTACAGATTCTCTGTTACCGTCTATTGAATGAAAATATAACAGGCTGCATTAATTTCTCAATCATCGTATCTATCACACCAGTTTTAGTTCTGTGCACAAAACAACTCAGTAGCTATTGAGACGAAATGTTTTGGCTTGCAGAGAATACGCCGATTTTACATGAACAAGAGTCTACTTGGAAATGTAAAAATTTGATTGCTTGAGGGTGTATTTAATAATAGCGATTCAGCTTGTGATTAATTGGAATGTATTTTGGCATCAGCCATTAACTGAAAGAGTACCGGCTGAATGTGGTGTTTTGTGTTTTTAAAAACGTTTTTGTTAACTTTCAGTTCCCCTATTAATCACAACTATAACAAAATTCTCGAATCTGATTGGTTCTGATTGGTTCGCTCTATTTTTACCAAATTGGAGCGTGCGCGGCTAAAGTGTCCAATAACAAAGTGTCCAATAACAAGGTGTCCAATAACAGAGTTCGCGTGCTATGCTGCGTATGCGCGCGCTCTTTTTTTTTGGTTTCTTGTTGTGACTAAATACTCCGTGATATTCCTAAAACGTTCAGCTTCAAGAATGGCTTTTTAGCCTTAGTGATGATAAGTCCTTAGTAGGCTTCGCTTTATCTAAATTTTTTCTCGAATTTTGTTATACTTTTGATTAATTGGTAACAGGACTTTGTGTCATCCAATTCTGTCTGTAATCATACTCGTGATTAAACAAATCGGACTCCCGCTACGCGATCGTCCGATTTTGTTAATCACTCGTATGATTACAGACCGAATTGGACTCCACTCAGTCCTATTACCATTACTTAGCTTCTTACGTTAACGAAGACTGAAAAGTTATTTTACCGTCGTGCATTGTACACGTTCGTTTTAATCGTGGGAACTTTTCACTGACCTTAAGCCGCCAGCTCTCGCAAAAAGCTTAAGTTATTACCGCTTAATAAATAAATAAATAAATAAATAAACAAACAAACAAACAAACAAACAAACAAAGAAACAAACTCCGTATTTCAACTCGCGGAAGTGCTTTCTGCAAGTTGACGAAGCCATGCATGAACTCTTAAAGAAAAACATGCCCAGGAAACCGCAACTTAGTTTTTAAAAAGTGATCTACAGTTAAAATGAAAAAGTCCACATTATATAAATTCTGTTTTTTTTTCCTCTTATCGCCTAGTTCTCCCGCCTCCTCATGAAACTCTCACTGGTTCTTTTGGAAATGTGAGATCGACTTCAACGGGAGTATCCGCGACCACGCAGCCTCCCGTACAGCTGCGGCACAGGCCCTCTCCACCAGGAGTCACAGATGGATCCTACAGATTATGCAGAAGGTATGATAACCAAATTTTATCTTAAACATGGATTTGTAGGAAGCGGATATAGATCAAGGCGAATAATAGCACACAATTGGGTTCGCTTCCCTTTTCATGTCTTTTTCTTTTGTTTTTTTTTTCCTGAGGTTCTACCGAGTTTGTTGGCAGATGTATCTTCCCATTGTCCATGATCAGTTTTCTTCTTTGCTTATAATTCTGAGACTGAAGATGTTCTGACAGTCGCTGCTACACGAACAATTACTTTGTTGGCACAAGTAAAACAAAAACAACAAAAACAAAAATGTCAGATAACTAGCGCGCTGTGACCAACCTCAAATTGGCAACGTGAGAGCTAAAAAAATCACTATAAAGAAGTCGCGTTAAAATTCAATGGATTGAGTTGAATAGTTTATGGTAAAGGACCTAATTGTCCCTACTGTTGTCTTTGGTGATAGTGAATTCAAATGACAATGACACTTGACAATAAAATGCAGCTAGCTGTGCGCTGACAGTACGCACTGGTATAACGGAGGCAATGTTGATTTGTAGGCACGCATTCGTTTGTATCTTGGCACTGCTATATAGTTCACCCCAGGCCACCAAAAAGCTAAGCTGCTACCCCTCTCCTGACCCATTCTAAAAATAATGGCACCCAATTTAAATAGGTATTGAGTGGAAACTAGCCACATCCTAGTTTTCACAGTAGTTATGCAAATTGGACCGCGTGTTTGATTGAGTCAGTATGGCTTCAATCTTATCTGATTTGCAGTTGTTACACACACGAGAGATGCAGATTTGGGAGAGGGTGCCTCTTTGCTCATAGCAGTGAAGAGCTAAATGAATGGAACCAAGAATACAACAGGAAAAAGAATGAGAAACTTACAAAAGAAATCGAGGAGGTAGAAGTGTATTATTTGGAAATGGCGTCGAAGATCTTGAAAGGACCTGCGGAAGATGTGAGTCAACTATTTTTGGTTTTTATTTTGTAATGCATGAAATAAAACCTTAAGAGGCTCCATGGGCGGTTTTAAAAATGCACTGGGCTTCACTACACTAGCTGCCTTGTGGCCCCAAGGAAAGCGAATCAATGGGTAAGAAGGTCGGAAAAATATTCAGTGATGGTAACCTCAAAATTATAAACACAACATCGCATACATAAAAATAAAGACCTTGCTATAAACATAATTCCTGATAAGGTAAAGATGGGAAGCTCAAGGTTTCTATAACAATAGAGTGTTTCTGTCGAGGAACTATCGGCTGATAGTTGCCCTGGCTTCGAGGGCTAATATGTTAGTTTTAAGATCATCAAATTTTCAGGTGGCAACTATCAGGCGATAGCTCCGAGACAAAAGCACTCTATTGTCTTTATTGTTCACCGCTAAGTTTTCTTCTACGTGCCCATTCTAAACGAGCATCTAACTTTTTAGGATGAAAGACTTGAAAGCCGAAATGTAACAAACGAAACAAAACCAGACAAGAAACCCACTAAATGCCTGGTTGTTTACAAAAAAATTACACGGACGAGTAGAGTAGTATCCATCCAGGTATTTTCCTCGGACGGTCACTGTGGGCTGAAAGTGTCTCTCCGCGGATGAACACTACCGCGTCACGTGATCAATATAAATCAATCAGTATAGGAGAAAATTTAGTGGTGAACTATAAGGGCTGATGGTGTCTCTCCGCAGATGAACACTATCCTGTCACGTGATTAATTTTATACCAATCAGAATGGGAGAAAATTTAGTGGTGAAGTATAACTGCTGATTGTTGGCAGGGGCCAACTCTCAAAAACCGATAGAAACTGAAAGTGAGCCATCTAATTGTTTTAGTATAACCCAGAGACCGATCTATTCAACAATAGAATGTTGATTTGATGACTGATATGCTATCATTTGTACACCATCCTTATACCAGTTCTCTGACCATCTTCTTTTGTCCGCAGCTAGTTGAGTATCTGCCCGGGGTTGTGGTTTCCTGCACCCCTCCAGAGCTTAACATAAAGCTTCAAGACAAGAGTGAAACACACAAGTATCAATGGACATTTAACCTTATTTTCAAGGTCAGTGAAATTATCCGCATTCTCAGAAATCAATAGAAAGATCCTTAAAGCCCGACACACTTTGGTGGCCTATCAAGTACTGATTGATATAGTGCAGTTTATTCTGTTTTAAGAGATAATGTGAGGCTATATAAATTTCCAAGATTTTATATATTTCGATTCTACATTTCATATCCTTTCCGTAGATATATATAGTTAGCCATGGTTTCACCGAAAATGACGCATGTACGAAACATTTTCCGAAAGGCACCTGAAGAGGTTATCAGTAACCTTGATGTTTCTCATCCCACTTTTAAAATGTTTATTTTTTGCACTTATTAAGCCATATAATGAATGATCCGGGCCGTCGATAGATCCGTAAATTATTTACTGGATATGATCGCATTTGCGTTATGAGGTGCGCCTTAGATATACAATCTATGGAGTTTTGATTCACAGAAAAAGTAACGCAAATTTTGCAACCTGATCAGTTACTAACTCCATGCCTCTTGTAAGAGGTGAGAAGTTGGAACCATTCAAAATTTACATGTAAAGGGGCGAGAATGGCTGAGAATGAGTGAGGTAGTGGTCAAAACACCTTTTGACCACGGATGAAAATAAAAAAAAATTATCTCCTCACAAAAATGCCATCATCTTTTCCTTTTGGCAGACAAGTGAAGTAGGATACTTACAACACGTCCTTTTACTTCACCGATACCACAACTGCTACCAATTGTCAAAAATTCGTGTTGGTTGCTATCAAGAGACCCAAAGTTATTCAAGTTACAAGGTATGTTACACGGCCAAGCTCAAGGATTCTTGGTATCAGTCTCCAGCAACAAACAGGCCGTCAGGGCGAGTGGAAGTGTCTTTAACTGTCTCGTTCGAATCCTCTCTGTACGGCAGCTTTGATCAGTTGGTTCTATTCGACTTTGGGGAAAAGCCGTACCTGGTACAGAAGCTTAACGCTGATGTAATGAGCGAAGCCCTATCTCAAACGCCCATTGTTATGGAACATGCTACTGCGTCTACGCAAGCCATCTGGGATGAAAATTCCATGGAAGTGGTGAGGTTCGTTCACGGGACGAGCGAGGCTCTTCAAGCAGAACACTTGTCAAGAACATACAGTCTTCCTAAGCAAGTTGAAATCGCAGCTGTGACCTTGGACCCTGGTATCTATAAACGAATCATGCATCAATTTCTATTTGTGGAGGAAGGATTCATGAAGGATGATATTTCAAGGTAAGCAGATTGAACTGGTTTTATAATGATTTCAATAATGCCCTTGTGAAACTAAAAAAGACATTTTCACACTTAGTTGAAAATGATATTATTGATGCAATCCTGTTTCCTGTGGTCAAATGGGTAGGTTGACGGTGCAGAATCGGAACATCAGCAAAGCTTAATTTTAATAAGACACAAAGAGCGAAAAAACCGTGCATAAATTTTTTGGAGAGTTTCGGCTAAAAAGCGGAATGATAACCTGTAAAAATTGAACTGTAACCAGGATGTGACATAATAAAAAAGTAAAACGCGTTCTCTGGTTAAGGTTTAAGAAAATATAAGCTTTCGGCTATTGTACTTTAGTATATACCACACAAGTGAATAGTGTTTTCCGCGCGCGCTGATTGGTTAACTCGGAGGTGATTAGCAAAGTACTATTCACCTCCGAGCAGTCGGAGGGAAACAAAATGGCTTCGCGCGTCGCTTCGGGTACCGAAAGTAGTGTTTTGGTCCGCTAGCCTAGTTATTCAACTTGTGTGGTATATACTAAAACAATTATTCACTTCAGTGTCGGTGAAAGTGGTGGATATTTACCGAGCCGCGAAGCGGCGAGGTAAATATCCACCACTATTCACCACCACTTCGGTGAATAATTGTTAAATAGCCTTTAACGAATATAAAAAATAGTAAGCGCGTGGTGAAATATACGCAGGGGAGGGTGTGAGAAGATTCAAAACTAAAAATACAATGGAAGTGTGAAAAGCTGAAAAATGGACAAACGGACAAAATAAAAATTACAATAAAATAGAATATTGTCTTGGTAACGGTTTAGAATTATTATCGGCGCCGACATTGAACCTGACAGAAGTATCATCAGTGGCTCGTATAATGTGATCGTCCAGGTGAGAGTAGTATAGAAAAGAACTGTTGTCACCATGCAACAATTACAGTTCTTTTCAGAAGTAATCTCACCCGGACGATCACACTATACGAATTAGTCTGATTGGTAACCTGTAGAACCTCTTCGGTGAAGATTTTATATAACAAGGGCATAGCTAAGACTAGCTGATTGCAAAGTGGTGTTCAAAAATTGTTGAAAAGGCTTGTTTAGGGCCTCCGAGAGACCTTGTGACATCGCTGAAAAGAAAACCATGGAATCTTTTAATTAGGCCATGATAACTAATTTCCTTTTTCCGTACGAAGAGATAACACTCGAAACATCACCTGCTTAAATTTAACTAAAAAATCCATTACCCTGACAATATAACCGTGCTTCCTTTTTTATAGGTACACCCTGAATAACACTCAGTTACATGCTCAGTGGCACATTTTCGACGAGACGACTGGACGACTGAAGTGTGCTGTTGATGGTGAACTGTTCGGTGTTCTCTACCTGCACGAGGAAGATGCACTAAGGCCCGATGATGCCGCTGGTCGCCTTCTGTACCGTAACGTCAGCTCTGTGTGGTTCCAGCTAGCCGACAGTGTCTCTAACAAAGTTTACGAAGCTCCTGTGGAGAAAGTGGAGAGTGAATGCATTGTGTTGAGGCTTTCGTCTAAGACGTGCTCCGACCTTAACCTATATGACACTTGTGATGCCGCTGTTAATGCCCAGTTCCAGCTGAACCGGTGGCCACTTTGTCAAATGCACGCAGCTGTTGATAGGCTTACCAAAGGGCAGTTACGCCTTATTTTCCCAGAGCCAAGAACTGAAACTGTCAAAAGTGAAGTAAGCCATTATGTTCCTTAGTAATCAAGCCTAATATCGTAACTTATGATGTGACAGAATCAGCTTCATAGAGAGGTTTAAGTTGCTAAATAACTTTTGATTTTCACTCTACATGAAGCTTACCCATCGCCAAGCTTCATTTCCTATAGCGTTAAGTTTTGTTCAAGTAAATTATAGTGTTAACAAAAGGACTTATCAAATTAACCGGAAAAGCATTTTTATTCCTAAAATACAGTAACTATTATGGTTCGCGCTGCCAATAGTATAGTTAGGAGTAATAAGTATTGTAAAATTCATTAACTGTTCATGAGGGTGCAAACCAATCCCAGCACAGTATTCAGATCACATGTACACAGCTGTAAACCCCAATACAAATCAAACAATAGTAAACTAATAAATTTTGATACAAACTCCTGCTCAGCTAATAAGTATTCATTAACTTTTGATACAGATCTCTACCGAGTCGCATTACAATACTTTGCATTCAATTTATTGTTTTCAATTCACAAGTAGAATAAAATATTCGCGTCCGATCTCTATGGCAGTTTACAATGGCTCGCCTATCGGCTCGCCATTGTAAACGCCCATACAGATCTCCCGCTCATATTTTATCTACTACTTAAATATTAAATTCTAGATTAAAATCCGTTGGCAATGGCTTCTAGATGACCGGCTGAATACGAATCAAAAGAAAGTCATTGAGCGGATTGCATGTCCAGAGTACAATGCCCCTCCCTTGGTAGTGTTTGGTCCTTTTGGGACTGGAAAGACGTTCACTCTGTATCAAGCTGTTCGTCTTCTGGTGCAGGTGGACAAATCTCATAGAATCCTGCTGTGCACCCAATCGAACCGTGCAGCAGATATTCACGTGGAGTTTCTACATGAGTACCTGACTAAAAAGAACGGTATACCTGCAGCAAGGCCTTTGAGGGTTTATCAGCCTATGAGAAGGTAGTGTTACAATACATAAGAAAGTCGCATATACAGTGTTAAGTGCATGCTAGGGTGCAGATCAGACGTAGTTGGGACACTTGTCAAAACAGGCTAAAAGAGGTATGACGTAGGGACATGTGTGTGTGTGTGGGGGGGGGGGGGGGGGGGGAGCAGGAGTCGGTTTCAGTTTCATTAGTGTGCGGGTAAGTTTTCCAACACTTCTGACCCGCATTGCAGCTTAATCTTCATATCAACCTTTGTTTATTGTTATTGTAATTGGTTTAACCCAGTGGCCGACTTGGAATCTGTTTGGCTGCCAAGGCCCCTTCAAAGGACCGCGCCCTCTTTTTCATGCTTCGTAATCGAACCCCACTAAATAAATAACTGAATTAATATTCTTTGTGTAGAACATCTGGTTTATGCAAAAACGATAAACTTCTCGCTTGCAGTCTTAAATGGCGCCCATACCATCGTATTTTTACGTTTTACAACACAACAGGCCCCTTACCATAGACGTTCTTCACCTCGGCCAAAATATATTTTGCGTTAAAACACACCATTTTATCGCAAGTAACATCAGTTTTTCTCCTTGCATTACCAATGATAGATTAGAAACGGCATCCAAGATAGCCAGGAACTATTGTTTAATCAAAGATGACATGTTCGTGTTGCCTTCTCGCGACGACCTCGTTGAACATCGTGTAGTGGTGACAACGCTGAGTACATCGCAAGTGCTCCTTGATCTGCAGGTGTTACATGGATTCTTCACTCACATCCTTATTGACGAGGCCGCCCAAGCACTTGAACCCGCGGTGCTAACTCCACTGATCTTTGCAGGACCAAACACAAAGGTTGTCCTTACAGGCGATCACATGCAGGTATTGCATATTTAACGCTGATTGGGGCCCAGTTTCTCCAAACAAAATAGTGCTGTGTCAGCAGACAATGACAATTAAATCCGTTGGTTTGTTGTTTACTAGCTAGTTGTTCTAGACTTGTCCTGTAGCTGTGTTTCCTTGAAATGATTAAGTGTAACACAAACAAAACAATAAACAAACTCGAACTAAGCAATTTGATTGGTTTAGCAAACGGAGGTAAACGCGCACGGCTTTTGGTTGGTTTAACGTCACTACCTTTTTAGCTTTCGGGTAGGTCGTCAATCGAAGAAGACTCTCCATATAAGGACAATTTTTGGAGGGAAAACGCGCAAAGCTTGTTTTGATCCTGTCACTTACTGGTGGATGAATCAAATCACGAACACTTATTTAAGAAATTAGGAAACAATTTATTTTATAGTCATAGATATAAAGAAATAAATATTTTTTAAGGAATCGATTGTTGCTAAACTTATTTTTTTCTCGCCTTTTTTTTAATTAGATGAGCCCAGAAGTTAATTCACCTCAAGCAAGACGTTTGGGCCTCCAGAAGTCGCTGCCTGAGAGATTGTTTGATGTTTATGACAAACATAGGGCTGAAGCATCCAATTTCAACTCAAAGGAAGATCGCAATGTCTTGTTCCTGACGGAAAATTATCGATGCCATCAGGACATCCTACAATTTCCTTCTGACAACTTCTACGGAGAAAAACTGGTCGCTCGGGGACATCAACCAGCACACCCGAAATACGGTCCTTTGTTATTCTTCTCCGCGCGTGGAAAAGAGAAGAAGGAGCATGAAAACTCATACATCAACTTATCTGAAGTTTACGAAGTAGTCAAGAGGGTGGAGGAGATTGCAAAAAGTTGGCCTTCTATTTGGGGTCCCAAGAAACTATCTGATATAGCAGTGCTCTCCTCTTATCGTTACCAGGTAAATGTTCGAATAATTTCATATTACATCGCATATATGCACCGCCGTCGGCATCACTACCACTGTCCTGAATGAGTACTATTACTGATAATATTTGATCTACCCTTTCCTCGCGTTTAATCGGATTTTGTTATATGTTCTTCCTGCGAACAATCGTACAATCGAAAATCTATGCTAACTAACAGCTATGATTGTAGCTTTTGTAGGTGGACACCTCAAGCAAACGGACATTTAGTCATGCTCCCAGCCACATACAAACAATACATCAATTTTAACCTCCCCAAAGCGGATACCCTCTCTTAGTCGGACACTTTTTCAGCTCCATATACAAAATGGAACACTAGCCTTTGCTAGTTTAAACTGATGCACTATTTAATACCTAGGTACAAGCCATACGAAACAGCTTACGAAAGAACAAAGACCTGGTGGATATTAAGGTGGATACGATTCATAACGTACAAGGTACATTTTACTCATCCTTATGTTTCCATTAGAAAGAAGCTAGAAAATCGTTAGAAAAACTTTAATGCTTTCCATTAATCGATCGCCTACTTGATTATAAAGCCCTTAACTAGGCAGCTGGCGACCAAGGGTTATATTAACGATCGAAACGACAGCTTTTCAAAATTTTCTAGCTACGGTAA
The DNA here is from genome assembly GCA_963693305.1 of Meandrina meandrites. Lineage (NCBI taxonomy): Eukaryota > Metazoa > Cnidaria > Anthozoa > Scleractinia > Meandrinidae > Meandrina > Meandrina meandrites. The sequence goes on along the minus strand of OY855912.1, from coordinate 10,926,212 downwards.
CTTATTTACCTTTATCAACTTCCAGTTGATAATCAACAAAGCTTCTCACCTGCCCGTCGACGCAACTTGTTCATGAAGTTGAGATTAGTCGCGATAATCACTACGTATCAAAAAATGTAAACTCTAATTTATAGACACTAATTTATAACATTCATTTCAGGGGAAGAATTCCGGGTACTTTTCATCAGTACCGTTCGTACATTTCACACTTGCAAGCCTCAACAGGACGAATTATGTTCCAGTGGATCTGATCGACAATTGTACTGGGAATTTCTGTCAGATCCAAAATTGCTGAACACAGCCGTGACTCGAGCAAGGTGCTTGGTAGCTGTTGTTGGAGATCCTGTCTCGCTCTGCACAGTAGGAGAATGTCGGAGCCTCTGGAGAGACTATATCAAGAGATGCAACGAGAGAGGGGGGCTTCATGGCACAACAGTGGAGGAGCTAGATAAAGAAATAAACGCATCTATTGCTAGCATCCAACGTAACCCAAAGGCACAGCCATTCGTCCCACGGTTTTCACAGACCCAGGAGAAAAGTTCCACTGTAGACGTGACTGGAGGAAGAAAAGACGAAGGTGACCAAGAGGCCTTGGAACAGAAAAGACGAGTTGCAAACACAGGGGAAGCCCAACTATTGGAACAAAATGGGAAGGAATCACAGCATCTTCTTGAAATTAGTGGAAACGTAACGAAGAACGATAGCCTGGATGGAAAAAATGATCCCAACGTTAGCGCCAAGGCTCAGGACCTCGAAGAAAAAGAAGACGAAGAAGCGGACGACGATATTGCTGAATCAGGGGACTTCCAAGATAACCTTCTTGAGGATGAGACCATATTTCCCAGAGATATGGACGAAATTATTTTGGCGTTTGTGAAAAAGAGCGAGGAAACGTTACAGATGGATGCACAAGGAACATCAATGTTTGAAGATTCAGACTTTCCTTCACTTCAAGCAGCGAAAGATATCAAATATCGACCTGCCGATGAAGTGCAACATGTTCCATTCAAGTGTGATGCTGACATAAAAGATCTTTTCCCAGAAGTACGAGTTGTAAACGGTCGCGTCGAAGTTCGTCTAACAAATATTGGCTTTTATACCTCTCCCTCCGAAAGGGCTCAGCAAATCATGATTTCCACCAAGCAACAGGAATTCTTGGATCCATCGGTCTTATTAAAGCTTCTTAAGCAAGAACCCCAGAAATACGTAGTCTGCAACCTTCGGCTTAGTCCAGAAAAGTCTCAGGTAGGATATGCAGAGATAGAAGACAGAAAGACACCAGCCATTCATATTAAGGGAAGGGTCCGCCAAGCATTCGATAAAGACAAGGTTGTTGTGGAGTTGACTGAAAAGAAAGCTCGTTCGAAAGCCGAAGACAGCGAGCTTCTAGTCCAGGGAAAAGTCGTTGGTAAGTTTATGCAGTTCGTTTACTACGATCATCGTTTAAAATGGGTCGCCCACTACCTCTCGGAACGAGCTATTTCATTGGTTCCTAAAACAATACATAACAGGCTATAACAATGCCCCTATCCCTGAATAACAATAGAGGTAGTGTTTACAGCGGGCGAATGAAAATAGAGGTTTCAGAGAGGTAGTGTCTTACTGTTTAAAATGCAACAACGTTTAGAGATTCTAAACGGCGGTAAATTTGTTAGGGAACAAGCACCAAAATGACTTTAGACGTGACAAAATCGGCTTATATACCATTTTCCTTAACTTTGTATATTTTGAAATTTAATTACTTCAGATGTCTAGGTATTTGGTTAAATTTTGGTTTAATCAAGGCCGAGTCAGCGCATGAAGGTAGTTATGAGTTCAAAAGGGTCGGTACTGTAAGTACATATAGCGAAGAACAATAGGGCTCATGGCGGGTGTTGTGCCAAAATTGATGCAAACAAGACGCATTCTTTTAAATTCTTTAGTATATACGCAGTTTTCGCTTACTTAGGACGATTTATTTCTCTTTATTCAGGTGTATTGGAACACATCATTAGTCCACACGAACGCCAATTTGTATGTACTACAGATTATGAAAATCCTGCCTTAATGATACCTATCAACAAGTCGGCCACGAAACTGGTCAACCTAACCGACAAGAGCTGCAAAGACATTCCAATCTACAAAAAGGATCAGAATGAGGGGGCAACAAAAGTCAGGATGATGAAAAGAGAGAAGGTCCTTAGTGGGAAGTACCTGTTTGTTGTCAAGTACCTTCAATGGAGAAGAGATATCAGGTACCCTCTCGGAATTGTCGTGAGAACTCTGTCCAGAGGAGAAGATTTGAAAAGTAGCATGGAAATTGCTTACGCTGAGCATGGTATCAGAACAGTTTTTAAGGAAGAAACCAGGAAATATGTCAAGGACAACTTCCCACCAGAATGGTCCATTCCTGAGTCAGAGCGCAGTAATCGAACCATGGTTGCTAAGGCTATTACCATTGATCCTCCCACGTCCTTGGATCTTGATGACGCACTGACGATAGAGAGGGCATCTCCTTCTACCTTCGTGGTAGGAATACACATTGCTGATGTCAGTTTCTTTGTCAAACCAAACAGCCCCTTAGACCATGAAGCTTTTCTACGTTGCACCTCTTATTACCCTGGTGAAGGACAAGAGAGTGTCCCAATGCTTCCACGTGAGCTGAGTGAAAATGTTTGCAGTCTCCTGCCTAATCAAGATCGGCTAGCCGTTTCTGTGTTTGCCACCCTAGACGATGAAGGAAGGATTGTTGCCGGGCCAACTTTAAAACGCACGATTGTCCGATCCTGTTGTCGATTAAATTACGCCGAGGCTCAAATGGTTATAGGTGGTTCTAACGTCTCAAGTACTGGACACATCCCAGATGAAATCGTGGAGAATATCAGGCAGTTAAGCTCGCTGGCACAAAAAAGAAGATGTGTTCGTTTGGGAGACTCTGCCTTTGATCACTGGCAAAACGACGGAAGTGGAGAGTGCTATCAAGCCCATGAACTGGTAGAAGAAATGATGATCCTTGCTAACGAAGAAATCGCTAAATTTCTGTCTCAAAATTGTTCCGAATTGGCACCTCTGAGAATTCAGCTACCTCCAAAAGACCACAGACTTGCTGAATGGATCGAAATGCACGGCAAGTACGCAAGATTATCACTTAAATTTTCAGATATGTTCAAGAACGAAACCACTGACACCCCGCCACTGAACAAGCTTCATGACGAAAGGACTGTGTTTAAAATCCAGAGGTCGGTTTGGGCTGCAATATGCCAAGCAGCAGAGTCAAGCGACCTACCCAGGCTCTACCACCTGATTTGCGAGGAGAACAATCACCCTCAAATTGCCGCAGCCATGTCCCATTTTCGACGAATCCAATCTGAGTCTCGGTACGTTCGTGAGGGAGATCAGCCTCCTGAGAACATCTTCCACTACTCCCTTGGAATGCGCTGCTACACGCACTTCACATCCCCAATAAGGCGATATATCGATATTATAGTGCATCGCCTTTGTCTAGGATTGCAGTCTGGCAGTTTTTATGCTGAAAATGTTTCTAAAGATGACATAACGAAAGTATGTCGCCGTTCTACTTTCATGCAAGACAACGCACGAAAATTTGACAAGAATTGCAAGAGGGTCTACATGGCAAACCAGCTTCAACAGCGATGCCGTGAGACACGTGTTTTTATTGAATCCATGGATCATCAATCAATAAGCCTTCATGTTCTCAACCGAGAAGACGATCACTTAGCAAGTAAACAGAAAAGAATACTTCTAAGCCATCTTAGTCCAGTGGCCCTGAAAGAAGAAGAGGAACTTGAGGGTAAGGAAATGACTATCGTTCTCAAATGGAAATTTAGAAAGTATGTAGCACCAGATGCTATAGGCAACATCAAGAAAGGGGGCAACGTGGACTACGATGGTACTGGTGAAGTAGCACAGATTCCCTCGGATATTTGGCTTCAAGTATTGGATGCCGTCAGGGCCAAGGATGAAGAGAAGCTGACAGCCATTATTAATCAAACAGAAGCAAAGTTGGGTATCATGTCCACTATGCACAGGAAGGACAAACCAACTCAAACCACATCACCTGGCAATGTTCGTGGTGTGCCTTACAAGCATCCTCATCACAGTGACGAGGCAGAACCGTCATCCGAAGAGATGGTTGACCATTTTTATGAGAAGAGCATCACACTGAGGAGGTACGATTTCGTTTCCGTACAGCTCTGCCCTCACATGATACGGGGAATTCTGCAGCCCGATATTCAAATCTTCAAGGTTAATGCCTACCTAAATATTTGCATCGAGCATCGCAGATACCCGAGGGAGTCATTTGCGCACACAGCCAAACACCAGGCATCAAGAGAGCGGTATGCAACCATCGATGAATATATAAGGGCTTGGAAACCAGCTCTTGCAATGGAAGCTGCGATGGAAGCCGTCAAAGAAAGCGTTGGATTTGTAATTGAAGACCTTAACGTGAAATGGGAACAAGAGCTCGATGACGACATCGTAAGTGGATTATTTACACTTCCTTCAAGCTACTGTGCTAGCCGACAGCTTAATTTTCATTTGGGGGACCTTGTGTGCGTCCGTGTACCATGTGGCGAAACAAGCGCGGTTTCGGGCGACGAAACTTCAAAACAGACAAAGGTAATTACAATGTTGTTATTTGGTTCTTGCACGGCAACTGTCTTCTTGATAAGGTGTTTATTTTAGTTCTTTGTTATTTCAACAGCCCTCTCCAGACATTCCGTATTTTGGTGAAAGCAAATGGGCTTGTGATTTCTGGGTGGCGCATTGCATCATCAAAACGGCAGTGTACAGGAAAGAAATTAATACAGTCGAAGTAATTTTTGAGGTCCATCAGTCGTCATCAAACATTCCAGAATGGCTTACAAACGGAAAAAGTCACAGAAGCACTCTTGAAATCATCCACAGAACACTCCCTCAAAGGTAGGATAGATTAAACTTAAGTTTCGTAGAGTTTATAACTATTTTATTTGTTTCCCTGGTTTGTTAATACAATAATTTAAAATAGTCATAATGCTATGTTGTTCTGTGAGAAAAAGTAAGAAGAGGGATTGAAAAATCAAACCATTTGCCAACGTCAAGTAATTGTGCGTGTGTTATCAAAACGTGATTAAACTACCAGTCTGAGTGAGTTTGGAAGTTTCTGTGATTCCAACTCCAAACTGTGATTCGGGTTCACCCATGAGCCGGCGAGCAAAGCGATCTAATCCACCGCAAGGTTAGGAAAAAGATTGCAGCTGTACATTTTGCCGCAAGAACCTTATCTAGCCAGTAACCACAAATTAAAGAAGCTATGACTTTTTGGGAAATTCGTCCCCGTACTAACGATATCGCGTATGCTAGGTTTGAAGTTTGTAGAACTATTATGTGCATTTTTATAAACGTTTTTAGAGTTTTTGTGTGTCTTGAATGAATGTACCAGTCAGCATTTTCCGGTACAGTGGATTCCAGCCATCGGCTCGTAAATCACGGCTTCACTGCTCGCTCGAAACACCAAACAAGGGTCAAACAAGAAAGAGAATGTAACCCGAACAAGAGAGCCTGCTTAAAGGCTGCATATAAGAGAACTTTGTATCCCTACTACTTAAAATGAAAAATTTTGTAACTAACTATGTTTATTTTTCTTTCTTTTTGCTATTGTAATTTCTTTCGTTTTGAATTTTCAGCGATTCTGTGTTTACTTAACACCATCTATATGGGAATACCAATAAACTGTTGTTGTTTTTCATGGCTAGTTTAAAATCTAGTTGATTTACTGGGGAACAAGTTATTCTTCGCCTTTTAAATGGCCAAGGCAAGAAAATTAATATTGAAAACCTAGGCATCCAATTTATTGTGCATAGGCGTAAAGTCGGTTTTAATGCATGATTTAGGAAACTATTGATATCAAACCAGGTTTTACAATCCAATGTATCTCTCAGAAGCGCTTGGCCTGGAGTAACAACCTCGTCCCCAGGGCGCTTTTCCGCCCCTCCCGCTCTAAAGGGAAAAGCGCCCTGGGGACAAGGTTGCTGGATTGCTGAAGTTATTGAATTTATTTTTAACAGGTATTTGTAAACAACATGCCCTTACTAAATACCTTTGGCTTTCTAGGCGAATGTATGCAGCACTGTGTAGGGATCTGAAAGATTCAACGAAACTGGTTCATGCCATTTGCAAAGGAGAAGAACCATTGAAAGGTATCTGTCGTATATTTTCTCTTTAAAGAGGCCATTATAAAATACCGCAATGTCATCATCATCATCATCATCATCAATAATTGATGATGATGATGATGATGATGATGATGATTCATCATCATCATCATCATCATCATCATCATTATCATTATCATTTGAGAAGGAATATTAGCGATATAAAAAATGAACAACGACGTTTCGATGACTCCATGTCATCATTATCAAGTTAAAAATTGAAATACAAAGTTGAAGCTTTATATAGTGATCGGAGAGTGAATGAAAATATTTAGGGTGTGAAAATCTATTTACATAGTCAATTTAAGTAAACAGTTTGGCACGGACGGAGTCTGATTGTGTGTTGAGTTTTGGCTTTATGTTCCTGATGAAGAGCATTTCGTAAAGTAAACAATCCAGCTTCGTGCGGCATTTCTTTAAAACAGTGAACTGTTTTTGTACACTGTAGCCTTGCAGCTTGTGGTCTTCTTTTAAGTGTTGACCAATCGCAGAATATTTATGCTCAGCGATGCGTTGAAAAAGATGTCGGGATGTGAACCCGACATAATCTGCATCACACAGATTACATGCGAATTTGTAAACAACGCAATGTTGATTTATAAGGGGAGGCTTGGCTTCTATCACTTTGAAAAAGCCTTCTGGAAACTCGAACCAACAATTCCTGAAGACAAGAAAGAGTAAGCCACCGCAACACTACGATCCATTGCACTGAATTATATTGAACGGAAAGGCCCAAGACCACCAAAGGCCCTAGTACATTCAATCAACCAACTGAAGAAACGTAGTGATATTGTCATCTCAAAACCGGACAAGGGGTCCGGCGTCGTTGTAATGGACAAATCTGATTATGTTCGTTTACTCTCCGAGGCATCTATCAATGACGCAACAAAATTTAAACCGGTTGACTCGGAAAGCCCAAGAAGAAGAGGTAGACCCCCAAAACATTACCATCCTTTGTTGGAAAAAGAAAAACATCTCGACTCAGTCGTCCGCAGAATTCTTCCTAAACACATCGCTGAATTGCTCTGTCCAAAAGGGACCAGATTAGCACATCTCTATGGATTACCTAAGACACACAAAAAGCATCTGGCCATGCGACCTATTCTCTCCGCGACCGGCACCTACAACTACGCCTTAGCAAAATGGCTAGATGAGAAGTTAAAGCCCTTCTCGACCAACAAATACACAATCTCTGATATCTTCGAGTTTGCTCAGGAAATCCAACAGCTTCAGTTCAACAAAAATGATATTTTTGTATCGTACGATGTGTCGGCATTATTCACAAGTGTCCCCTTGGAAGAAACCATCCAGATTCTAGCCAACAAAGCCTTTGCTGGAAACTGGTTTAACGAAACCCATCAGTTGAACATCACTCGTGATGATCTTGTTGAGTTATTGAGGGTTGCTACAAAACATCAACTTTTCCAGTTTAACGGACATCTTTACGAACAAATCGATGGAGTTGCAATGGGCTCACCCTTGGGTCCACTCATGGCGAATGTTTTCATGTGTTCAGTCGCGGAGAAGCTGGAAAGCGAGGGCAAGATGCCCACTTTCTACAGAAGGTACGTGGATGACACCTTAGTTACGGTACCCGACCTTGGATCTGCTGAAGCCCTTTTAACAACGTTGAATGAAGCCCACCCTTCAATCAGCTTTACGATGGAAACAGCAACTAACAACAAGCTACCCTTTGTTGGAATGGAAATTGAAATTACAGGAAATCGGCTAGTAACACGCGTCCACAGAAAAGCAACAAACAAAGGCCTCTTACTGCACTATCAAAGTCACGTTGACAACAAGTATTCACTCCTGAAAACAATGTTAATTCGTGCTCATCTTCTCTCATCTTCTCCAGATGTTTTTGCCAATGAATGCAACACCTTAAGCACCACCGGAAGAAGCCCAGCAAAACAAGCCCATCAGAATTGTTTTGCCGTTTAAAGACCAGAGATCGGCTGACGCTTTACGCCGTAATCGTAACGACCTCAACAAGAAAATCGGAAGTGACCTGCAGCCAGTGTTTACAAGCGGAAAAATTATGGACGACCTCAAAGTGGTAGAAGCCAAGCCTCCCCTTATAAATCAACATTGCGTTGTTTACAAATTCGCATGTAATCTGTGTGATGCAGATTATGTCGGGTTCACATCCCGACATCTTTTTCAATCTTTTTCTTTGTATTTTAATTTTTAACTTGATAATGATGACATGGAGTCATCGAAACGTCGTTGTTCACTTTTTATATCGCTAATATTCCTTCTCAAATGTTTTACAAAACATTTTGTTATTCGAAATTATCATTATCATCATTAAATATTCTATTTATCTTTCTTTAGAAAATTTTGGTGACGAGCCCCCTTCCAACTTGTTCTTGGTGCAACACGGATTTAAAACGTTGAATCAGTATCAAGAGATAGCAGTAAAGGAAGCCCTGTCCAAGCCATTCACGCTGATTCAGGGCCCACCAGGTACGTCATTGGCGCCACGCGTTCATGTTCAATCATCATCCATGGGATGTCATGTACAGAGGCATTCATTCACTGCAGCTTATTGGGTGTTAATGAAGTTTCTCAGTTTGTTCTAATTAAAAGCTTGAGAAAACGCTGCGTCATTGTACTCCGATATAATACTGTATGAAATAGTTTCAGTGGAAGTCGTTTCCCTCTTCAACATATCACGCAAAGTTATCATAGTAAATGGTTATCATGTTAACACGCGTTTAGATTGTTTCGCGCAATGTGATGGGTCGCCATGCAGCTCTCGTAAGGTCTCACATGAGTGGCTGAGAGAACAATAGAACAAACAACAAGAACAATGCCCCTAGCCCCCAAAACAATAGCAGCTGCTACACTAGAGGACCAGTAGAATTACAAGCTTACGAGAGCTGCATAACTATTCAATGTGATAGAATAATGTTAATTTGTTATGTCATTCAATGTTGGGTAGCTTTGGGTGGGATAGTTTCAGAGGTGGACACACGTCACGGTACAATAGTCACGGCAACACCGTGTTTTGAGTCTTAATTATTTTTCGACCAGTACTAACTATAACGGAAGGCTTCCAGTTTACGTCGCAATAGACTGCGAGCAGTCTCTTTCTTTTCCTAGCGTGCTACGGGATAATAAAATCGCTCGCGATCAAAGCGATTTGCATATTTTCGGCTTTTCTTGTCGCTCGTAGGATTTTCGCGAACAAAAACCGACTGCTCGCAGTCTAACGTCGCAATTCTCTTTTTACAACACAAGCCATGTACCACTCGTTTAGAACTTGCAGGTTTACCACCACGCTTGCCGTTTTCATCATCTTGCGTCTTAAAAATCCCCGCCACTTACTATGAACGCATAGAAAACAGTAGCAGCCGGGTGGGAGGGATCCATCGCAAGGTTTATGTTCTAGCACCAATAATTCTGTTACTTAATGGCTAGAATTTGCCTGTATCCATTCATTAACTTGGATTGAGAGCGTGCAACACGAAGTCACCTACATGTCAACGTTTATTAGTCTCCCTGACCACTTAATTTCGGGCAGCACAAAATAAAATTGGGCCACAACGCTTTCATCCGCGTTGTCATGGAAATGTATATCACATTTTATTTCTTACTCAGGTACTGGTAAAACCATAACGGGAGTACACATCGCATACTGGTTTGCTGAAAGAAACAAGAAGTTAAAAACATACAGGGCTTTGGAAAAAGATACTGGTGAATCTCAATTCGATGGAGCTTACAAACCATCGCCTCAAGTTATATACTGTGGGCCGTCTAACAAATCTGTAGATGTGGTCACAGGTAGATTGTGCCTCCCTCATTTTATACCCTGTTAAAGAATGTGTTCTTGTATCTTTGGGACCCGACAACAAGTACCGGAAATTTTAGAATCTCGGGGTGCTTACCATTTAGCCAAAAAATCCGGAAATTTCGGTTGAAAGTCAAATGGAACAGTAATTTTCCGGAAAATCCGTTCGGAAATTGTGGAGGTAGTCCTCTTTTTCGGTTCGGAACGGAACGGCGGAAATTTCCTTACCATTTGCACGATTTCCCAGTTCCAGTCTCTCATCAACAGAAAGCAATAACAGGAAACCGAACTTCAAATGGTAAGCACCATCTCGTTCGGTTGGTTTGCTGATTTTGGAAAATCCCTTACCATTAATCAGTGTTCATTCCAACCGGTTCCTTCCGACAAATGGTAAGCACCCTCGTTGTAATATCACAAAACGGCAAATACTACGTATACCAAGCAACAAATATCTTTCCACCTTCTTAGCTGTCGTTTATTTTTCTCGTTAGAACGTCTAACTCAATCTCATTGTTTCCCACAATTTGAGAGCCTGCACATGTAAATACCGACTTCACTGACATATACGTGTAGCATACAAACCCGTTTTTATTACCCATATGTGCCCATTTACAAGTTAAGCAAGACAACTGCGCATACAAGAAAACCTATTAGTTAATCTTAAATGCGCCAACATTAAAAATGGCCTTATAACTTGGTTTCTCTTTAGGGACGGACCATTATTTTTTTGGAGGGGGATAATTTTTTCTGCGTCGTTGTTTGTGGAAACAATTTTTTTTTCCGGTAGCATCTTCCTGCGGAAGATGCAAACAATTTATTTAGGCTTTTTTTGCTTTTGTAAACAATTTTTTCAGGATTTTTCATCTCCCTCCCTCCCTCCAAAAAAGGGTCAGTCCCTTACTAACGAGATTGGTTTTTATTTGAAATGATCAACAGTTCCAAGACATAATATCAGCACCCAGGAGTTTTCAGTTACCTAAAACAGTAGTAATTAAGTCTTACTCTTTTCTGTTCAGAGTATCTTTTGAGGATTCCTAATCTGAAGGTTCTACGAGTCTATAGTGATCAAATTGAGCAAAGGGAATTTCCAATTCCAAATAAGCCGAAGCCACCCAGAGCCACAAGGAGTGACGAAGAATTAAAGATTTCCAGCGACAAAATAAGATGTGTGTCTCTTCATCACGTGATTCGAGGGCCTGATTGCCCGTATTCACAGGAGCTGCGACAATTTGAAGAGGGGTTCGCCCAGAACAAAGCAAAGGGTGAAATGATAAGCCAAAAGGAAGTCACTGAATATTGTAAAGTGAGTGAAACAGTAAAACCCAAAATGACCATGCAAATAATAGCTTTTAATAACCTACGAGATTACCACAAAAAATCAAGGAAAAGAGAACTGGGAAAGCTGGAGGAGCTTGGGTCGAGTTGGACATTTAGATGAGTAAGTGGGGAGGATGACTCAAGGAGATGCATACAGTTGTTTCAAATGTTTGCAGCTTCTTATATTATGGTGAATACTAATGAAGGTTTTTTTAAGTCAGTGACAAAGTTTTACGTGCACAGAATGGGTCAATTTGCAATTTTAAACGTTACCAACAGTGCGCGATTAAAAAGTGTCCTATTTTATCAATTGTTGTGATTTTATTTTGAAATTCTTCTTTAAGTGTACTCAAACTTTCTAATTCAAATACTTAATTTCGTCATTTCATTTTCATCAGCTCATCGGTGAGGCCGAAAAATGGGCTCTTCAAAAATCCGGAGTTCAGATCATTCTTTGCACATGCGCAGCCTCTGGAAGTCCCAGACTAATCACTTCCTGTGACAACATCCAGCAATGCATTGTGGATGAATGCGGCATGTGCATGGAACCGGAGTCACTCGTGCCAATCACGTGTTCAGGAGCGCGGCAAGTGGTTTTGATTGGTGACCACAAACAGTTACAGCCGGTAATTCAGGATCACGTGGCTAAAGCGCTTGGTTTGAGCGTGTCCATGTTCGAGAGGCACTCTAAACGAGCTAGGATGCTTGAGATCCAGTACAGAATGGTAAGATACGTAAAATAAAGTAGTAAATCACTGTTAAACAATAAACGTCCGTTTCAAAAATTGTGGCATGATCAATTACATGTATAAGTATTCTGATACCAAATATCAAGTAAAAAAACCTTTTTATGGTTAAAACTGTTTATAATCAAAGCTTTTAAAACACAATGTTCTATTGCAGCCATAAATTATCATCCCGAAAGGAACCGGAAAGCTCTACAAGGAATTCGAAAACTAAAAAATACGTTGTATTCGGAGAAAACAAGAGTAACCTTTGTTCTTTGTTCTTGAATCCGGTCTTTAACTGTTTATTTGATTTCTATATTTTTCACAATTCGAATTTCTTATCTTTGTTTTTTACCAGCACAATGGAATATGTGAATTTCCATCGAAACAGTTCTATGATGGAAAACTTCAAACAGCTGACGTAGTTAAGTCACGTAATCCTAGCCCAGTGACTTTTTGGCCGGCGCTGGTACGTCGGCAAATAAATCTTCCCATTGTCTTCTGTCACGTGGAAGGACAAGAAGAGTCTACTGCCATTGCTACCTCAGAGAGCAACGAGGAATCGAAGAGGAACATGAAAGAAGTCAGGAAGGTGGTACGTATAACAATAATCTAACCACATGCATTCATGTAAACTCTCATCTATTCATCCTTCCTCTTAATGCATAGCCTGTTACAAACAAGGTTGAGCTTAAGAGAAATACAAACATCAGAATGAACACTTGAAACGTTAACTGACAGCACTCATGCTACCCTTTTTTGTATAGCCTGTTAGGCAGATAGGTGTCTACCATTTATTTTACATTTATGTGAGCTAGATAATTCCCGGGATAATTAGACATGTTAATAAAGTTATTATTATTATTATTATTATTATTATTATTATTATTATTATTATTATTATTATTATTATTATTATTATTATTATTATAATTATTATTATTATTATTATTATTATTATTATTATTATTTAACTTGTTTTAGCAGTAGCAGCGAACCTTAAAGTTCCTAAAATAACGACCCACTGAAATTTGCGAGGCTATCGTGATTCTCCGAACGTAATGACAGAAGGAGGCTGCTGAAACCGCAATTACCGACCCTCTTATGCGTAATTATGGAAACTGTGATGTAGTTCGGATTTTAAAAATAGTATCGACCCCCACCTTATCCTCGCACTCTGGTGATCGAAACCAAAGCCCTCGCACAAATTCCCACCAGCGGTGCAGGCTCAAACATGAACACTGTTCTTTTTTCCTTTGCAGGTCCAAGTTGCAAAATACCTTGTGAACCGTTTCAGGCCTAGAGTGAGTATGTCAGATGTGGTTATTTTGTCACCTTACAGAGAGCAGAGAAGCAAAATCGCCGAGCTTTTGAAGGGAGCGTACGATGATATCCAAGTCACAACCGTCACTAAAAGTCAAGGTAAAGGACTTTAGACAAGACAAGTGATAAGACTTGGCTCAAACGACTAAACGCTGGAGATGTCAGTTGTTAAACTCTTAAGTAGCGGTTAGCTCAGAATTGAATCTACCAAGTACTTTCTGTTGCGTCGTTGGTCGAATGTTTACGTTGTGCATTTCTCCTAGACCGTTATCAATTGTGTTTCCTAGTATGGAAGATCGAAAAGCCCATCCTTACTATTAGTTAACAATTAGTGTAACAATTAGCCTACGAGCCCGAGAACGTCCCCTTTCGCTCATTGAAAACGAGGGCGAGTAGTCTTATTGTTTAGTAGACACTCTCAAGGATTGAAAACCAAATCAACTTTTGGGTTAGCCAAAAATCAAGAATAATTTTCTATTGAAGAACATTCTCAAACTTATTAATAATTCATCAACTTAAAACACAGAAAATGATAACCGTGAAGGGGGTTTGGATACCCGGTCTTAATTAGCATAGATTTTTTCGATTTTATTTCTCGGTTTACCCCTAAGTTTTTGTTTCGATTGAGAAGTGATGTATCAAACACACGAGACAGTGTTTCATCGGCTATCCAAACACCTCGAATTTCGTCAAAAATACTCCGCTGCGCGACGTATTTTCAACTCTCTTCTCGGTGTTTAGATATCCCAATGAAACACTGGCTCTCGTGTTTGATATATTATTTGAAAGACACAAGAACATTTCTGGTCTATCAGAAAGAAGGTTAGTGGCGTGCAGTCGCTTTTTTGCAAATGTATATGTTAACTGCTTGTTTGTTGTTTTGATTTTTTTCTTATTAATCTATAAGCAACCACAGCTATGCCACTAAATGAGGCATTTTTGAGCTTTAACTGTACTTGGTATTCATTGTTCCAGTTAAAAAAAATGATGGAATAAAGCTATATTGTAACTGGATGAAGTAAACTGTGATAAAAGTCTATTCAGGTATAATTTTTTATTATTCTGACGACTGACACCATATGCATGCCAAGATAAAAAAAAAACCAATCGGGATATTTTTTTCGTTAAGTGCTTTTACCTGTCAAGATCGTGATAGAAATTGTAGACTGTTCACAGTCCCCTATTTTTCCGTGAAGTCGCAGAGATCGATCGTTGAGTTCGAGAGGCCGCCATCTTGTTTTCTTTGTGCGAGCGAAACCTGGGGAGAGTACAAAATGCCCCTACCCTTCCCCTACCCACGAGCATTTTGTACTCTTCCCAGGTTTCGCTCGCACAAAGAAAACAAGATGGCGGCCGCTCGAACTCAACGATCGATCTCTGCGACTTAACGGAAAAATAGGGGACTGTGAACAGTCTATAGAAATTGTCGATACTGGCTTGAAATCGGCAAGGTCGCCTTTTTAGCATTGCCCTGATTTTGCGCTTTTATTTATTTTCAGGAAGTGAATGGGATTACGTCATCATATCTTTGGTTCGTTCGATAAAGCGTGACGAGATCGATCCCGAGCCTTCTCTTAGATGGCTTCGTGAGCATTTGGGTTTTCTGACAGATGAACATCAAATGAATGTGGGGCTCACACGAGCTCGCAGAGGGCTTTGCATCATTGGTGAGTTGTGTGTGTTTGTGCTTTTAGTTGTTTGACGTACTAAACGTAGCAATAGGGACTTTAAGATACACTACGGCGAGGCGCTACTACGGCTACCATGACCGGAAAGGTCTGGGGGAGAGTACGTCTCGGCAGTCTGCCATATTTAGTGCAAGAAGCAAAACAAACTACAAAGAAGCACAGTCTAAGGAATAGAAGGTCACTTTTATTTAGTTTCTTACAGCCGAATGGCCTCGCTTAAAGAGAGATTGTTATTGTTTGCTTTGGTAGGTCCAACAGATTAGGTCTGAACGAAAGCTTATGCTATACACTTTCTAAAACGATAAAAATTTCAGAATTTGATTAATGGGACATTCCATTTTTTATCCGCACCCCCCCTGTGGAAGGCATATTTCAGTAAGGTCTTAACAGACCCTGTCGGAATCTGGAATTTACAGTAAATGTTGAGTATCGGAATCGCCATTTGACAATATCTGGGGGTATAGGATTCAAATTTACTTAAACTGGGGTGTCGGAATCACAATTTCACCCTAAACTGGGGTGCCGCCATCACAATTTCACCCTAAACTGGAGTGTCGGAATTGCAATTTTACCCTAAACTGGGGTGTCGGAATCGTAATTTTACCCAATTCTGGGGTGTCGGAATCTGAATTGGGAAAAAATGTACCTGTCGGAATCGCGCCTTCCATAGGGGGGGTGCGGATAAAAAATGGAATGTCAAAGAATATCTAGTTAAAAGCTAAAAGATACCAGCACTCACAGAAGCAAAATATTATCGGATACTTATCCAGATAAAGTGCATCTTCCCTGAACTCTCAAAGCAAGCTTTTAACTTTAAACAACTCGCGCTGAAGAAGAATGTTTATCTTCGCTATGCCGACACTTTCATCAAACGAATTCAATTGAAAATTTACAAGCGTATGAGCGACAAACTCAACAAATATTCGACTGAAGTTGGCTTCAAAGGATACATTTTGCGTTGGAACTCTGAAACTGCTGAGAAATTCATAGAAAAAGGACAGAGCAGCGAATTAAACCCACGTACTAGCCACTACGGTAAAACCTCCCAGCTCAGGTAGTCAGATTTCGCGCTACGGCCGGACTCCACCGACTGACATGCGCAGTGTCTTATCTTGTGTGAAATTTTACTTCCTGTAGCCGTAGTAGCGCCTCGCCGTAGTGTTTCTTAAAGTCCCTAATCACAGGGAACGCCCACGGAATCTCACACTAAGCGGGTGACTTGTATTGTTCCGTTGACACTAAGGATATGGGTGGAGAGGGTGAGAAAGAAAACAGGCATTATTTTGTCAGTAGTTAAACTCAACACCTCATTATTTTGTTCACTAACTGAAGCCATCAAACCGTGTGCAGTAACTGGAAAATTTTTTATCTAAGACGAACAGATTTCAATTGAGGATTTCAAGCGGAAACAATATTATATCTCTCGATACTTCAGCGAGGCCCCACAACAACGTGTAAAATAATGTACGCAGCCGATGTCCGCTTTATAGCAGAATTTGCTACTTAACTGCTTACGGGAAAATGGCTGCAAGTTCGACCCAAAACATGACTACACAAGAACCTTGTTTATAAGAACGTTGAGGCTGAGATTTACCCAAATTTTAAGAGCATGCTAAGAACATACCCCAAGCTGAGAGTCAGAGAACGGCTTTATTTTGCTTTTGCATTTGTTTTAATTTTTTGTTAAATGTGCGGTATAAATAAATCGGAAAAAAATGCAAAACTGCGGTCTATAGCAATACAATGAAGTCGATGCTTAAAAGGAAATACCTTACATTAACAATGTTGTTTTTTATTGCATTACACACTATGTAGAACATCTCAGTTTGTAGCCCAACTTAGACGTTGTCAGCCTCAAATGATCAAAAAATAAGAACGCTCAGCCTCAGCCCCAACATTAGACGTTCTTATATAAAAAAAGAATGTATGTCATTAGTATGAAACTCTTCCGATGACTACATCGTGAGACAATGACGATTATACTTTTTTTATCGTCTTCGACTATTTCTCCTCATTTGTCATCGAGAGAGTAGTACACAATTCGAGCGCGAAAACATAAGGAAATTTTTTTTTTTTAATTAAACCTTTGCACTTTACGCCTCATTTTTCCTGAAAAGTGCCGGACAGCTCTTTTTATTGACAATTTGCCAATAATTGTTTTATTCACTTTAGGAAACAAGCATCTTCTCAGCATGGACCCAATGTGGAAAAGTTTGCTGCAACACTATGAAAACAATTACTGCATTGTGGATGAAACGTGGCCTTGGTCGTGAAAAATTGTTACTAAGTTCTCAGTTATCATGATCTTTTTCTTATTCAAGGAAAAAGAAGTAAGGCTCAGTTCAGACGCCGTACTTCACATGAGTCGAATTTAAGTAGATTTTGGACCGACCCAAATTAATTGATAGATCGGCTGAATTGATTCAGACGCCGAGCTTAATTCAGCCGAACTTGATTCAATAGGGAAAAATGACACATTCGTCTCGAAAATAAACTATTCATTATCTTGATTCGGCTCATGTGAAGATCGGCGTTTTAATCAAAGCCGGTCACAGGGGTCCACAGGCGTTGTTTCCGGTTGAGGCAGGCGGGAAGAACGGCTGAGCCGATCTGAATTGATTCAGATACCGTACTTCACATGAACTTTATTCATTTTATTCGATTCAGCTCATGTGAAGTACGACGTCTGAATCGGGCCTTAGATGCAAGTCTATCAAACAAGCTAAGAGTATTACTTTAATTTCTTAGTCCGGGGAAGGGAATGGGAAGATTTCGATACCTACGAATAGCGCTAGTGAATTCACTTCAACAGTAAGAAAAGGCATGTTTTTTTATCTGTCTTTATTTTGATTTTGCTTTTTAAAGCACTTCACTTTCAATTCTGATTTTATACTATTTTATATTGAGAAATTTTTATAGATTTTAAGCGTGAGGAATTAAAAAGTAAGGAACTAACAGAGTTTTTAAACCAAAATCAGGATATTTTTGGTGGAAATGCGCAGCGTTTGTGGTTCTGATGTATCAGCACCACTGGAATCATTTAAAGTTGTATATACATTGTTTTCAATTAAAAAAAGTTAACAAAACGTCAGCTTGTGTTTCAGTTCCATGCTCCACCGAACAGTTACCCTCACTGTTAGTTTTTTACGCAGTATCGGGCGCACTTGGGAGGATAACACGGACGACTACAGGATTTACTGCCGGGCTGACAGTTAACGCGTAGCTAAAACCCAGTGCTGAATTCCCAGTAGGTTCCCTTCTCCGTTCCAAATAAAAACACTGTGCGTTCCTGCGTTTGCTCGTCCGTTGCACTGTCAGCGTTCAGTATGCGATCGCTCGTGCATCACTTGTGCGTTCGACCCGTGCGTTTCCCCGAGTATGTCCCGCTATACGCAACCGGTGGGTTTCCCGCTCTTACTTGTACTCGCTATGGGTTTCACCACACATTTGCTAGTCCTTTACTCCGTTTCGTGTACGTTTCTTCAGGCATTTCATCTTGCGTTCCACCTTACATTCCTCGTTCGTTTCATTGCGTTTCCCGAGCGTTTCGTCATACGATCCCCGTGCATTCGCTGGGAGTTTCCCTTATAGATCATATCATATATCATATCATATCATATCATATCATATCATATCATATCATATCATATCATATCATATCATATCATATCATATCATATCATATCATATCATATCATATCATATATCATATCATATATCATATCATATATATCATATCAAATCATATCATATCAAATCATATCATATCATATCTTATCATATATCATATCATATATATCATATCATATCATATATCATATCGATACGCGTCAACGAAAACAGCTGGAGAGCTCAAATATTGCAATTCTTCTGGGCGTTTTTAGAAAAACAATCATTCCACTCGCGCTTGTTGGATATGAGATCGTTATAGCCAACTCGGCGCTACGCGCCTTGTTGGTTATCTACCATCACATATCCAACGCGCGCTTGTGGAATAATTGTTAAATATATCATATCATATCATATATTTAACAATTATTCCACGAGCGCGCGTTGGATATGAGATGGTACATGTAGATAGCCAACGAGACGCGTAGCGCCGAGTTGCCAACTTTAACGGTCACATATCCAACAAGCGCGAGTGGAATAATTGTTTTAATTGAATAGTTGTTTACGCCCAAAAGAATTGCAATATTTGAGCTCCCCAGCTGTTTTCGTTGACGCGTATCGGCTACGATATTTGTTGTCAATGGTATATGAGCTTATATACCATTGCCTGTTAACCAATCAAAACTCAGGAATTGCAATATACCATTGCTAGTTTTTAATAACATATCCAATGCGCTGGTCCTCGTGCATATCATTGTGCGTTTCCCTTGCGTTAGCCTGTGTACAGCCGCCCCCTCCCCTCAAAAAGGGGGAGAGGTGGCTGTACACAGGCTACCTTGCGTTCGCCCTCCATTCCCCTGGCTTTTGCTTTGCACCCGTATTTTAGGGCATGCATTACCCGTGGGTTCCGCTCTAGGCAGTCCCGTGCGTCCGTCATGGGTCGGCGGAGGATTCGCCTCAATGCGTTTCTTGTCCGTCACACCGTTTCACGCTACCGGTGCTTTCTCTTTGCGTTCCTTTATGCGTTTCCTCGTCCATTACACCTTGGTTTCTCTGTGAAATACATTCAGGTTTTCTTATGCGTTACGACATGCGATTCCTGTGCATTCCAAGCACGAAAAAGTAACTAGTTGAATAAAAAAGACTATGTATTTGTGCAAATAAAGTTATTGTCGGATTTGAATTGGCTATAACTATCTCACGTTCAACAAGTGCGAGTGGAAGGATTGTTCTATCAAAAACACCCAAAGAGTTGTACTATTCGAGCTTCCCGGCTCTTCTCGTTGACGCGTACATTTACCATATTTGTGGTACCATGGCCTGTAAGCCAATCAAAGCTATAGTACCATGGCTGATTTTTAACAATAGGACATTTTTTGCACAGGGAATTCACTTCAAAACTGATGTGAAATGATAGGCGATTTTTTTCTTATATGGTGCAAGAAAGCCACTGTAGACTCACGTTAAGGTGGAGTAATGGCACCAACTGAAAATGTTAAAAGAATTACACGTTGAAATGTGGCTTTCAACCGGTGAGCCTAGTGCTTTCAAGTTCGTTATATTGATTTACACGTATTTTCCAAGTTAGCCAGCTTCTTTTCCTTTTATATTCCAAGAAATTCAATCATAATCTAAACAAACATTAAATCAGTCATAATCAAACATGAATCGAAGGTGCTGCATTTCCGTGGTAGTGCCTCTTCAATTTCGGTGGGGACGAATAAAAGAAAATTGTACAGGCGCCCTATCACTACAAGTAACAAAGCTTTTAGTCAGAACTTAGAAGGACTCTGACGGATTTTTCTGAATTTTCCAGCAGTTATACGGAAAGACAGAATTTTGAAACCATGAAAAATTCCCGCCTGTCAGTTCAAAATTCGCGGTCAATATGACCTCCAAATATGGTGGTCTATTGTCTCGTTTGTCCAATCACATAGGCGGATTTCCATTCCGGCCTCTTACATATGCGCTGTTGGTTTGTTTTCTGCGCATATCGCACATGTTCCTTTGTAGAGCAATGTTTTTGATTTGAGGTTTGGCTATTTTCCTCGTGTCTATGATTGATCTCCGGATTCGTTCGACTCGAAAACGCAGGATGTGCTCCTGCCCGCACCTGAAAGACTTTAAAAAGGCCGATGGCTTGAAAGTCTTTCGCAAAGTTCACGCACATTTCGTCTGCTGCGGTTCGCGTGAAGCAAGGAAACGAAAGGTACATACGCTGTAAATTTCCGCTATTGACGCTTACCGGCCTGAAAACGGTCACTCTGATTTTATGCTCATGTTCTTAATTTCTCCTGACTCAGGCCAGCTTGTGTCATTGCCACGAATGTGGAACTTACTCGAGTCGTCTTCACTCCTGCCTTTTGTGCGTCTATTTTGGTTGCTATACCGGAAACCGGCACATTCACCATCACGCACAATCAACTGGTCATTCTCTAGGTACGGAGCTAGTCAAGTCTTTCAGTGCTTCGGTGCTGTGTATGCGATCACCTATTGCATTCACAAATTTCTTTTTTATTTCCTCTGCTGTTTTTAGCGTTGGACCTAACCCATGGCGTAGTTTATTGCTTCGTGTGCAGAGACAATGTATACGATCTGGATTTGGAAAAAATCGGTGTGGAGCAAGGCATAAGAGCTTGGAAAACCCTAGGTAAGTTGTGCTCAGATCGCCTCAAGAAAAATGCCTTTTATCGTATACGTGACAACGCTTGAGCAGATTAAAAGCCAGATGATCGAAGGAAGTAAAGATGTGCCACAAAATGCATTATAGTCAATGGAGGTACATGTAATGTACATGCAACGACAAGATAAATTGTACATTTCGACACATCATGACATGTCATCTTTTACATGTATTTTGACGTGTGTTTTGCATGCCGCTACTTGAGCTATACTAGCGTTATCGTGTTGTGCAGTAGTTCAACATTTCAATTTATCCAGCTAACAATCACAAAGGAGCGAGAAAAGATATTGAAGTTTGCACTTTCAACCCATTTGTTGTCGTATTGTTGCTTTGTCTTTTGTTTCACCTCGAAAACCTGGATATATCAATCGTTCAAAGCAATATCTACCGGTTTTATGTGTTTTAATTATGTCCAAATACTGTAATCAAACGGTGATTATCTAAAAGAGAGCCTAAAACGTGCAAATTGTTCAAATTCTCCGTCAACTTTGAAGTTGCACTGAAAAAATAAATCCTCCACTACTTCAACAAAATTATGCAATTCCTTTGGAATTCCGCTGACTTTGAAAACAAATCGACGCATAGAAAGGTCAATAAATTACACGTCATTAAAACTACGATTCAGATGCGTTTTATATGATCCAATTGAGTTTTACTTTGTGAGGAATTGTTCTTGTGCTCCAGAAATAATCCTATATTAGAACTAAACTTGAAGCACTTTGTTGACATTATGTTGACCTTCACCTTGGGATTGTCTCTAAAGGAAACTTGTTGATCTGTTTCTCTATGCATCACTTGTTTTAAGTGACAATTGATGCAAAGTCCATGTCAATGTCCTTTGTTCCAGGTGAATTTCAGATTTTGCACCAGTTAAGTTCTTAGTAAAAGTGTGGCAGGTTTCTCACACCTTTTAGTTAATTCTTTTTCATAATCTAATTTCCTTAATTATATACCAATGGACTAGACCATGTAATCTGAGCATTTTCATGTCTACATTATTTACTTGAAATCATATCTTATTTTGCAAGCATTTAAGGTGCAAGTTTTATGGGGCGTAACTACGCATTTCTCCCTGGAAAAGATTTTCATCTTAGACTTGTTTAATTATTAATTATAAATAATGGCCCTTTTTCTACAGGAGACACATAATCCATCCAGATAAATTATCTGTCTGCTGTTTTGTTAAATTCGTTATTCAAGATGAACAAAAACAGATGGTTTGTTTTAAGGAATTGGCCATTTTCAAGATGCCTTTCACCAGTCTGTTTCAAAACAAGTCCAGGTGCA
Source organism: Meandrina meandrites (assembly GCA_963693305.1). Taxonomy (NCBI): domain Eukaryota; kingdom Metazoa; phylum Cnidaria; class Anthozoa; order Scleractinia; family Meandrinidae; genus Meandrina; species Meandrina meandrites. Next base: position 10,903,587 of record OY855912.1, on the reverse strand, counting down.
CAACCTTTCATATGGAAATTAGTTTTACTTGCATGTTTATTGTCTTGCAAACCAACTAATTTTGTATATGAAAGGTTGTGCACCAGGACTCCTATTGAAACAGAGGTAAAAGGAATCTCGGAAATGGCTTATTGCATCATCCTGATACTAAGATGCATAACTATGCAGACGCATTATTCGTCTGATGCCCTGATTATCCATCTTAGCCAAGTGTTTTTGTTTGTTCGTTGCTCAAAACACTAATGGGATGAAATTTCTGACTTACTTGCTGGCTTCAAGCAGATAAAATTGATAATTAAAGGAAATCAATTTTGATAATTTTGTACAAATTTCTCTCTAATTCACTGTTGAATATTCGTTGCTATGGTCACAGCGATAAATTATACGGGAATTCTTGCTGTGCTGATTATCACATTAAGGAGAGCCATGTTGCTTGCTGTTCACCCATGTTGCCTATTACTTTTACCCTTTGGAACTTATTAAAGAATAAAATAATTTTGTTTCCAGTGATGGTGATGCAATAGTTTTTTTCACAAATAGGAAATGGCCGTATCAAGTATGTTCCGTGGGAACCAAGTAAAGCTGAACTCCAACTTCTTAGAGAAAATAGGAAAAGGATCAAGTTAGAAACAAATTCCTTTATAGGTTTGTAAAAATAGTGTTAACCTTGATTGCAGCAATAAAGTAGCAATAGCCCTAGCTTTACGCAAATGCATGCTTTTATCAACATTGGTGTAGAAGGCTACTGAAGCCCTGCCTTTGTTATTCAGAGAGCAAGTCACTAGAGGAACTTGTGCAGCAATCATCAACAATTATCATACCTTTTATTGCAGGTCTTAGAGGTCTTACCAACCTTGGAAATACGTGTTTTATGAACTGTATAATCCAGGCGTTGACGCACACTCCTTTACTTAGAGACTATTTCTTGTCTGATCAACATGTCTGTTCTGGAGACAAAGATCAATGTATTGTTTGTGAAGTTGGCTCAGTCTTTCAGGAGGTACATGTCCTACAAAAACTCGAAACATTATTATTACACTTTATCTTTTGGTTTTTTATAATTGTGGTCTGTTGCTGATTGCTACTGCTTAATAGTACAAAAGAAAATCAATCAATAACAGATATTAGTAGAATTCTACTAGTACACTAATGCAAATGCTGCAATGTGATTGGCTGAGCTATTGAACACTATCAGCCATTAGTGTGCAGTTGCCGAAGGTCGTCCACAAAGTGCGACGTTTTTATTGTTTTTCCGAAGTTTTGGAAGGAAGTTTATAAAAATAAATGTAAATGGATAATAAAATTCTCGAGAAGACTAAAAGAAGGACATTAGCGGTTTCTTGACTTTAAAAGCTTGAAATGATTGAAAAACGGGTGTACGCGCGTAAACAACTGCAAATTTACCAAGGACAATTCAATGCATGCGATTTTGTTAAAACGTTAAGTTCGATAATGCGTAGGAAAATAATTAGAAACCATTATTTGCGTTTATTTCAGTCAGAATTCTACTAAAACAATTAGATTATTCGTTCTCAATTTCTATGAGGTGATAGTTGATTCGGCCTGTGGCCTCATCAACTCTCACCTCATAGAAATCTCGAGCTCGTAATCTAATTGTTAAATAGAACACAACTGTGCATGTTGCCCTTTGAAGGGAGAATTTTTCTTGATTTTTGGCTTAAAAGTGCATAAAATTGTAAGTTCTGGACAGCAATCCTTTAGAGTTTCTACTAAAACAATTAGACCTCTTGCCCTCGTTTTCCATGAGCGATAATCAACTCGGCAGTGCCTTGTTGACTATTTGCTCATAGAAAACTCATGCTTGTAGTCTGATTGTTAAAATATAACAATCACTAAGATGTAGAAATAACAAGTCCAAACAATCAATAACAAGATTTATTGCACGACTGAGGTAGTCAGTTGAGGACGAATAACTATAAAATCAACCAATCAGATTGCCCCATTGCCAGTCCTGTATTTTCTAAGTAATGGATCGGTTATTGGCCTGACTGATCCCGCAGGAATGTGTGCAACTGTTGTTTGGCTTGCAAAAGTAAAAAAAAATAAACTTACCTTGCATGAAAAACCCAACCGTACATTTTATTGGTTAGTGAAACAACTTTAGGGAGTTCTTTCCTGACCGAAACAGCTGGTGGGTCCTCAGTCAGATGTCATTATTTGTGACCCTCCACGGGAAAACAGGGAATAAGGTGAACGCAGGCGCATGGCACGTTCGCACGTTTAAACAAGAGATGCGTGTCTCAACACGGTAGCATCATGTAAGTCACTTTCCTCATTAGTAGCAAAGCTATTGTTTTTCCTCACACACTTAGAACAAAGCAGCGTGTTAAGACACGTTAATTGTGTTTCGGTGACAAGGTCTTCTTAACACGGTCATCCTGACACGGTCACCGTGTCAATGCGTGCAAAATGTTAACACGATGACCATGTCAACAAACCATAACTACCCCGGGGAGGGAAATAATCGAGCAATTTCATCACTATTGTTCGTACTTACCAGGGAAGCTTACTTGTTTCCAATTCAAGCTCGGATATTCTGATATTTTACATTAGAAATTTCCCGTTTATTCACTTTGCTAGTCAAAACAACGGACGGTTTATGATTTTGGTGGTAAAGCTATTTAAAACCAGCATTTGTGTACGACAAAGCATGACTGAGACGAGACCTTATTTAGATTCCAGGAATTTAAATTCTTGTTTTGAATACTCAATCCTGAATTTTTGGGTTGAAGTTTACAAGTCAAGTCGTTTGAGCTTGAAAAATCACTCATTCGCTCCAAGCGGCTGTTCCAGGCACGAAATTTGCAACAGGAAACAATTTTTTCTACCCTGGGATCCCTCGGTCGGATAACAACGCCTTGTCATTTTCATGCTTCGCAAATCCGGCCAAGTACAATTTCATTACATCTTGCCATGAAAACTTATTAGCGTTTGCAGTGCCGTTGCGAGTCAAACCATGTTGACCTCGAGCAGTTTATCTTTGACTCAAAACTAGAGGCCGTTTTTCGATTTTGACTTTTTTAGCTTTTTGCTTACCGGACTAAGCGAAACAGGGACTGCTTGCAGTCTACAAACTTTGCTAAACATGTAGTTCGTCAAACAATTTCTTTTCGTAATGTTTCGCTATAAAAAGGATTTCCAGATCTACTTTTTGAATGTACTCAGTCGAGGAAGAAAGGGTGTTGAGTAGTCTAGCTTGTTCTTCCGTGTTAAGAAATCTACCGTGTTAAGACGCTTAGCGTGTTAAGAAATCTACCGTGTTGAAAATAACCGTGTCAATCTACCGTGTTATAAAACAAAGCTCTACCGTGTCAATAACGTCAATGCACTTATTAGAATTCTGCGAACCTTGCAAAAATCCATCATTCTCTGAAGAAGACCGCAGAAGGCGATCGAAAATTTAGAGTATCCCTTTTTATATTTTTTAGATCTGTTTAAACCGTTTATATATTTTAAGCTATGACCACAGATCGCTCCAGCAGTTTTATCTAGTTTTTATTAGCTAGATACAAACAAAGGCCACAAGCACGTTGCTGGAAATCAATTGTTTTAATTTGCATAATCGCACGATAAGCATGTCGAGTTAGGACCGTGCAAACGTGTTGCTTCCGTGCCATGTGCGTGCGTTCACCTTATTCCCTGTTTTCCCATGGAGGGTCACATTTTTATCCTTGAAACCTCTTTCTGCTTACGGGTACATCTATATACCAGTAGTCTTTTTAAGTCGGGTAATAAATCTCTTATTAACCAAGCTTGCTTGGGACTGCACTGGCCCTCACACTTTGTTAATAGGTTGTATGTAACATTCTACTATTAAACCATGATGATAACATGTGTACAAGCTATACTAATGTATAATATAGTGTAGATGTATGTAGCAGGAGGCAATTTTTAATGCAGACCCCTCTGAAGTTTTGACAAAATAATGTAGAGTAGTACAAGCATATACTTATTAAATGTAGGTAGAGTTTTGACAAAAATATAGAGATGTAAACATGTTCAGCTTGTTGTAGATAATTAATTAATTAGGGATAAAAGCCAAAGCCATAGAAGTGTACACATCATAATTATAATGTAGATGAAGTAATAACAGAAAAGTAGAGCAGAAGGTACAGTTTATAATAGAGGTGGAGATATGATTAAAATATAAAGCCATAGAAAAAGTAAATTATATTTTAATTTATACTTTGAAATGAACCTTACTGTTGTCGTTGAATTTTTAGTTCTACTCAGGTCAAAAGGCACCGCATACTCCTTTCAAACTGCTGCATCTCGTGTGGACACATGCACGTCATTTAGCAGGTTATGAACAACAGGATGCGCATGAATTCTTCATTGCTGCTCTTGATGTACTTCATCGGTATTGCAAAGGTGTGTTGAAACATGGAGTCGTGTACGAATTATGTAGATAAATTTTTTAACCTTATACAAAACTGTTATTGATCCAAAGCTCTCAAAACACATTTTAAAGATGCAGTCAAGTGCCTTCAGATTAATTGTTAACTCTTAAATTATATTCACTCAGATTTACAGGATTTAAAAATACATGTATGTGTTAACTCGGGTTACCAATGTATGTACACTGTACCATAAAATCATAGTCCCACATTATTTTTTAGTTGGACATATGCAAAACATGGGGCCAGTCCATGAACCACTCTCATGGACCGTGAACCCGGCCCATGGACCACCCCTGGGCCTGATTTTCGTCATACACGTTCATGCACTATATATTAGTAAGGTGGATTGCACACTAGGTCAGCTTTGTTTTATCAGTATTGTATTTCAAAGCTAAACTTCATTTGCAATGAATCTTACAACAGATAAGTGCTACATATGCTGTATCCCATAATAACAATTGTAATAGGTTAGTCCTTCCCAATGTACCTCAACAATTTTTTTTAAAAATAACATCAAGCAAAATCCATGAGGAGAATGCTAAAGCTTCACATTTCTCTGCTGGCCCATCATTACCAGCAAAAGCCTAGATAGTAGTAATGGATTTTGAATGCCACAAGTGTGGTGCGTGTTTTATACCCTGTTCCCAGTCTAACCAGTCCAACAGGTACAATTTGCTTTTGAAAAGAAGGGGTGGTCCATCAGGTGGTCCATGGACCAGATCCATAGGCAAAAACTTGGGGTGGTCCATGGACCTGGGTATATGTTTTGTACATGTCCCTTTGATCCACTCCCCCTCTCTTATAACAAAAATTACTGATGATTTGTATTGAAAATGTGAGGCTTTAAAGCTGATTGTTCACTGGGGCAGTACAAATACATGAAGCCAGCCTTAAAATAGAAAAATAATAAAAAAAATTTCATAAATAATGTTGTTTCTTTTAGACGATGCACCAACCAAGGATATTTTGCTCCCTAATAACCCCAACAGATGTAACTGTATAATTGATCGAATATTTACTGGTGGACTACAATCAGATGTCACATGCCAAGCTTGCAAGTGAGTTGTTCAATTTGTTAAGATGATAAAGAAAATTAAAATGAAGTTGTCTCGAGCTTCTACATAACCAACAAAGTAAGCCTACAGATCACAGAACACACCAAAGCTATTCTGTTTGTGAAAAAAATAGAAAAAAGTGAGCAATGTTTTTGATAAAAAGGTCAAAAGTGGCCCCTTTGCTCTATCAAGAATACTACACCTGATAGATAAGATGTCGGTCTGTTGCAGGTTTTCAATGTACTATTTGTACAGATCGTATCATGGACATGTGGTACACATGTAACAATGTTATCTTAACTATGTTGCCTTGGTAACAAGGGAAATAAATGACTGAATGATTGTTCGATTGATTGACCAACAGATTGACTGACTGACTGATTGATTGATTGATTGATTGATTGATTGTTGGGAATGATTGATTGTAATAAAGTAAAACACTAGGAAACACAAGGAGTACCAGTTTAGTTACATGTATGAGTTCGAAGGTGCCCAGCACATGTTTGGGATGACTATGTTAGAGAAATCTATAAGCGTATAAGATTGTTGTTTTGTTTTGTTTTTGTTTTTGTTTTTAGCTGACTTCTCTAATATCGTTCTCCTCATACAGGTGTGTTTCCACAACCATTGATCCATTCTGGGACATCTCCTTGGACCTTGGTAACATTGATCATAGCAACGGCAATGGTAGAAGCAGCTCTGGAGCGTCTGCTGCATCAACCCCTGACCCAACACCCCCAGGTAGCACACAATATAAGGAAGGACAGGATAATATTTTTCTTCAAAAGGGCTTACGAGTCAAGCTGGTTTAGGCTATTCGATCTGTATATAGAGACTGTTGTAGCAAGTGATGAAGTGTGTGTATATTGTGGTTTAAATTAATTTTTGGTATAAAATTTTTCAAACCAGTTTGATTTTTATTTCCCTTTGTTTCAGATTATGATAATGGATATGAGACAATGAAATATTAGAATCAAACCAGTTTGAAAATTTTAAACCAAAGATAGAGTAATAATTATTCAAGCCACAACATATAAGTCATTACTTTGGGAATGTATAAAATAAAAAAGCAAAAAGGAATGAGGAATGAGGATGGCTAGGATTGCAAAAGAAAGATTGGAATAATCAATGTAAAGAAAAATCTGGGTTTTAAGTATTAACTTGGAAAATGCACCATTTTTAAATTAAAATGGGTTAAGCAGAACTTAAGCCTGTTGGTTGAAGTTGGTTTGTTTGTCACTATGCAGAAGAAAATGGTACACCGGCACCAGAGAGCAGTCATCATGATGAAAGCTTTGTTCCTAAATCACTTGTGGAATGTTTGAGAAGGTAATGTTACACTGAACATGTACATAGTTGTTTGTTGATTAAAATGTTGTGATAAATATATTTTCGGTGCGCTGTTCTAGCTAAAAACATGGACACAAAATCGCATTATCTGCAGTTAAACTTTAAGAGCTTGTAACATCGCAGTAAACAGTCATCTCTTGGTAAAATAACAACCATGATGTAATTCCATCATCGGCTAATACAGCTTTAAATCTACCTGCATATGACTCAAATTATTGTAATCAAATACTGTAAACTGTTGGTTATAAATCTCACCCAGTTATAGGCCCATCTACCTGTAAACCAAAAAATATCTGGTTGTAAACTAAGCCCCCCCCCCCCCCCCCCCCCCCACACTGGGGAAATACATGTAAGCCCTCCTTGAGTTTTCTTTGTTGCCATCAGGCCACCACACCTTGCAAATATTGATAAGCATGAGGATTACTAATAATTTTGACATTTAGTATGTGCTTCGCTTTCTTTTTTTTTTAGATTTACAAGACCAGAAAGACTTGGAAGTGAAGCCAAAATAAAGTGTAGTCAATGTCAAACATATCAGGTAAGCATAAGAGTTTCCAGATGCTGTTATCACCATGAAGCACAGTGGAATACAAGTTAACTGAATGTGAAAGCAAGCAAGTTTTTTTTGCTGTCAGCATTTCCCCTATAAATAGATGAGGGTGGACCAAAAAATCTTTAAAAGCTGTCATGCACTTTGACTCTGTCTTACAGACAAAAATTTGGACAATTGAAACTTTGAGCTCACACATCCCTTCTCATGTCCATGTTCTTCTCTGATTCTTGATGAATGATACCTTTTTCCTGACCATGAGCATTTCACAGGATTAACTCTTTGCCTAGTTTATTCGTGTCTTTCTGATGCAAAGACTTTGTACTCAGAACAGTGTCAAGACATAGAGGTAGCATTTTTTATTTCCATTGTAGATCAGAGCTACAAACTCTTAATCTTTCGTGTGTGCTTGTTTTGCTGATGTGGTGCTTTTTTTCCACAAAGGAATCGACCAAGCAATTAACAATGAAGAAGTTACCTATTGTAGTTTGTTTTCATTTCAAGGTAATTAATAACACTTTGGATTAGATAACTACTGTATGTACAATGTAAAAGGTCATTTTACCGTGTTATAGAGCATCATCGTATCTATAACAAAATTCTCGATTGTGAGTGGTTATGCACCCGCCTATTTGTTGCGTAATTGGTGCATGATCTCGTGGGTGCCCAATTACGGCATGTACTAAAACCCGAAACAACGAAACGAGCGAAACCACCGAAGCGAAACCACCGAAATGAAACCGCCGAAACAACCGAAACAGCCGAAACGAAACAAAATCACCAAAACAAGGAAAACCATTACTTTTATTGAGAGCTAACTGTAAACAGGCTAACCTGGGCGTTTTTCAGGCTAACCTGAGCGATATTCAGGCTAACCGGAGTGTTATTTAGGCTAACCTGAGTGCAAGGTACACTCCGGTTAGCCTGAATGGCACTCCAGTTAGCCTGAATATCACTCAGGTTAGCCTGTTTACAGTTAGCTCTCAATAATGGTAATGGGTTTTGCTTGTTTCGGTGATTTTGTTTCGTTTCGGCGGTTTCGCTCGTTTCGCTCCTTTCGTTTCGTTGTTTCGGGTGTTAGTACATGCCCCCAATTACAGGTATCCAATTTGAATTTGTTTAAATTGGATACCTGTAATTGGACACATACGCTATTCACGTGTCAATCACATGAACTTGGATGGGTTTTTTCTTGCTGTTTTCCTTCAGTTTATAAAACTGATTGAATATGCCTTTGACTTTTTCATGCAAAAGAGGTTCTCAGACTTTCTAACCTCCTCAAAATTTGTTATTGATGGCCTATACAATGGCCTATTACATATACTGTAAATGGCTCAAGGGCAAATTCAAGGGGAATGAGTTTTAGCTCGAAAATAACTGAGTTTGAATTACCAGGGTCTAACTGTAATAGTAATTGGACTTTGTGTCATACAATTGTATGGCCCTTCAGCCATTTGTATGTAACAGGGGATCTTTACAAAAAGCATACTGAGCTTGCTTAAGATTTCCTAGCCTTATGTAACATTCTGTCTTAAATCAAAACTCTGTAATTTGATGTATGGGATGTAAGGCAAATAAATAAATTAAACAATGATCTAAGCTACAATATAAAAGTAAGACCACCGTATACACACATCCAGGGGCGTTCCTAGCCTTTTTTTGTTTGTAAGCTCTGGCGTGGCATAATTCAGAATATTGGCAATATGGGTGCGAGAGCGCCCATTTGGAGCGACGAAGTCGCAACTTACTAGAGGGGTCCCTGGGCAAGCCCCCCCGGAAAATTTTGAAAATTTAAGTACTCTGAGATGCAATCTGGTGCAATCTGGACACTTAAATTTGGCAAATGCCAGGATTCCATATTGAATTATTATACCATCCGAACGACTTGTAAGCCCGTGCTTATTTGCTTAAAGGCAGGTACGCGCCTGACATCTGACATATACTTGTGTAGGAAGCAGAAACAAGATTGTTTTGTCTTGTCGATTCTGACTGTTGATTATGTTGCAATTTAATAAGACCAAGTTGAATGTAAATTACCACCATGTACCACTATTGATGATCATACGGTCGAGAACGTTTTGGTTTTTTAGCCTTTTTTTATAAACAATTTGAAATTAGTTTTTGATTTTGCTCTGTTTTCTTGCAGCGTTTTGAGCATTCAAAGAAGTCCAAGAAAATATCAACGTACATTCCTTTTCCTCAGCAATTAGACATGGCCCCATTTATGGCATCAAGGTATGAAAGCTGGATCCAGGTTATCCAAATGAAGATGTTGTCAGCAGATGTTATGCACGTTAAGAAACCAGTTGAATGAGGAGAACTGCTACAGTGTATAGTCGTTTTGAACTTGGCACTGATATGGATTTAGAATTCTTTTAATTAAAGTTGTGTGCTTACATGTTGTCAGCTAGTTAGTCAGTCAGCTGAATAACCGACTGGCTGGCTGGATGGCTTAGTTAGTTGGTTGGTTAGTTGATTGATTGATTGATTGATTGATTGATTGATGATTAATGATTGATTGATTGATTGACTGATTGACTGACTGATTGATAGACTGATTGATTGATTGATTGATTGATTGATTGATTGATTGACTGATTGTTTGATTGATTGATTGACTGACTGACTGACTGACTGACTGATTGATTGACTGACTGACTGATCGATCGATCGATCAATTGATTGATTGATTGATTGATTGTTTCACAGATTGAATGGTAATGGTGATCATGGTCAGTCCAGCCTCTCTTGTGACTCAAAGTAAGTTTTCCCCCACGTTTAAACATCAAAGTTAAGTATAAGACAGTCTTGGAGGCAACAATAATTTAATTTATTAGAAGAAAGACGTCAAACTTTGTTAAAAATTACATGTAATAAGAAAAACATCTTCAAGTGGTAACGCTATGACTTGTCTCCATAGCAGTCCTTCATTGGGTCGTCACGCAACGGTAGTAGAGAGTAGCGTTGCGTGACGATGCAAATAACGGTGCGTGACAAGCAGCGCAATAAAAGGATTACTGTGAAGAACGGCGAGTGGAAAAATGGCGAGAGGCTTGAGGCGAGGGAAGGTCCCTAGCCTTCTTCCCCACACCCCTCCCCTTATATTTCGCTCGCCGTTTTTCCAGCTGCTCCCCAACTAAGCGAACGCCTGGAGCAGACTAGACAACAAACGGATGGCGTCAATGATTGATCAAAAAGTTTGCTAAAAAAAATGTTTCAACTATGACTGCAGATGTTCTGCTAGCCTCAAGTGTTCAACCTGGAAGTATTTCCAAGTGAATTATTTTAACCTTTCTTTAAAAGGGCTTGTTTTAATTCACATACAAGTTGTAAAAGCCTTCCAGTACCACCTCGCTAACCAAGTTGTATTTTTTGAATGTCACTTCAGGTATACATTATTCGCCGTTGTGAATCATAGTGGCACATTAGAAGTTGGTCATTACACGTCTTTCATTCGTCAACAGCAGCAGGTGTGTAACTAATCATATCTCAGTTGTATGTAAATGTGTGGTTTTAACTTTGCCTGACTTTTTTCGGTCGAGATTCCATCTCTGAGAATTGTCAGAGCCCGCGGCTTGAACATGGTTGCGAAGCAAATATATGTGACGTTTCGTTTTTTTGGCAATTGTGGAGTAAACCCAAGTGCTGGACACTGGATTTTTATTGGAGAATAACAATCGGAAAGTTAAAAGCTTTTGCCAAAACGACACTTGATCCGATTGGTCGAATTTCCAAAGCTCTGCATACCATGTGTCGCTAACATCAAGCGTTGTTTTGGAATTCCGAACATTATAGAATTTTGCTGCTATTTTTGCGCATTTTCTGCGTTAGTAAGTTGGTTTTGTGTGTTCTGTTCCTCAGTGGTTTAAATGCGACGACGCGTGGATTACAAAAGCTACCTTGGACGACGTTCTTCAAAGTGAAGGGTAAGTTGGAACTCTTGAATTTGAGTTAATTTATACTTGACACTTAAATAAAGTTATTTATTTATTTTATTACTTTAATTTAACTTCACGTTGCGGTTGAAACATCCAACGACAAAAGCAAATTTGTAACGACAAAAGCAAATTTGTCATGGCGCAGAAAACTTATGAAACTCGGAAAACTGTGAGCAATGTTTGAGGTTTGCTTGCGTGTCCTCAAGTTCATTGTGATTGGTCACTACACAATCAACATTCCTGATAGTAATTAATTGATATTTCTGAGTATTATGCTAACATTCCTGATAGCCTTTGTACAGCCCTCCCGCTCCCCTCAAAAAAATCGGGAGGGCTGCATAATTTAAGTCTGGAAATACGTAACTAATAATAAAATAACTTATCTGCCAGTTAAAACGATTCTTTGAGAGCCAAAAGTCCGACATAGGCAGCTGAAATCATGAAAATTTGAAAGACCTTGACGGCTAATATCTGCGTTTTTGACGGTAAATCTTAACGGTAAAATATACCCTTTTTGATGGTTTACGGTTAAATTTTAGGCCGTTTGACGGGAAAAGAAGCAGTTTTGTGATAATCAGTAAACTAATTTCTGTTGAAAGTCCCATCTTCAATTACGGTCTAGGCTATTCTCTTCATAAATTTTGTAACATTTTCTTTCGACTTTTTTTTCAATTTCAGATATCTTCTTTTTTACCACAAGAAAGTCCTTGAATACGAATAATTGCAGAGGATGACTGTTGGGCTTGAATGAATAGAAAACTCGGTGTGATTAATAAGGTGATCTAGAAAAAGAACAGAATATATTTAGATAAATATGTGCTTAATTTATATGAAAAATATGTTTGAAAAGATCACCATCCTCTATTGAATTCTTTTTGGAATTTGCACGCACGCGAGGATTTATTGTCAGCGTAACAGGACAAACAGCCTGTCTGGGAAATTTTGTGCCCGAATATTAGAGGGTCATAAATGGGTCCTCATTTCCTATTTCTCTAACTAACAGTTGGGTCGCCTAGGAGGATAGTTATGTCATTGTAGGAGGTAACGAACATTTCTGGACTCTTAGATACACAACGGCTACGTTTCCCGCCAAAATGACACGCGTTCACGCGCGAGCACTCGTTTTCTATTGTTGTGTCTTGTACTGGCGATAGAACATAAAGCTCCCTGTTACCTTCAAAGCAGACGAGACCGTAGGCGCACAGAATTTGTTTTATAAATTTTGAATACACGTACTAAGCAAGCTTCGCAAAATAAATGTCAGATAATAATTTAATAAGACGAGAGCGCGTTCTTCTGTTGAAGAAGTTTAATTTATCACTCCTTTTTGAAAGTGAAACAAAATAATTTTATACTGTAAGAACTAAAGAAACGGCATATTCTTTGCCGACCTCTTTTACACTGATCCGAAATGTAGCACACTTTTGACTACCTAGTTGTTTTTCAAGGTCTCGACACTGTTCTCGCTTTTTCAAGTTAGTTTTGTAACTTAATTTCGTACACAATACAAGGCTGTTGTTAATAAATCAAATACTATTTGCTATAAATATATGGGAATGTATTTATTTGAAGTGCTTTTCGCTCTAAAACAAATTTGTCGGTACACTCCGATTGTTAAATAAACTATTCATTTAAGAAATGGCTATTGTTTTTGATGGTCTGGTCTAACGTTACCTTTGTTACCGAAGTTATATGGTCTTCTATCTGTTACTTCGATTACCACGCAATGATCCTTTGTCCAGAAAAGCGTTGCGTGACGGCCCAAATGACGTCAGCAAAGGAAACAAGAGGTTTACAAGACCTTATAAGGGCAACTGAATAATGATAATGATCCTTTGTTGAAAGAAACTTTGCGTGACGACCCTAATGACAGCAGCAAAGGAAACCAAGTTTATAAGGACAGCTGAAAGCTCCCTTTGCAGGCGGTTTGGTTGGCCAGCGCTGAACAATTTAATTCGTGCATCTGGACGCCATTTTGGGGTTGCAAAACATCGAGCGGTTGAAAAAAAACCTCCTTCCTGGGTCACCTTTTTTTTTCAACACCCCAAACCCCAACCCCACCCCTTTTTTGTCTTCCCATTTGGTCTCTATGATTAGCAACTTTGGTTAAAGCACGATTAAAATGTCATTTATAAATTCATGGGAAACAAATGTGATGACAACAGTAGCCACGGGCTAAACATATCGATTCCCCTAAAATTAATTATTCCAGTCCAGATATTACATTGAATACGGGGCGGGCAGCATTTTGCTAGGAGAAATTCGATGGTATCACAAAATTAATGGGCGGCTACGACGTTTTTAGCTTGTAATGCAACAATGTTACTCGAGAATGCAAGCTGCAGGAAAATGTTGTGCGTATTACTTGACCTTTACTTATTTTGATTTACTGGCATTATGGGAGCGAAAATACGAGGTTAGGCTTCACCCCTAACCGTCATCGTTCACCTTCTTAACAGAGGAACCCTCAGCCGCCGTGCAATCATATTACCATTCTGAACAGAGGAAGGTGAAAAATACTCCAGAAATGAAAAACTAGTTAATTGTAGCAACCTCGTTCCAGGAACCCCTCTCTACCGTCCTCCCGCTAGGAGAGAAAGTATCTTGGGGCGAAATCCTGTGGGGTATATCGTTGGGAACAGTTTTCTCACGCCCTGTGCCAGCCCCCTCCTTGAGCAGAAAACCAAGTTAAATTCAAATTAGTCGCAAGGGTACTCAGAGTTTCTTTTTTATCCCATGTAAAATGAAAATACCCCACATAAAGACAGAGGTAGTGAATTAAGCAAATTGTATTGCACATACAAATGCATGTCACTGATAATTTGCTTTGACTAGAGACATGCCTTTTTGTTTGTTGCGATGAAAACTAGTACTTAGTGCTTGAAGTGTCAACCTTCCAAGGTTGCTTCGGCTGTCAGTTTACGTTTCTTAGTTCCTTTGGAGTAACCATGCATTTTTTTACAGAGATGCTTAGTGCTTGAAGCGTCAGCATTCCAAGGTTCCTTTGGAGAAATCATGCATTTTTTTTAGAGAGAAACAGTTCTCATTTTTCAACTCTAAACCAAAATTCGAGAGGTGGAGAAGATTGAAAAGCATTTTTCTCCATCCAACAAACAGAACTCTGAAGGAGTGGATTGTTTTCGCAGTGAAAATTTCTGCCATGACTTATTTGAATTTCAAATTAAGATTTAATTATGCGTGCTCTTCAATCGAGTTTGCACGAGGACAAAATGGCAACGCCGAAAGCAAAATTCTGTCTAATTGGATGTTCTGCTCGGGACATGGAACATATAGACACCGAGAAATTACGACTAATGGAAGTATGGCACTGCTAAAGGCAAACAAGCTTCAATCTTGCACCTATGAGAACGAACTTTTTAAACACGCCGTCGAGAACGTTTCAGCGAAGTCGAAGACCTGATACACACAGCGCTTCTTCGGCCAAGCACAGGTACGTTTTTTAGGCTTAAAAATAACTTTTAGCATGTTCTATAGGTAGATATTTCATTAAAGTTTTGCTATTAATCCACCACGGGATATTTATTAAGGTCTGGTGCGACGCATTTGATCGGAAGATTTTGTACATCTAAATGCATTGCGAGTGCAGTTCTTATTCGCCCCATCCCCCCTCACCACCCGGGTGGTGCATATAAACTATGCTGGTATGGGCCGCAAGATGGTGTGAGTATAAGATTGGGTTTCACTGAAAAGTTTTGCCCTCTGGTCTAATTTTCTGTTCAATTATTTAGTGGCCTTTATCTCGGTAGTAAGGTTTTATGGCGCGTTGAACGCCATGTAGTGGTCGTTTATGGTTAGCTGTGTAGTCTGTGATGGGTACCCAGGTTAGAGATGGGGTACGGAAAGTCATTTTTAAGTCTCTAAAGGGGTAGGTGTTCTTAGTTCCTGGAGGATCCCTCAGCTCACCTCTATTGGGGTGGTGAGTTGAACATCTAGAAGTACCGCTTGAATTCTACTTTATTACACACTATCCGTGTAAACGATTGTTAAGAATCAAAGAAGCAAAATGATATTTTGAATAAATACTTGTTTATGCGGTATACATGTATATTCTTGACAGTTTCACAGTATGTAGCAGCATCGTGGATTTAGTTGAAGTTGACTTTTTCTGAGGTTTTTTAAAAACTCAATATCATCATGGAAATAATATACTTTATCTTGCTTTATTGTAGAAAAAGCACATCGACCGAAGCACAGTGCCTTCAATGACAGTTGATTGACAGCGACAGGCAGACTGTTTAGACATCCCTTGAACTGAGGTCAGTGAGGGTTTGAAAGTAGAAAGTAGTCCTCGGCTCAAGTCGAGCCAAAGCTTTCTGTTTACATACTGGTTTACTGAGCATGTTTAAACATTATTGCTTCGGATATTATTGATTGGAGATAGTTAGAGAGGTGGGGGACACCTAACTCACACAGTGCCTCTTACACCCAATTACATAAATGGGTTGCCACCGATCCAGGGGGGGTAGAAGGTCTTCTAGTCGCTTCTTGCTGCAGAAACCAGAGTTAAGGGGTATCCACCGATCCATATGGGCCACTAGGCTCAATCACAGACCTTATCATTGAGAAAAAACTATACAGCTATTTCGAGAAAGGTTGTCGGAAAAAAAAACATCAAAGTGCACGCGACGAGAACGAAAGGTGGTCTGGGTATTCACTGGAATTTTGCATATTGGCCTAGAGGAAATGTACAAGTTTGTATTTTTGCACGTGGAGAATTTGTTTTTCCTCTCAGGAGGCCATATCTGTAGCTTTACTTTTACTGTCGCATGTCTTTGAGTGAGGAAAAATTCTTCTAAACTTCAGAGGGTCTAAACGTACCTTGTTTCTACATGTCTGAAAGGAAAGAAACCCTGAAATTCGCGCTTATGTCGTTGTTATATCTCATTAGTATTCAACACGTGCAGTAGCTCAATACGTCTACCCATACTACCTTTAGGGATTGGCTTGTGCAGTTTTGTGCTTTTTTTCCGACAACGTTTCTCGAAATAGCTGTATGTTCAGTGTTTCTTTTGTCAATGTGGTATTTGACGGGTCCACAGTATACTCAGTATAGTGAAGGATAATGGGATGAGCTTTTAAAGAGACAAATACATCCATATCAGAAACAATGTTAATAAAAGTGCTTTGTATTTTTTTTATCTAATGTAGAAGACCTCCATATGAAGTTAACACGTGTAAAGTACAGAGTGCAACAAAACAGGACAGGCAGACATCCCCTACAGGTCAGTTAGAATTTTGTTTGTTTTATAATACTCAGACAATATTGTCAATATCCAGCCGATTCAAACCAGTTTTTTATGGAAATAGAACATTTCGTGTTTACGAAAGACGGTCTACTTGCACCCCGTTTATAAGGACTTAGCAATCCTTCACATCCCTCAGGAGACACATGAATTTCGACTATACAGATTGTGACTTTATGTTAGAGAGGTGATTGGGAAGGTGTGGAAGACTGTCAGAGGTCTAGTATTTCTGTTTTCTAACACAACTGCACAAAAGAAGTAATAGTCAAATGTGGGAAGGATAACTCCAGAAACCTGGCTGAAACCAATTGTTTTCTTGTTCAAAAATTGTCTTGGCGCACTATCGGAGGGAGGGGGAAGGGGAAGGGGGCGGGGGGGGGGGGGGGGGTAATACATGATGTGAACCATCATACAAGTGAACTGTGCACAGTCACGTATCAACTTTTACTTTAATGAATTTGAACTTTAATGAATTTGACACTCCCCTTACGGGGCTTTTCAGTGACAATAAATTACAATAGAAACTTAAAACTATATTTCCCGGCAGGTTACGCGATGGAGATTTTATCATTCATTTGGAGAGAGGCGGAAACAAAGCAGCCCAAGAAACAGAAAAGAAGATGTTTAAATAAAGGTAAACTGAGACTAAAGTTTTTTTTTAAAAAAAGGTTGGAAAATTTTTATTCATTACTTGAGTAAAAAGTAAAGACCATTTACAATTCATTATTGTCTGCAATTTGTTGGGTTTTCTAATAAAACAAACTATAGGTTAATCTTTTGTCAGAATTTAAAGAGGCTGTGCAACGTTCTTATAACAGTCAGAAAAAAAATCAACCGTGAATAATTTATTTTACATCTTGCTTCAACTGTAGAAGACGACCATACAGAGGAAACGTATAACGCATTACCGAGGCACAGAAGACGACAACGACAGACAACATCCCTGATCTGGAGGCATCCCTTGCAGGTACGTTAGAGGTTTTGTTTTTTTGAAGCCATTTTAAAGCAGACATTTACAGAAATAAAACACCGAGGATACAATTAAAATTTAATCTTTTTTAATCTCGTTTTTGTTTGGACGAGAGTTCGAGGAAACTATTACAACATCGAAAAGAAGCTCGGGGCTTGCTCGCTGCCCCTTTCAGCTGCGCTTACTTTTGGGGAGGACTAATGTTCGGGAGAGGAAATCCGGGTTTGAAATATCTTTGGGTATCGGGATACTTTGTCTGAAAATTTATTGGTGCATTCAAGAACTGACCGCATCGTGAATTAAAATTCTTTACACATAACGCATACGCACATAAAAGTCCTATAGTAGTTATACAAACATTACAGGTTTCAGGCATTCTCTAACATCAAAGAATACAATACAAGCTCCTAATAAGACCTTATAATTGGAAAAGGTATATCTTTAAGAGCTACAACTAAATGTAACCAACAGAGAAGACAACAGAAAGTTGTCGAAAATTTAGTTTGTTATTATTATTTTTTTATAACATCATTTTAACGTTCAGATTTTTAGATCAGTTTCAAATCGTTTTTAGTAACGTGTAGATAACCCCATAGGTTTATATTCGCGAGGGCTTGTTTTCGGTAGGAATTTTGCGGGGCTTATTTTCTGACATTTAAGGTATAAGAAAAAAACAAATAAAACACTTCAAATCAATAAATGCATGGTCTTGTCTTTTGATTCTGGTTTAGGGCAATGATAATGGAGAACAAATATGAGGAACAGAGCACGATAAATGGGAGTAGATTCACAGCGACCTGGCACCAAGCAGGACATCTTGAAGACACATCTTCCAGGTCAGTTAGAGTTTTGGTTGTTTTATAGGATAGGAATCGGGTATTAAATGTCCAGGCATTTCTGGAAGTGAACCATGAAAAAATATGTGGCGTTTCGCATGCAACCGAATTTTTCCTAAAAACACTTCTTCTTTTGAAGTCTGTAACCACGGGTTATTTCGACAGCTGTAGATGCCGTAGACGCCCAAAACCAATTATCAGACACGTTATATTTTTCTTTTCATTGTTTTTATTTGCCATCAATATCACTAAATGATTTTGAAATATATTTTGATACAATATCCGCATGTTTTGCCATGAATGTCATTCGTTATTTTCGATGCAATGTTTTCTACTGTTTTGCTCTAAATGTGATGAGTTAATTGTTTATATTTCCACACGCACTAGCCAGTACTCTGTGCAAAGCTGAGCTATTTGAAGTACTCCAGCAGCCGTCTTTCAGTGATTCAACATGCAAATTCTCGTTACTTGTCCCCACATAGTTTTTATAGTTCTGGCTACGAAAAATTGATACTTATCAATGCAATTCTTGATGATCAGCTCCTATATTCTCATGCCATGCAAACTAGGCTTCCTTTTAATTTGCAAAGGAGAAATTACTTAACGTTGATTGCTATTGGGCCTTTGGAGCTGGAGGGTTTAAAAACCATGAAAACCGGAACATTTTTTTCGTCAATTGACATAAAGAAGACATGCCATGGATGAAAAAGATGATAATATGCACCATCCGAAACACAGTTCCTTTAAAAATGCGTTGCTTTTATTTTCTGGCCTTTCAAACCGAAAATTTAGAAAAAGGACGAGCTTCCATTTTTGCTGAACAGCACCATATTAGGGGAGAGGACCAGGGGCCGGTTGTTAAAAGCATGATAAAACAATATCCAGCCGTTTAGTGTCATTTTGGCTACAATTTTCAAGAATGTTTCAGTTTAGTTTTCTGTTTATAGTATCTGTTCTTCAGTTTTAAGATCAAGTTAACGTGGTACAAAACTAGCTTGAAAAACACTTTTATAGAGAAATTGAAACTTCGATTAAATTTCATTTGTCAAGGTTACAATTAATCGACTTTTTACAAAACTGATTCAATATCTAAAAATATTACACTGTTGACATACGACACACTATCGACATAACGTTTTCCCGATAAAAATAGTCCAGCAGAGTTAACACTGATATCAAGCTTACTGTCAAAAGCATGTAGCCGATATTTGGCAGCCACTTAGCTTCAATTAACAGACTTTTTTCAAGCAAACCAAAATTTTAGTTCGCAGATCGTCTTGTGTTGCCATCTCTTGATGTAGTTTTGAGAGAGACGTGTTGCTGAGGACGATGTTTCTACAATCTGAGCAGTTTTCATTTTTAGAATTAACTAAACAGTTTCCATGTCTGATGGCAGCATTTAGTCTCATCAACAGAAATCACCATAGAAACGATAACGGCATCCCGTAGTTAGGGTCCCGGTCAATTCATTCTAGCCAACCTTCTTATTTTCCGAAGTACAGTTGTTTTGACAACTGTAGTTGTTGTCATTTGACAAAATTATGTATGCCATTTCTTGAGTATGTTAACTAAGAGAGAATTTTTTAGTTGGTTTTCTGATTAAAATTTTCCAAAATACGATTTTGTTTATTACGTAAGAAAAAAGAAACAAAACTTGTTAGAAAAATCACCAGCTCAGACAACTGCAAGAGATGGGCAAGACACTTGTTTTGCGAACTGTGACCTTTAGCATTTATCGCTGATATCAACATGTAAACTCTTCTTACTGGTCCCCACATAGTTCTTATAGTTCTAGCTGGGAAAAATTGATACTTATCAATGAAATTCTTGATAATCAGTTCCTATATTCTCATGCCATGCACACTTGACTTCCTTTTGATTTGCTAAGGAGAAATTACTTGTTGATTGCTATTAAGGTCGTGGTATGCTTTCTTAGGTTAGGCTTCTACAAATTGTGATAGGCAACATTTTGGACACGTTTGAAACAAGCATCCTCAAGCAATTTCAAACTGATAAAGGATAGTTTTAACCGGGGAATTTTGGGTCCTTCGTTGGTGAATGACAGCTTATATTACTGAATGAGACTATCCTCACCTAGAAAGAAACACATATGAGCTGAGGATCATGTGTGCCTTGAGCCATCGTTCCACGTTTCCAGCGTGTATTTGCCACGAAGCTAAGTATCTAGGTCGCCATTTTGAACTTCTATTAAACTATGAGAGCTTTAGAAGATCGTAAAATTGTTGCAGTAGAAAGCACCCTTTCGCATTTTGGGAGCACGTTTTTCAATTTTAGAGCAAAGTTTTAACACTTTTGCTGCGAAAGCCTATTAAAGAGGGCTTAGCCAGTTTTTGTTATTTTTGTAATTTTAAACAACTTTCGAAAGTAAAATACAAATTCAACCTTTTTCAATCATGGCCCGTTGTGCGTTGAAGCTTCGATAATCCCATGAATGCAAAAAATATCAGTAAAATAAAAACAAACAAAACAACAGCTCTTGATTTTGCAGCAACAGCAGATTATTTCGTAGCTTTATTTTCCACTGGTGGCTAATAATAAGTAACCTACAATAGCAATGATTTCGAGTCCACTTGGAAACGTTAAACAAATTCTATCATTATACAGCTCGAAACCTTAAAACAAGGTACAGATGAATTAAATCATAACATTGATCTTTTGGGAATGTTTGAGGTGTTTCTTAGTCCTTATAAACATTCCATAACAAGAATTCGATTTCCAAGCAATACAATTACCATAGCAACGATAAGGGCATCTCGTTAATTTTTGGAACACGGTCGAGTTTTAAAAAGTCTTATCAGAAAAAATTTCAACTTCTCATGATATGTCAAATAACGATGACTCGAGCACATAAATAGGACAGTTTTTGAGTACGTTCACAAACAAATAATTAACTTTTCTGAGGTAAATTTAAGGCATTTCGCACGATTCAACTTCAGTTTCTGAAATCAATTTTAGGTTCATAGCTGATTTTAAAATATGTTAAACTTTTTGAAAAGATTTCAACATATATGTTTTCCTTTTACAAACAACACCAACGCCTACGCCTACGCCTCTTACAACAAATTTTCAAATTTCCAGGTACAAGAGCGTGGATCAAAGTATCAAAACAACCATCAACGCGTAAACAACTTGCATCTTTTCATTCGCTCATTTTCACTTCAGGGCGTTGATTACATATAAACTTACACTACGATTATTATTGACAGTTGGCTCAAAATTCGTTTAAAACATCAAATTTTTATTTCTAATGCTATTTTGCTGATATTTTTTTGCATTCATGGGATTTCGAAGCTTCAGCGCACAACGGGCCATGACTGAAAAAGGTTGAATTTGTATTTTACGTCCGAAAGGTGTGAAATGCAAAAGGTGGCATTTCCTTTGTTACAGAACTCGTCCTTGTTTACATAGTAGCTATACCGGTAAAGCGAAATATTTCCAAAAGTTTTCACTGATATCTTTTATTGTGCTGCATAATCCATACGAAACTGAGAAAAAAGTCATGCATATTCGGTGTAGAACATCCAAAAACTGTAAAAATTTTGTGGTTCAGTGGCGTTCGTTTTTCTAAGCATTTGTCGGTATTATAAAAATTAAAATGCGCCGATATTTAAATTAGCCCTAAGCAACCACAGTGATATTGATGGCAATACTTACTTTTCTTCTGGGATATTCTGTCATGTTTCTGTACCAAATGTTGTGCTATTAATATTTTTTTAATATTCTTTTAATATTCTTTTCATTGCTTAGAGTTTCAGTCAATTTTTCGGACGAGTTTGAACATAACATAGACTCGTCCAAAGGCGAAAGCAGCTGACAATAAAAATAGGCTAATGCGTCAAATAATCATTCTGTGTTCCCTGTTGATTACAAGTGATCATGCATATAGAATGAACTAAACTTCAGAAATAGCCATAACTATACTGCTCCCTTCCAGCCTTTCATTTGAATGATGTAAAACATGTTGAACAATTTCTTGTTTACTTTTTACTATTAAATTCGGGAAGCAGTTTCAACAAACAAACGGTAATTCTAGTTTTAATCTAAAGTCGTAACCACGTTTTAATGTGAACATCATTTCTTCAGGTTGTGCAGTGGACATTTTGTCAGTTGGATTCATCACTAAACAAGCAAGAGACAAACAAGTCTAGAAGTCAGCAAAAGGAACAATGAACAAGATATTTAACTAAAAGGTAGCTAGACGATCAGATTTAAGCTAGGCGAAGAACTCGCAAATCAAAGACCAAGAGTTTATGCTCGACATAACGTTTCTGATACTCAAACGATGAAATTTTTCAACACCAGTTCAACTGTTTTCTTGATATTTTCTTCGATATTGCTTGTTTTAAAATCAAGCAAAAGTGCTGCTTCTCAATTGTATTTTTTCGCTTGTAGTGAAGTATCAGAAAAATTTTTTGGCTCGAATTTTGTTCATCTTTAGGCTTTGTTTAACTGTTTTCAATTTTCCCGCCAAAAAACTTAGAAAAAATACGGGCCCTTAAAATACGCATGCGCTGTAATTCTGTGTGTAGAATCTATGGTAACCGCCGTTTAAAATTTTTAAATTTTCCCGCCAAAAAACTTAGAAAAATACGGGTGCCCAAAATACGCATGCGCCGTTTTTTTTTTTTAAAAAAAAAAATAAAGTTCGATTTCTAACAGTTAAGTAGTTGTTGCACTATTCTGTTGCATTTATTGTAAAATGTCAATTAAAAGTATATTTGCCAACATTGTGCCTCCTTTATTAATTAACTTGCACTCAAAGTAAATCTCTAACTTATTAATTAATTTTCACAAACAAATTTCTTAATTAGTTTATTGAAAATCAATTAAATTCAATTAAAAGATATTCACAAGTTTTTTCCCCTCTATATATTAAGTCTTTTGGCGGGAAAATTTGAAAAAATTTGCACAGCGTTTCCCCTAACAACATTTTGGACAACAATTTGACAAGAGTCTCCTCCTTAAAATTTTTTTCCCGCCAAACAAAACACCATTTCGCACAGAATCGAACACGAGATATTAAATTTAACAGCCAAGTTTAAAATCATTGTTCAGTTTCACGTCAGTTGATCCAATTTGTGCTCGCTGTATTCGTTTGATGTGCGAAGTGGTGTACGAGATGTAACGGCAAGCCAAAAACATCAGCAACAAAACTGTTAAGTTTTGAAATATCCCGCAAAAAAGAACTTTTAAAGTGTTGTTTAAAAAAAACAAGACCAAGTTGAATCACAATTCAATTTTTGCGAACAAAACCACCGTCTTAAACCCGACCGATTTATTTGAAACCGTTTGTGGCCTGCCATTTCACTTCTCCAATACTTAATTACCATTAGCTGTTAGTTACACAGAACTAGAAAGAGTGAAGGAAACCATCTCCGTAAAAAATGTCTCGACAAAAAAGAAATTACGATTTTAGAATTCAAACTTTGGCCACGTTTCCACTTTTTGACAAACTCCGAAACGCTTGTAAACAAAATATTTTAAATTTGGTGCCCAATTTTGTTTCCTTGCTTCATCTTGTACTGTGTAACAAACAGCCATAACGAACTAAACAATCTAACAGGTCAAAAGTCCCTAGCTTCCGAGTCCCATGAATGATCAACACTAAATTCTCTATACAAGCATCAAAACACTGCCAGGTGTTCAGAATCAAGAATATCAACGACTAGGGGATAATTTTGTGATTTACCACCAAATTCTCTCAACTAGCCGCACGGAAAATGTATGGCAAATGGTAAGGAGAATTAGTGCTTCGATCAAACTTGGGACTGTCAACGGATTAAACGAGCTATGTCTGGTTCAAAGATCGCATTGTTCGCTCAGATATACACAGCATAAACCTACTTCTTATATTAATTTGTTTGCTTATTTTTTGGTATTTTCCTTGTTTTCACGCGAGCTTCATATTGGACTGAATGATGTATTTTGGCAATCTTAAATAATTAAATTCAGTCCAGTGCAAAAATATCCGTAGACCAAGTTGAAATACCGATACGCACTTAAATTAACGATCCATTAGTAGCTCTCAATTTTCCAAAAGTTTCAAGACAATTCTCAAGACTAATGTATTTATAACGTATTTTTCAACGTGCGCATACTATATCTCGAAAATTCTGTACAATACGCATTTGAACCAGACATTGCTTTCTATTAATTAACTACGCCCCAAATTAACAAGAGATCGCAAGCCCTTCAGAAACTCAATTAGAGAGTTCGATATTTCTTTAGTGTAAAAAACATCCAAGCAAATATACGATCGAGAGAAAAAAGATATAGATTAACCTAGAAAGACAATATTTGACGCACTCTTATAAGATCTTCCTATCGATTTCAAATTTATAATAAACATTACCTAAGTCTTGAGATCCCTTTTTATCACAGATATTTTTAAGGTGGCTCTGTCAAGGTGATGAATCGAACTGCTGGAAAAAAGCTTTGCTTTTCATCGATTGCGCGCTCCAAATTTTAAATGAAAGCAAAAGTTTCATTCAAATTAATGCCTACCAGAATCCAAAACACAGTAAGAGATTTCATAAGAACTGTAGATCAAATAACTTAATTATAAAAAAATGATCAACTATTTCTTTAGAAAGTTCTGTTTCGTGTAGCCTACGAGGCTCGCATAATCGAAGTTTGTTTACACGCCATATCAGAAAGTGTGAGAACTGATGACTAATTATCAATTTTCGATTTTCTAAATTAATGTTTAAACGAGATACAAAGCTTCTTTTCAAGGAAAAATGCAAAAGCATGAAGCCTCAAAGCATAGCAGTTCACGATTTCGAACTAATCGGTCATCATTACAAAATGAAGTCTCGATCGAGACTACAGAAATTAAATAATTATTTTCTAGAATATTTCCCAATGAATTGTTTCTAGGCTTGATATAATTCTCTGCTGCTTATTGCCTTTACTTCAAGTTTAGTTCTGTTCGAAATAATTGCTGTTTAATGTTTCATTCCATTCAGCGAGTCTTTTGATAAAGCACAACCTAGTCCCTGGTTTCTCCGTGACGGTTTGAGCGTCCGAGTGCAACTTTTCAGACTTTCCGTTAAGAACAACTTCAAATAAGGTTTAAAATGCGCCTAATATTTTATGCGTTTTTGTTGACATCAGAGTGGCATGGTCGATCTGTTTATGGCGAAAATCGGTTTTAATTTATCAAATGGAACTTTGCTCTTTACTAAGAAAAAACCGACAAGTGTATATACGACAATAATTCGATTTAGCGTCCATATTCCAATTATCCCCACCCCCTCCGTATTTGAATCTGTTTCATGGCGCCCTGTTCAATTCCGATCGGTAAAGGTCTACACTTGGTCATGATCCGAGTACAGAGATATACCGTAATTAGAGAAACTTGTCTTAACTGTATGCCATTTTGGACAAAATGTACGCCCAAATACCGCCCTTTCCGTTCTAATTTGTGCGAGACAGCAAGTCTTGCTGTTAACATCTCACAATTAAGCAGGCGAAATGGGAAAATTCCACTTAGACTGGCAATATTTCTCCAACGATTTTCTTATTAATATGAAATACGTCACAACTCCGCAAGATTTAATCATCCTATGCTCTGAATCAAATCATTACGATACACACGAACATTAGCTCTGATGATTGCGATACTCTTCGAAAACTATAGTCCCATTTCCTTGAATCAGTTGCTACATTAACCTCTGGATAGGAAATAAAAATCTCAAAAATCTTTCCTTAATCATCAATTGGGAAATTGTCTTTAGACGAAATGACTCGATGCTGCGGCATAAATATCGACGGTGTCAGTTTGAAGTCAGCGTTTGTCGAATTGTCAATTTGCAAGTTATTTTACCAATCACTGTCATTCGTCAATTTTTTGAACATTATATGTGAATTCTTTCATATGCCTTACTTGTCGATAATGAATCCATTTTTAATTGCCAGATAATTCGTCAAATTTTCTTTATTTATAATTTGTCAGTATTGCCAGATGTCATTGGCCGTTGATTGTCAACTGGTTTCATTATCAATCAATCTGTCAGCTGTGAATCATTCTACTAGTTACCAATAGTTGCCCAGGCACAGAAAATCATTCTATCACGGGCGAAACGATGTAAACATATAATGCACCTCTTTCTCCCTCCCCCTCGATTACTTTTTCCGGATCTGAAAACATACCAGTAAAACGAGACGGCATTACACGTGTTAAAATTTGACAATTTTATAATGAATGCCAATTGTAGTTCATGGTCTTTAGCCGGAAAGGAGCTCTCTTTTAATGTATTCGTTTGTGCTGTTAAAACAAAACGCTACTGAAGGAAATATACTAAGATGTTTTCTTTTCAGCGAAAGATATACTAACTCTAACGCAGGTTTTTAACGAAATAAATCAAATAACAAGAGCGAACAAGACGAGGTGTTGAGAATTGAAGAAACAGTTGAAAAAAAAATAGCACAAACTCTAAACCGAGATAAAATAAGCGCATTTCAGTCGTTTTGCTGCCGTGGAACGGTTTTACTTCAATTCCAAATCTCTTAAGAAATTTAAAGAGCCACCTTAAAAAATTACCCTAAGTTTCAATTCCCAGGCTTCTAAAAGCAAGCCTAAACCTTGCTCCAGAAAAATATGGTGACGTTTGCAATTTAAATTTTGCATCCGTATACTTCATTTTCTGCCTTTAAAAATATCTTAGTAAGCCAAATATATTGGTCGTAAAGGCCGCATTAATTTTATTGTACTTTCTCAGCTTTAGTGCGTCACCATTTTTTTCTCGGAGCAAACATCGTAAAGCTATAATCATTCTTAGGTCTTCTTATCTCTGTGTTGCCACGAAAGTCAGCTTTTCCATCGTGATTAGAGTCCACTCCACTTTGATCCATAATTTCCTTTTGTGATAGCCTTTCTCTTCTCCTCTTTAACATCTTTCCCCTCTGAAGATAAATGATGCAAACAAAATCGTCAAAATTTGAAAGAAAACGAGATAAAAGGCCCCCGCCTGCAAGGATCTTCAAAGCTAAGGTCGTAGAATAGTATTCATTACTTAAAGTAAGATTTCTGAAATTTGAAATCTAAAATCCAACTTAGCGCTCCCATTCTCCCATCGCAAATGGCCTCCCCGAGTTGTAATTACGTTACCATTCTGCTAATCTGACTGAAGGTTTTGAGGCCGTAGCGAGATTTCACCTCAAGACACTACTATTTATAAAGACGCTTGACCGAGTCTCCAATTCCTTGTGTTTGCTCATATCACAAACGAGTCACTGAGTCTTTCGACAACCATTAATAGTTTTAATAAAATTATCAAGTAGGCTGCGTTGCTGACTTTTGTCAGTATCTTGTAAAAATACAAGAACTAAAACCTCTGCAATAGTCCGAAGATTGAACAAAACTTTTTGAAACGGACACTGAACGCACGTGCTTTGAGATGATGTAGCAAGCATTGAGAACGTTCTCCGAGTTAATATTCGAGCGAATAGTTTCAAGACGCTTGGCTTACCTCTCATTAAATAGTGTTCTTCTATATCTTGATATTTCGTCTCCAGCAAGACAAAGGACAGCCATTTTGAGCTAAAGTCGGGAAGACGATTCCAGGATCTTCTCACGTTCACGAACTGTTTGGTTTGAGGCAATTCTGCAACATGTCATGAATATTGATGCAAACCTAGAACCAATTGCTGGTCAGGAATTTTTCATTTGCACGCTTTTCTCAATGCAGAGGGGTTTCTTTTTGTCTTGCAAATTTCAACTAGGCTTAGAAAAATGACTCTAAAGCTTGAGACGTTTTAAAAAAATATTTTGAGAAGGAATAAAGACGTCGGGAAATCTGCGACAAAAGTTCAATTCTGTGATGAATTTAGGGGATATTTAAAGGAGGAATTTTGTTTTGCATTGATATTAATAACAGGACTCTGCATCTGCACGAGCGTTTATACGTTTTGGTACATTTTAAAACGAAGTCTTCTGCAAAATCAGTCATTTTGAAAATGGCTTGATTTGCTGAAGAAAGGTTTTACACATGTAACCTTTGGCCTCATTTTCAAAATGAGGCAAAAGCGTTTCGAAAAGACAAGAAACACGGTTGGAATGACAGGGTCACAAATGGGTCACAAAACTGAAAGTGGTGGCCCCTACCTAAACAATTCAATCCGTTCGGTAAACAATAGCCTCGCGCTTGCTTGTCGTAAACAGAGATCTGGAAGCACGACAGACACTGGAATGGGAGATTCATAAGTGGAGTCTCGTTCGGACCAAAACTATAGGTTTCCGAAAAACCTCAAGGACATTGTTCAAATCACTTAATATTTTCAACCAAAATAATCGCAGGTGCGTTTTATTCTGTGGGGAGGGGGTAGAGGTAGGGTTAGCACCCCGCTGAGCCACGACAGTGGGGGTTTTGGACTTTTTGTCTTTATAAAGCACTCATAACGGCTACTCATATCTCCCAATATCCATCACTGGTTCAACAAGCTTTCCTACTTTTAAGAAAAAGATGATTGAATTTTTAATGAAATGATAGTACTGAATTGACCAAGCCGCACACTCACAGCTCAATTATAAATATACTGATAACCGAGGTGACCCTGGTGGTTTCTTGGAGGTCTCATCGCCCTTCTTCTGTTTTTGATTCTTAGTAATTATTCTTGTTTTTTTGTGGAGAATATAAACTGATGATGATGATGATGATGATGAGTTCTGAAACAGGCAAAGAATTCTATAGTGATCACGAGCTTTTAAAACATCATTCTTGAAATCCATCATGGATTGGTTGCTAATATCGTCTCGCCACACCCAAGAATTATGTCTAGGTGAAATTGGGAAACAAAGGAGACTGTAATGAAAAAGACGGATGGGCCGGCGTGATGTCCCCTCGTTCATAAGTTACCTCTTGATAAAGTAGTAAAGAGTAGCCAGTTAGTTTGTGAAAGTTACGATCTTTATTTACAAGCTTGTTTAGTACATGTAGGTATCAGATCTGGGATGGACAATAAGCGGACACATCCCGTGTAAAAATTAGTAAAGCCTGTGAACAGCAAAAGCTCTTTCTTGCCTGTTCGTCGAATCACGCAATAGACGAGCGAGCAAGACATCCAATTAAGCGTATGCCTCAACGCCTTTGACTTCGCGAGTTTTACCGAGATCGAGCGCAAAACACACGTCTTCTCAAATAGTGGCATTCGGCCAAAAAAACATAGAAAAAAAAATGAAAAGCTAAAACATCACAAGCTGTACTTACGTTTCGGGAGAATTTTATCTTTGGTTTTACTCCTATTAGCCCTGATGTCAACATAAAGGATCTTACTTTTCTCTACACTATTCCTACAGTTTTGTTGGAAGAATTTGATGATAAATAACGACAAATCTCCCTTTGTGTTCAAAACTTTTAGTCTCATAACTCGCGTGTCTTTGCGTTGATAAGGTGTGGAGAATTCTTGATCCTGATCATTACCAGGCCTGAGAAGGTGAATAAAATCATCGCGTCGAGAAAAATCGAAAAAAAAACTGAACTACCCGCCAAAAAATATTAACTACTTTTTTTTATATAATTTTGTCCAAAATTTAATCCTCGCGAAAGTTAAAAGTGTTAAGGCTACACCGAGAAATATAATAGTTAATAGTATAATTCGGTGGATTTTTCAGCGCTTTGCATTCAAGATTTATAATAAGTCAGGTACAGCTCACTTGGTATAAAATTCCTTCAACCAAAAGTATGTCATTTCATATCAAATAAATAGAAAAATAAGCATTGAATCTGTTGCTATCTGTACAAGAAGAATTGAAAATGATTATCAAAGTGAAGGCTAAATCCATGAAGTGAAAGGATCATCAAAGTGCAAGCTCCTAGTGACCTAAACAATCATGCAATAATTCTATATAATACATAGAAAAGTTATTTACAGAACAAAAGAAAACCCGATTACCCCTAGAGTATCCCTCTTACTGTACACTTATCTATGGCAAAGAGCACATCCCTGGGGGAGCCCACCTCCCTTATAATGTGTTTGAATCAGCCTTTCGTACAAGATTATTTCGAGAACCCCTAACCTAACTCAATTTGGAAGGTTCGAGACAAGAACACTGTATGAAAATAGGCACAAACTGATCGGGAAACCAGAACGTTTTTGGTCCAAATCCCATCTAGTTTACTTCATCGAGCCAAATGCTGACGTCAGAGATGTTGCTAAGCAACGTGACGTGTCGTCAAGACAACAAGCTGACGGAAACTCGTGCAATTTCCCATTTGTCAAAAATAATTGGAAACTTGTCAAATACAGTACTGCCACGAGGATTTCACACAAAACAGGAGCTTGTTTTCATGGCTAAAGTAAAACAATGGCTCTTGACAGTTCACATTCTAATGCCATCAAGAGAAGTTGGGGGCTATATGCCTTGGTGTTGTTTAGTTTGTGTCTTAGTTGTTTTCCAATGTTATGACTACTTTCGGTGACTCGCAACACCAACAAACAACCGAAATATTTTTAAATTCCAATAAGCCTAAGAAACCGTTTTGGCACGTTAAATGGTCTCTTTTCAGCGTTCACTTGGCATGCCCTCAAACTGTTCTCAACACGTCACTGGGCCCGGTTCTTTCCAACATCCCCTCAACTTGCCAGTGATTTCTTCAATCTGACTTGACGTGATCAAATTAAAGTCGTGCAGGTTCACCAAGTGAAGCAAAAAATTCCTTTCCAAGTTCTTTTCCTTGAGTTCCTGGCTGTTCTTGTCGATAAACGAACGGCAAGCGTCGATTACTTGGAAGTCGGCAATGTAGCTGAAATCAGAAAAAAAATTCTTTATTTGGTTTGATGAAGCGGCTTTCAAATTTTTAAGAGAAACTGGAATGCAAATGTGACTTGCGTGATTTTCTCGCGCTTGCCACCAGTGACGTGCATTTGGCCAATCAGGTGCAACATGTAATTATTTGTGTGAGTTTTCCCGCGCTTGTTTTGCCCTCAAAGAGCTGTATCATTAAATCGGTGGAAACCAAAAATAAAAATTTACTTTGGAGGGAAAAAACCCTCAAGAATGGTTAACATTTGGAAAGATTGAGGACTATGAACGCAAAACTTGAAAAATAATAGGTTTAACAAATGAAGATGGGCTAATTGCGTTGGAAAGCTTTTCTTCTTTTAAATTACACGTTTTTTTACCACACGATCTGATTGATAGGAAATCAGCTTACCTGTTTTTCATCAAATGAAGATTCCAAAGTTTCATCAACTGTTTTTCCCCGTCATTCACGTCCGTGAACTCGTCGATTAACTGAAAATAAATATAGACAGCAAGGTCTTTAGGAAACATAAATTAATGTTACACAATATAAAAAAGTGTGATACAGGCAGTAGGCGCGTAACTTTGCTTTCTGTAGCAAGAACAGGCTAGCGCAGGGGCAGATCTAGGAGAGGGTGCAGGGGGTGCGCACCCCTCCCCCCTTGAGATGACAGGGCGGCTTTCTAATACAATAAGTATTCTGCAAAAAAAAAAAAATTTGTGCGCCCCCTTCTAAGAAAATTCTTGGATCCGTCCCTGTAGCGAAGGTGTTAAATCTTCATACAATGATTGTCTAAAGTGTCTTGCCTAAGAAGACGAGGGCAATTGCCAGGCTCAAATTCTCGACGTCTGGATCTCTGATCCCGGCGTACTGACCGTAATCAAACGGTTAAAAAAAAAGACATGCTCGTGTTGCATCGTAGCAAGTAAACACGATGACCAACGAAAATAGTTGTTTCCTTGAGCGGTCTAGTTTCAAAATTGGACTAAAAAATTCACCTGAATTGTCTTGACTCTCATCCATTCAGGAATAGTTTCGTCTTCACTGTCCTGGTCTTTCTCGGTGGTTCTGATAGGTAGAGTTGTCTCCGAATGAAAGTACATTCTAAAGAGAAGACAACTGTCAATATTATAACAAACATACACGCCCACGTCACGTGCCAGTACGAGAATATCACGTGCCATTAACGAAGAGTGCTTATGTGCGCGCGAGACAGGTGCCTTAAAACGTCATGGATTTTAGCAACAAACTAAACCAAAACAAAGTTAAAGTGCCGAGCTTGCAGAAGAAATAAGAAATAATGTGTAAACAGACATTTCTAAAGAAAAAGACGATGACCGAACAAAACAACGTTAAAAGAAATGAAAACCATCAACGTTTTTTTATCATAGATTATGACGGAAGAACTTACTGTTCACTTTAAAATGATTAATTTAAAGCTATACCTATGATGTCCGTTATAGAAAGGCCTGCTACCATCAAACTCGCCGTCATCCGGTTCTAAGAATTCCGACAGACTTTCTCTTCGACGCTGAGGTCTGGAAGGCAAATAAATCCATCTATCAGTGAAAGAGCTCTGTTTCCGTGTCAGCAACTCGATAATACACTGTACAATCCTAGTGCATTAGCGTTCAATACTATATGGTTGTCAATCTCATGAAGGGTCCAACATTTGCTTTGAATGAAAGGGGGGAGGGGGGCAGGGTATAAAAATTTTTCATGTAGGATTATCTATAAACGCACCAATATTCATCGGGGAGGGGGTGGGGGGTAGGGAATCCCTAGGAACGTTCTTTAGTGGTATTTTCTCTGCAGCAGAACGCGACTGCTGCAGAGCATTAACAATTAGGCAAGATCCAGCTGACAAATGGGGTTGCCCACTACCTCTCGGAACGAGTTACTTCATTGGTTCTTAAAACAATAGATAACAGATCATAACAATGCCCCTAGCCCTGAATTACAACAGAGGCAGTGTTTAGAGCGGGTGAATGAAAATAGAGGTTCCAGAGAGGTACTGTCTTACTGGATAAACGGGGTGATCGCATTAACGAAGTCGTCTATTGTATGTCAAATTTGCTATTCGGCGGTTGTAATAATGAGGTGGCCGTAATTAAGGCAGAGGTGCAATGTAAATAAAATTCTAAATAGCTGATTTGGTCCAGGAAGATCAGACTTTTATGTCTTTGTCTGTTATGTCCAAGCCATCACATCACAATACAAGAGGAAATTGTGTTACAATGGCGTGGTACAAGACGATTGCGTTACCTCCAGACCATGACATGTGTGTTTGACACTCTCCTGCATGGTCCCTCGCGACTGAGAGCGTAGCCGAGAAGATCGTTCATGTCCTCCGGTTTGCCATCGTAGGATCCGTCGTAGTTTTCGTTCACGCTAACATCTATTCTTTCTCCCTTACTGTGAGGCTGAAAACAAACGACAAGGGATTACTTAGGCTTGGACCATAGCACAATGGAGTAAAACGCACTGACAACAGAACTTAACACACTTCGAAAAACAAAGAAGTGACTCATGGACGTCTGTTGAATGCAGACGCAAGCCGTCCATACATTGATTTTCTCTATTTCATTTTACATAGGTAAAGCCAGCTAAATTCACGCCCTTTAACGTACGTAAAATTATGCGACAATGGAACTCCACATTTACAGGCGAAAATTCCTAACCAACTGAAAAACCGAACGTTTATAGAGCTAAGTCGTCAGCGCGCAATTTTTACGTCAGTTTTGTTATTTTTGGTTACGCATATAACGAACCAAAGTTCTGGCCGTCCGCGAGCATGTGTGATTTATCGAAGGTGCGCTGTAAGCTCAAAGTACTATAGACCTCCATGTAAGCCTACTCAATGTATCTGGGCATGGTTAAGACGATACTTACAGCGTAGGTGAAGATAAAACGTCTGTGGCAAAGTTTAAGATGTTTCAGCAAGCTGTACAACCTACGGCAGTCGATAGAACACCAGGGGCAGTACAAGTCTTCGCGGGCCTCTGTCTGTTGGCGCGTGTTGTTGTTGTAAATAAACTGGTAAAATATCCTCTGTTTCTTTCTATTTTCGTTGTTCCCATCAGCCTCTTCAGCAGGTGTGCGCACATCGTTCGTGGAAGCTGCGTTCTGACTGGTCAGCGGTGCACGAAGCGGAAGTGACGTAGGGCGTCTAGGAGGCCGCGCCAACGGAGTCCCTGACCAAGAGAGTTTGAACTTAAGGGTGGGACCGTACGCAAACACCTCAAAAGGACCCATCTGTAAAAAGAATATCGTGTTTTAAAATTGAATAAGCCAACGAAAAGATAGCTAGCGAAAGCAGATCTTGGAAGTTCGCCTCTTACTTGCACAGCAAGTAATATGAAGGGACAAGGAAAACGCCCTCCATCTTCCTCAAGCAAAAACTTTTCCCGTAATTTTCAAGTTTCGTTACAACTAGAATTTAAGAAATATTTCTATCCACTGCTCTTATAATTTATGGACTCTTAAATGTAGGTATTGGGGTTCCCACCACTTTACCCCCTCAAATGTTCTTTTGGGTGGCCAAAAAATGGAAATACCGAGGGAAGCTCCTTGAACGTTAACAATCCTCCTCGAAAAAAAAAATCCGTTAACTGAAAAAACATTTAAAGTTATCGTGAAACAGGCTTGTCAGTTTGAGAGGTCGCAGAAAGGAGAGAAAAGTGGATGCTCCTACGTTCCCCGACGTTTGCGCTTCACGCTGTTTGTTCGTTTTCCTACTTTTCTCCCCTTCCTGCGAGGGTTGTCCAATATACACAACCTGATACGAGTCAAACATGGCACCAGTCTACCCGTACGACTCGTGAAACAATGGTTTACGAGTCGTACAGTTGGTGAAGTGCATATCATTAGTGAGACCGAGGGTGTATTACAAGTGGTACGAGTCGTACAGGTGGACTGATGCCATTTACGAGTCGTATCAGGTCGTGTATATTGGACATGGATGCTTCCTGCAAGCTCAACTCTTCTCTGTGTTACTCGCCTGTCCTTCAAACACATTCTCCCAGGAGGTCCTGTTGGACAGTATTCCCTTCTTCCTCCCTGGCCTCTTGTGCTTCTCGCTCAGCGCTAGCTCATAATCACCGTCCGTAAGCAAACAGTGTTTGTTGTTGTCGAACACGATCAGTTCTGCCGTGTACACAGTGTGCTCTGTCTCGTACGAGTTCGAATTTTCGGACGCACTGCCATCGTCCCACTCCCCCTGGGGACTGCCTCGAGCAACCCGACGTCGTTTCGCAGGGGGCTCGTCTGGGGTGAGATTGCCGTTAACACCTGTGAGACAGACCACGGAATTCAAAAATAAGTTGGCTGCAAATAGTTCAATGAGCCATTTAGGGTAAGTTAGTATTTATCAGAAGTCCGGGTTGCGCGGCACTTAATCGAGTATTTGTTCTTGCTGAAATAGAGTGGTTTTCACTTGAGTGTCGAAAGAAATTCCTGTTTGCTTTAGTGTTGCATTACATTACTGTGATCAGTGATTGATCTAAAAAAACACCGCGCCACTTTCTCAACCAATGAGAAGGAGAATCAAAACCAATCGTGACCGGCTACATGTATTTGTCTTCATATAAGATTATCACGAACCATACCGTTCTCGTCCTCGACTGCATCAGCAAGGGGTTCCCCCACTTTCTTCTTCTTTCTTCCTCTTTTCATAACGCCTTTATTATTGACGCGGTAAGGGACGCTAACTTGGAGGCTCAGAATGCACGTTCGACTCGTCTTGCCGCTCTTAAAGGTGCCATTAGGAACAGAAACACTGGCCGACGGAGAGACTGGTAATAACTGAGAGCGAGGATTAAACGGCGCGGAGCCTTGGCCGAGCGGAACTGTCAAGACTTGTGGGTCACTTTCCTGTCGGAGAAAGACAAAGAAATTAGCAGGAGAAACATTTTAATTGTAAAATAACCAAATCTTCTACGCCCAAAATGCAAGGATAGCATGCAGGATAGCCGGGTTTTACGAGGTTCAAATCAAAACGTGTGCGTGGAGTGACGTACGTGGTTTGCGCGTGCCCCACGTTTGTAACTGAGAAAATCTTCGTGAAATCATCGGAAGAGCTACCGATTCTTATCAGCCAATCACACAGTTGAACGAGCACTCGTGCGTGGAAGTTGTTATGTCAGTAATACATCACGTCGCTTAGCAACTTCTCTAAAAACAAGTGCTGGCTCAGTTCGTAAAAAGGTTCTCGTTCCCTGCTCGTCCTCAATATGATTGATTTCGATTAATTTTGGTTGCCACGGTCAAGGAAAATTGTATTTTGCAGATTCGAGCAGTCCCTACTTTCTCTTCTTTTTTCTACGAGCGATATACACGATTTTTTCAAAGCAGTCCCAAAAGAGCCTTTTAAAGTTGTTCCTAAAGTTTTGACGATTTTGCACAATTAAACGTACTTTTCTTCGCTTGTGACAGACTTTGACGAGGAGCACATCAACCTTGATAAAATCTTCCACCAGTAATGTGCTCTTCTTATTGTTTGACAAGTCACCATTCACTGAAAAGAGCAAAAAAAAGTTGTGAGTACACAGTACGGAAACTAACAGACAATTCACTATTCACAAACAACGAATATATTGGATTAAGAAAACCGTTCCAGAACTATCTTGAGAAAATAACAGTGACCTTTTCTTGTGAGTTGTGAGGAATATCTGTTACTTCACCCACAAGTGAACTTGCCCACACAAAGGTCTGCTCACCCACACAGTTGTGAAGGACGAGTTCACTTGTGGGCGAAGGGGCCACTTATCGTTGTAAGGGAAGCCGAAAATTCTTCTTGTTTGTGGTGGTATTTTTTTTGGTCCATTGAGATAACTGAGACCCGGGTGGGTACGAAATTACCTGGGCCAGATCCGTGGAAGAAACCGGTGAATGTAAGGTTCATGTAGCCACTGTTCTCTCTGCAGATTGATAAGAACATAAAGGTTAGATGTTGAAATACATTGAGCATTGTTCACCTTTTTTAAGTTTAAAAAATTCTCCCATTTCACTGACAGTTGGTTACGTGCCAAGCTCAAACTAGCTACGAACTTTCTCGGAAAAAAAAAAACTTCTAGTGTCTTTGCAGCAACAAACTTTGCAAGATCTTAGAAAACACCAATTAATTTGTTGTTTCGACTGCATCCTGGTTGGTAAAAATAATATGCGTGCATTTGAACTGGCTGGTTGGTTGTTAGAGCTGGAAATTTAGTGATACAATACGACCACACTCATTTTTTATATAAAAACGTCTAATTTGGGGGCTGAGGCTGAGCGTTCTTTTTTTTTACGATTTGAAGCTGAAATCGTTCTTAAGACGTTCTTATGTTACATATTGTAAAATAAGAGCTTCAAACTGAATTGTTCTACATAGTGTGTCTGATGCAATAAGAAAACAACATTGATAATGTTAAGGTATTTCATTGAGTTCATTGTACTGTTGGACCACAGCATGTTCTTGAAATTTTTGTAAATCTCAGCCTCAATGTTCTTATGAAAAAAGGTTCTTATAAAAAAGAGTGTATATTCTCAGTTGACGATTTTTTTAGTTCTGACCACTGCCAGCTTAGGAATGTATCAATATGGTAAGGAGAAATGTGCTGTTGATCACCCTGGTTTGTTGTTGATTCTTCACTGTTTTATGAATTGTTGATTGTCAACTTTTTTTCAGAAGTGTAGCAGCTCATGTAAGCCTCTAGTGCAGCAGCTGCTATTGTTTTGGGGGCTAAGGCATTGTTCTTGTTGTTTGTTCCATTGTTCTCTCTTCTCAGTGAGCCATTCATGTGAGGCCACCCAATCCATTTTTTAAATCTTGAGAATGCTATTGAGCTTGATTCCTCAACTGATAAGTGATTGATAGTGTTTTCAATAAGACCCAGCAGCAGCCGGAGCTCTGGCAGGTATTTTGAGGAGAATCATCAGCTAAAATTAATTCAGCTCCCTATAAAGTTGAGGTGTTTACAGCTTCTTATATTGCTCCCTGATGGGTGCTGCACAAGGACAGCCACCTACTTAAAATCGTATTGAAAGCACTGGATTGATTTCTTTGTGGAGGAGTCATTTTACAAAAATATTTCCTACAGCGCACAGGAAGTGATTCTGCCTTTGACAGGGTAAAAAGATTGGCAGGCAAAGGCCAAAATACATGTACAGTCTGGCAACAGTAAGTACAGTCAAGAAATTAAATTGAAATCATTTGAAAGCTAAAATCTGGCAACAGATGCAGGGTTCATATGATTAAAAAAAGAAAAAAAACAATACATAAATTACAGTAGTTAAGGACAGTTAACAAGCAAAAGTTGAGTTTGTTTGGTGTTGTCTTTAGACAACCAGGTTGCAATTTGCTTTAAAGTGACACTGATTGGTTTCTGCTGATCGGAAGAGGAGTGACAGGAAGGCCTTACACACAATACAAACAAAGGTTTTCACTGGAGTTAAAGCTTTGGCAAGAGATATTCAGAAGGCCAAGGACTCATTTCCCATGAGAAAGGCTGACTGACTGAACTGATAAAAATCTTCACCTGTTTTGCACCAGTATATGCTGCTAAAGAACTTTAAGATGTTCAAAATGTCTCTTCAACCTTTGTTGATCAATAAATGTGGTTCTAATTTTCATGTCTGCGGCTAAAACATTAGTTAGTGATCATACAAATGAAAGCTAATAAATGGTACTTTCAAGTAGTACTGACAGTTGGCTATATACTTTAAAGGGAATTCTTTCTCTTAATCTGTACATGAAACCTTGGTGTGTGATAACACAAAAGCTAAAAGCTATTGAACACCACTTTCATGTTGCTATGTTTATTATGACATTCCAGACAGATGGTGAAACCCTTGTATGACCATTTAAATGAAAGCTATTAAGCTGTTTTTTCATGTGGTACTGTTTATTATACAATGCGAGGTGGTTCTAATTTTTTGAGTTTGTTGATAAACTTGTGTGTGACTATTCAAAGGAAAGAAACTCACAGAGGATCTCCTACATCAGACTTGCTGCTGTCGTTCTCAACTTTCTCCAACATGTTGTCGACCTTGAAACTTTGCCTGCAAGGAAACACATGAAACACAGCTATTTTAACAGTCCTTTAGACATCAAAAAGAAGAGGATGCTTACAAGTTTAATTTAAGTTTTCAGTACTACAAAATGCTCAAGGCAGAAAGCTAAATACTACTAAAAGGTTGCACAGTGGAGAAGCTAAGCAAACAAACAAAAAATACCCCAAAACAGTATTTCAATACTCAAACGTTTTAGAT
The DNA here is from genome assembly GCA_963693305.1 of Meandrina meandrites. NCBI lineage: Eukaryota > Metazoa > Cnidaria > Anthozoa > Scleractinia > Meandrinidae > Meandrina > Meandrina meandrites. The sequence goes on along the minus strand of OY855912.1, from coordinate 10,864,186 downwards.
TTCTTTACATTTTGCAATTTTTGCTACATGTTTATCTGCATTACTGTCCACAAGTTTGTGTTCATGTCTAGTTTACAGCTGCCTCTAAATTTTCTCAACTCGAGACTCAAGAATCAAATTTTGAGACACGAGGATCAAGACTTGAAGGACTGTCAAATTACTTTTGGGAAGTACTGTACCTAGTTATTTTAACCCAATCAAGTTTCCAGAAATAAGGATTGATACTTGACGGACTGTCAGCATACTTTTGGGTGGTACTGTACCCAGTTATTTACCTACTGGGACAGTCAGTTTTGTTGTGTTGTTAAACTATGAAGAATCCACTTTTTGACATTTATATCAAGTTGAAGATTAAGTCAATAAAGCTGTTTTAAAAATGTCCTTAAAAATGTTTGAAAAATATATGTAATCAAAGCATGCTAAATTTGTTGTTGCACTAGCTTTTCTAAACATGCTTTTAACATGGTTGTCCACTGAAGTAGTATTACATGTCGTTAAACCTTTTAAAATAATTCTTTATTTCAATGATTAAAATTTATTTGAGAATGCTTTCGGCAGATGTGCTCCTAGCTGGTGGCAATGTTGCATGTATTCAGCGCGTACATAACAGGTAAGAAAGAACATATTCTAATGTCTCCATCATTCCATCATTCCTTTTTTTAGACAGAACACTGGTTTGTTTAAAGCACTTATTCTCAACAACATTATTCTAAACTGGTGATCCTTGATCACTACACTCCCAAGCCTGGACTCGTGTCTTGCCATCAACTTGATGTTCAAAACTTTTCAGACTTCATGGAAAGAGATTTGTTTTTGTAAATGAAGTACAGCGTTTTTGTACTTAGCTTCAACAGATTGAGTTGTACAGTACTTAAAGGGCAATAATAAAGGAAAGTACAACTTAATTACTTATACTCATAATGAAATATTTGATTGACTTTTCTATGATACCTGATACAATACGGCACATATAAGTTTAATTCATACTTGATGACAATAATTTACATGGACTTAATTTGGTCCACTTCCACTGGAATATTTTGGATTGAATACAATTCTCAGGTTTCATTGGGAAATTTCTTACCTTTTATGTTGAAGAATGGATTAAAAATAATTTTACAGAATCTACAGTTCTCTATATAAACATGAAGTTTATGAGGACCAATATAAATCTAAATGCAAGCTTTATCACTCTTTTTTGGTTTATATTATTGACTGTCTGTTAGTTGTCTGTCTGTGTGTCTACAAAACTATGCATTCCATTACAATTTTTCCCTTAGTTTTTGGTATCCTTGCAAGCCATAGACACGTAGGTTAACAGACAGGAAAATATCATTCACTACTCAGTCCTATCTCTTTCCAAAACCCATTTTATGAATGTTTTCTCTGTGTGTTTTAGAATAATGTTACACCTGACAACTCACTATGAATTCATGTGGGAGGGCTGTACAACAAAGAATTCTCTCTCACACAGGAAGATGTGCGGCATTTTTTTACAAGAATAAATTTTAAGAAGTACAAGTACAAATCATTAAAAAGTGGATAACACAAACACGTGCTTAAAGAACCACACGTGTGAATCCCTTTGTTTAAAGTCATAAAATTCCCAAAACTTTCGGACAACAAATCAGTCTGTTTGCTAATAATTTAACATGCAGAAATATAAACCTTCTTCATCCGAATGACTTCTTTTGTTGGAAGAACATTAAAAGCTGCGATCCCAGTTTAAAATATACACTAACCGCTTTTTCGCTGCGGTTCTTGTTCGTCGATGCTTCATGTACGACAAAGTGCGATGAAGAAATACGGGCTGTAATAAACAAATTGAACGGTTAGTACATCTGTTTGATTCATGATCTTTTAAAGAGATAAATCCCGATTTACTTAGTATACTAATACTTCTTTTCGAGGTTTTCTATAGTCAGCTAATAAAAACGATTTTGCGTGTACACAATGACAAATTTGACTTGCATTTTGTCAGCTTATACCGGCTTGGTATAGAAAGACAACACGGTCGCTAGCACAAAATTACGTCAAAATATCTACTACCTACCGCAACAGCATTTCTCGTTCGAAGAAAGCGATAAATTTGCGTGGGTTCTGAAAGCGGAAAAATCGAGAAATTTACAAGTTAAGAGCCGTTCTGTTGAACAGAATGAAGCGAAGGATTGTGTATATTTCGGGGCCGCGGAACACAACAGACTTACTTTCAAAAGCTTGAAGAAATAGTTCGTGATCTGCCCGAAGTTGCTCGAATTTGGTCTTCTTGGGACTCGGATAGATCACATCAGCCTTCTCACTGGTCATTTTCGTTGGATTTTCAAGGGAGTGTAGACAACAAATGCCGAGCTCTGCTCGCCCTTTCACTTCCTGGCGTTTGAGAACCGCGCGAAATGCACGCGAACGACGACCGCAACACATTGTGGGTATTTTTGCGCGAACCGTGCGCTGCCTGAGCTGAAGAAGTCCAATATTTCCTTTCGCTATCCGGTCGTAAAATAATTATTTGTTCAGTGATTTAGACCTTTTCATTACAGCTCTCTGATTATAATATGAAGAGTGTTTAGTGTGTAAACCTGTATAGCGTTTGCTGAATTAAATTTTTTTTCGGACCCACCAGAAATTTTCCGACTTGACATTTTGCTACTGAAGTGAAACTTTGTCACTAACAGCAGTCAACGGAAGCTATGGATGAAAAGTACTATTGATCAAATTAAGTTTCCGGATGTCCCGGGTTCAAATCCTCCTCCCTGCCACTAGTTGGATTTATTTTCTCTAGCCCAGAACTCAATTCCACTACGCTTTGTAAACAACCAACTGGTCAGCCTCCTGCCAGTTGGGATTCTTAGATGGAGATAGATAGATAGATAAATCGGTCCATGTTTTATTTGTTTCATATTTGTTCGTTGCACATTTGATCATATTTACATAAAATTTGCGCGATATAAATGTTAATTATTATTATTATTATTGCTGTTGTTGTTTAAGGTAGTTTATAAGTCTTCGTCCTTTATAAAGGGAAATTTATCTGTGCTTTACCAGCAAGTCTTGCATTGGGTCAAAAGTTCGCTTTGGACCTGCGTTGACATAATATTACTGTGACAGGTTGAGTAATATTACAATAGTAAAAAAGATGGGAATAATTGAAGAACACTGGTGAATCATCCCCCGACTTCTGGAATTATTTTTACATGAGAAATAACCTTCTGGGCTGAATTCTCGGCAAATCGTTTGCCGCTATTAAGAACTGATTAAAAAGTCCATGCCCCGACAAAAGTGCAAAATGAGTAAAGAAAAATAAAGGAGTCCAAACGAAAGAATAGTGTCCTTTATTCCTTTCGTAACTCTTAATATACTTATATACACGAAATATAATTTTCAGAAACTAACAGTTTAAACGAGCGTTTCTTCACATTAGATGATGCTCAGTTGTTTATCTTTGGCCGGTTGCTGGACTGTGGCTGGAGCTATCAAATGCGGGATTCACATGTATAATATTTGATCTAAACGAGAATTGAGTTACCTCCTGGCCCACGCTAGCGAAACTGTTCAGCTCCGGCTTAAAGAGGATGATGTATATTTTCGGCAGGAATATGCAACAAAGGAAGCCGTAAGCACTCAATAGTGACGTAACACAGTTCACAACAGATACATACCATCCATGCATTGAAAACTCAATCGGATAATAAGTTAACATTGAAAATAACAATATATACAAAGAAAAGGCTATTCGTTTGGCCTCACTGAAGTTTTCTGGAATGTTCCTAACTTTAAACGAACAAAATGCAGAAAGTAACATTTGAATGAAAATGTAGCTACTTGTTAGCATAAACAGGCTTTTTCCAACTAACATGTTATACGCTTTGCATTCAATAAAAGTATATTGTTCGGGATATATGTGTTGTACATTGTCAGGGGGATCCAAAACCAGCCATAGAAGTAAAGGAAATAGCAGCAAAACGTGCAAAGTAACTACAATCACTGCTTGCATTCTGTTAGTCAGAGAAACAATCGTAAAACCAGGTACTATGGGAACTTTGAAAGCGATGGAAATGCCCAAAACTTTGATCAGCACAATTGAAAGACACAAGTTGTAAGTTAGGAAACGCCATGGATAAATGATCTTGCAAAATGTAGCTGTAGGTTTAAAGAGATTAATAAATGCCAACGACAAGAGCAGAACAATTGCGACAAGGAGAGCAAGGCTTAGTTTTCTATTACAGGCCATGACAATGGGTGTGTTCCAAAATCTACAGAAGACAGCGAATGAAAAGAGCGCCGCGATGATACCCCCAGTTCCAAATGCGAGAATTGTAATTCCTCCCGCACTAGAATAACTCAGGTTGGCCAGAGGCAAGTCTTCGCACGCTGTCCTTGCCTTATTAGAAAGTTTTCCTTTAGGACATTCAATACAGCTTTCAGCACCAGGAATCGTGTTGATCGTCCCGCGAGGACACGAGAAACACTTCCAACAACAAGGCGAAGTTGTAGATTTTCTTTTTCCCGCCGAGCATTGCTCAGAGCATTCAGATTTCGGAGGACGTCCATTGTTATTGTTCCAGAGAATGTTTTCGTGTAAGTATAATCCCTCAGTGGCATCCCGTTTTCCCACTATAACTTGTGTTAATCGCTTAACATCGGCCTCTTGCACTTGTTGGAAGTTAACAATGTCGTAGACCGCAGATTGCCTGTCGCCAAACTCATCAAAGAAGATTTTGCCTGTTAGTCCAACAAAATTAATTCGGGAAAGCAGCGTTTTCATATCGTCAAGATTGAGCTTGGCAAGTTTTCGCCGGCTACTAATATTCTGAGTTAACATATTTAGAGCATGTGCCACGGAATATACAGCATCAATTATGTATGGAATATAGGAACTGTACATGTCATTAACAACTTCCTGAAGGCATGATTTGCTTTTGTCATTGTTAGAATGAATGTCTTTTTCCTTACGAAGTGAGCAGTTCTGTTTTAGTGCCTTTATCTCGCTCCACAACTCTGGATAGTTGGGCTCTACTGCATCACTGGCAAGTAACGTTGTCAGATGATGAAGAAATCCTCCGTTGTCGAAATTATGAGGTTGGAACGCTATTGACCCATGAAGAGGGGACAGACCCGAATGAGGAAAATAGTTCTCATTTGAAGAGTAGGTTACCTCACTTAGAATCCAGACTCGTCCGGAAAGGTTTTGTCTGTTAACTTCCCTGAAAAACATTCTTTGAACATTTCCGTAAGTCCACAATACAATAACCTTGATGTTTTCCCGCCACCGTAGCTTGGTAACAACATCGATAATGCGCGGAGATTCTTGCGTTATGAGTTCTGTCATGGCAATACAGAAGGGATTATTTCGTCTCCCAGCTTCTTCGACTAACCCCCACACTCCGCTACGCCCATACGAATCATAGATTCCCACAGCAGCGACATAGCTCCAGTTGAAGTGCTCTATGATGTCGGCCATGGCTTTCACACGAAAGTTATCTGAGGGCACTGTTCGATAGAAATTGTTAAGATTTGAACTCAACTCGGGGCTGGTTGTTGTTCCGCTGATGCCTGACACATTGAAAATTTGAAGAAATCCACCAATAGTAAGCGTTGTGGAAGACTCCTCCGGACCAATCAACGCCACGATCGATTTATTTCCCATTTTTCTTTTCGATGAGTTCCTGCAGCATCTTTCCTTTACCAGGTCGTAAGTCAGCCGTGTTGCTTCGGTAGCATTTTCGCAGTAAGCCCTTATATCGTAACCAAGAGTTATGTTTGGTAGTATGTTTGAATTGTTGTTCAGTTTTTCAATCGCGAAAATCATGGACAGTGCACGACCTAGTCCCTTTGTATTGAGCCCACCGCATGGGCCTTGAGTCCCTGACGTTGATAGAAAATTAACGGGGAAAAGCCCACCCACTATGAAATCGCCTTCCTTGTTTGGAGCTTGTACAACAACGATTAACCACAGGCAAAAAATGAGATGGGGACATGAACTCTCGGTGGTACTCATCGTAAGAATTCTGCCACTTGTCTTGAGTTTGCTTATCGGGCTGTAGGCTTATGGTGAAGGAGAATTCTGTTTTCGACCGTTGCACTATGTAACCAGTAGTCTAGCATAGAAAGAACGCCTGAAAGTAATGAGATAGCATCATGATGTTACAATTCATTTTTATTTGGTAAAATTATCTTCGCTTATCTTTAAGTGGTTTTGAATAGAAAAGGCAGTGCTTTCTGCTGCAGCTGGTAGGGAAGTACAGTTAGATGTTATTACTGTTACTAGTTAGTTAATTTACCTATCTCGACGACCAGTAACCCTGTTCTTGCAATGAGTCAGTTAAGTTAATTCCATCCACAACTAACATGAGCATGGACAGAAGAAGTGTAAAGCTGCTTCTCGCGAGCGAACGAGGTGTCTATGAAACAACATTCACTACTTTGGGTTCTAAAAAGTAAAAATTTTAATTTATATGCAAAACATCCAGGTGTTTTTTTTGGCATTGTCTTATGCTTCTATAATTGCTGGCAGGCTAGGGGAGCACTAAAATTCATTATTTGTCAAATAACACGATTTAAAAATATAAAATACAGGGCGCTGGCGCGCCTAAATTCATCAGAAACCTTCACATGGGAAAAGTTTAAGCTACCGCAACCACTCTCCCCCTTTGAGAAGTTTTAGTCTGACTTCTCTCTCGCCTTTATTATTTATTTTTTCATCACAAAATTAGTACAATATAATTTGTTTAACTAAAAGCATCAATCATGGTAAATTAATATCGTGCAGATGCCAGATGAAATGGAAGAAATGTCACACTGGGAAAGCCAGGGAGAGCTTTTGCCAAATCCGCTCGGAATGACATGGCTGTGAAGATGGCAGAATATCTGGCAGTCAACAGAAAAGAAAATTCCAAATTTAAGCAAATTAAACTGAGTTTTCTAGCGCTTGGCGATTGTGATTGTGATGGCCTCCTGAACAACCATCTTGCTTCTGGCCGTTTAAAGAACGCTATCAATCAAAAAACAAACAAACAAAGACAAAAAAAGGAATGAGAAAACTAAAAAATACGACATGGATGTCAACTTCTTTTATCCATCTCTTAATCAGGGCCCGCCCAGCAAGATTTTGAGTGGGGGGGCTCAAGCGTGAGCCAGGTTTTTTTTTGTTTGGGGGGGGGGGGGGGGGTGGGGAGCGGAGGCATGCTACCCTGGGAAAATTAGGGTTTTAGTTACTCTCAGATATCGGAAGGTGGATTTAAAATTAACAAACAGTGTATTAAAGCCCAGTGTTTTTACCACTTGAAACAGCAAGGGTCCGCAAACAAAACTGGTGCCAGGATCTACAAGAGATTATTGCAATTTATTTGCGCTGGCCTTCAAGCTGTTAGATTTGCTACACCGCGTTGAGGAGTCCCAAAAAGGACGGAATCGCTGTCCGCGATTGTACCCCTACTTTTTATTCTTCGGGCAGTGGAAACTGAATGATAATTCACCAGATGCACTCGATACATGATTAACCAATATGGAACTTATCACCAGCTTCTGGAAAGGCGTTCAAATGAAATACTTTTAGTAATTGTTCGTTCAATAATAATAATACAATAAGATAAATATTTGCATCATTAAATGTGAACTCGGAAAAAACCGAGCACCAGATGGGATTTGAACCCACGACCCTCCGTGATCTAGTCGGATGCTCTAACCACTGAGCTACTGGAGACTCTATGGTGAGCAAGGGTCAAATGTGGATATATGACTAGAACCGCATCACGCGGTCACATAGTCAATTAATCAGGACAGATACAAATGACTCATAACTGCATCACGCAGTCACATTAAGGCATATCTGAGATGCAACCATCCAACCACCAAGTGAGTCTAGAAGAAATACAATAAGATAAATATTTGCATCATTAAATGTGAACTCGGAAAAAACCGAGCACCAGATGTATCTGTCCTGATTAATTGACTATGTGACCGCGTGATGCGGTTCTAGTCATATATCCACATTTGACCCTTGCTCACCATAGAGTCTCCAGTAGCTCAGTGGTTAGAGCATCCGACTAGATCACGGAGGGTCGTGGGTTCAAATCCCATCTGGTGCTCGGTTTTTTCCGAGTTCACATTTAATGATGCAAATATTTATCTTATTGTATTTCTTCTAGACTCACTTGGTGGTTGGATGGTTGCATCTCAGATATGCCTTAATGTGACTGCGTGATGCAGTTATGAGTCATTTGTATCTGTCCTGATTAATTGACTATGTGACCGCGTGATGCGGTTCTAGTCATATATCCACATTTGACCCTTGCTCACCATAGAGTCTCCAGTAGCTCAGTGGTTAGAGCATCCGATTAGATCACGGAGGGTCGTGGGTTCAAATCCCATCTGGTGCTCGGTTTTTTCCGAGTTCACATTTAATGATGCAAATATTTATCTTATTGTATTTCTTCTAGACTCACTTAATAATAATAATAATAATAATAATATTAATAATAATTTTTTTTTTTAAAATTTCTGTTCATAAAAAAAAAATCTGATTTTCATTTATGTCTTTAATAAATATTTCAAAACCAAAATTTTACAAATAGTGAATATAAAAGAAAAGAAAAGCTGTAAAATAATAATAATAATAATAATAACTATTTGAACAGTGTTTACATGATGGCTCCCTCCAGGGTTTCAATGTCAATATCAATGTTCTTAAAGTCACAAAAGGCTTTCCTTCTAGCTCTAATAAAAATAATAATAATAATAATAATAATAATTTTCCTTTATTCTTTCTTTACTTGCTTATTTACTTAAGTTCTTATTATTTTTTCTTTTTATTGTAAAAAAGTGGGGGGGGGGGGGGGGCTAAAGCCCCCCCCCCCCAGCCCCTCCCTCTGCGCGGACCCTGTTAATTGAGCAGTCTGTCAGACGATCCGTAAGCGAGTCGAGGTTTGATAGCCAAACTTTTTTTTGCGAGAGCTGACAGGCCTGTCAAGCTAGGTTCTTGCTCGATTCTTGCTAATAATGACAATTTTTTCAGAAAATTAGTCTAAATGTATCCCGAAATGAGGTAACCAATGATTTTTTTTTTGCATTCACAGGTAGCCCAAGCTTGATATGTGAGTGCCTCAGTTACGCAACACTTGAAATATAAGGATTTGTATGGGGATAACGGTTGTATTTTTTTAATAAGAATATCAATGAGTTTAAAACATAAATATATCACCTCGCTTCAGTCGTTTGTTTTTATGTTTCCGGTGAGGTTTCTGGGTCGATTTGCTGGAATTTAGGCGGTTTTTAGTTCCTTTGTTTGCCCTTTCTATATATGTCCTTCCCCAACATGCCCAAGGTTACACACAGATCACGGACAGTACTTCGCTACCCACTCGTCTTCTTCATTCAAGCAGCTTGTACACCGAGAGGGAATTAAGGGCCAACAATCTCTGCAAACAAGTGCGTTGATAGCTATCGAATGAGGCTCTAGCCTTTGCTGCCTGTGTGGTATCTATTTTTTACTTATTGCGTGCCTACAAAAATGCACTCAGCTTTGGCCAGCGGCAGTTACCATTGACAACCTATGGGAAAAATGGCGGACGAAAGATAAACTAAAATTTGTGTTGAAAATCGTCAAGTATTCTTCGTTAAAATGTACGCAGCACCTTGTAGTCCGTCTTCCTCCATATTCAGTGAGATGCTTGAACTCAATGCCGCGCGAAATAGCAGCAAACGGGACTATTCAGAAGAGGAGCAGTTATCTGTGGGGAGCAGTTATGATGCTGCGAAAAGTTCACCAGTGTTTTTCGGTCGTTATGGACATAAACTTTCTGATTCTGTTGCCGAGGTTCGCGAAGGAGAAGATGGCATGTCAACTAGATCTTCGCTTTTTCCCGATTTTGATCCTGCTGTCAATCATCCAGCGATGTTTGGTTACGTTTTATTGGACCGAAAACCTGCACCCCCTAAACGAGAATCTCCGCCATTACCTGATCCTAAAGAGTGTGAGTAAATTTTAATGAACATCTGCTGCAGTAACCGGGTGTTATGCTGGCCTTCTCTTTATTTCTCCTTAAACTATAAACTGCTGGATGGCCTAGCTATGTAAAAAGAGTGGGAGGCTAGCAGTAATGCCGGGCAAGATTTCTGTAAAACGTTACACTCAATTTTGCATGCAGTTTTGCATATATCATGTTATCTATGTACATGTATGCTGTTCACATGTGACGGATAGCATGAGCAAAACTGTGTGCACGGTATGTGGCTTAACAGAAATCTTACCATAATAGGTTCTTTCTCAATGTACAACCCTAAATGAAATCTTGGCAGCTACTATTGGTGTTCTGTTCTGAATACCCCTAAGTGAGACTGCAGCCTGGATCAAGGCCTTTCTTAACAATCGTACTCAAGTAGTATCTGTCAATGGATCACACTCTAATCCTCAACCTGTTACTTCTGGTGTCCCCCAAGGCTCAGTTCTGGGTCCAGTCCTTTTTCTGCTTTATATTAATGATATTACGGATAACATTAAATCCCAGATACGCCTTTTGGCAGACGATAGTGTTATATATAGAGAGATCAACGATCAGCAAGACCACTTGATACTCCAGCGGGATTTAGACAACTTGAGCGTTTGGGCAGATCTTTGGCAACTGAATTTTAATATTACTAAATGTTACCACTTAGGAATCACCAATAAGTCTGTTCCACATTCTTATAATTATTTATTGAATAATCGTGCCATCTCTGAAACAACCTCCACAAAATATTTAGGTATTATTATAAACCAGAAACTTAATTGGAATCAGCATTGTGATTACATTTGCAGCAAGGCTAATGGAACACTTGGCCTATTAAGAAGAGTCCTGTGCGACTGTAACAGGGACGTGAAATCAAGAGCATATACCACCCTTGTACGTCCCAAGTTAGAATATGCTAGTTCTGCGTGGAATCCACGCACTAAACGTAACATCAATCAAATTGAAATGGTCCAGCACAGAGCAGCTAGATTTGTCTTACGCGACTATTCTAGATTTAGCCATGTCTCCCCCATGATTAAACAACTTGGCTGGGTCACTCTCGAACAACGTAGATTATTGTCGCAACTAAACTTGTTCTACAAGATCCAACAGGGCTTAGTAGGTATCTCACTCCCTCCTGAGGTGTGTCCTCTGCATAGGACCTCTCGCCTTCCAAATGTTTCCCCCTATCGTCATATCCAACCTAATTGTGATATATATAAATATTCATTCTATCCAAGATCGATCGTGATGTGGAATCAACTACCTATACGTAATCTACCTTTGTTAAATTTCCAATCAACAATTATGCCAACCATTAAATCTATGGTATGATGCCACTAATTTAATTAGGATATCAATTAGATTTTATTTTTATTTAAGAATTAGCTTTTATTATATTTCACTGATGTAAATTTAGCCCTCCTAGTATAGTTTTTACTGTTTTAGGAGTATCTTATTAAAGCATTAAAGCATGAGATGCGAGCATCTAAACCCCTATCACAATCTTTATTTTTCAATAAAGAGTTTACAAACAATATGCAGTGGAACCTCCCATTAGTAGACACCTGTTCCAGAAAAATTGTCCACTTAAAAGACGTGTCTGCTTATACATGCAAGGTTAAAAATTAATTACCGGAGTATAGATTTGGCATGTGACAGGGTCCATGATACAGTTCCACTGGGATGGTGGGAAGTGTCTTTGTTTGGGAGGTTTCCATTAGTAGAGTTTCTTCTCAGGGTAGTCACAACCCACAAATAGCAGTACATGTACATGACCAGGGCCATAGATAGGATTTTGCTTTGGTGGTTGTAAGTGCTGGAAACATGAGGGCCCAGGGGGGATCCAGGGATATATTTCCCTTGGAAATTTTGAAAAATCAATTTGTTGAAACTTGTCCACTTTTCCTGCATTCTGAGTCATTTTAACCCTCCCTCTCAGATAAAGGAGACCTTGCGACACTTGAGGGGGTGCGGATGCACCCATTGTATCCCCCCTGCCTATGCCCCTGATGACTTGCAGATAAAAAGGCAGAAAGTCACCACAACCTACCCATTCCCCACAACGGTTACCCTGTGTCATGGATAAAATCTTCTGTATTCTGATTCTGATCTGTTAATTTACAGGTAGCCCAAGAGAATACCTTGAAGCTTACATGTTTCCAGTTCTTTTACCAGCAATTGAACAAATGCTGATAGCTGCTAAAGAAAATAAAGTATTTGAGGTTTGTCTCTTGGAGTTCTCTTCCAGCATTTTCTCACTACAGTCGAACCTCGATTATCTGGACCTCAATTACCTGGATTTCTTGATTGTCTGGACTTGCTTCTCTGGTCCTATTTTTTCATGAATATTACCATTGAAACGGAACATCAAAGTCTTACCCATAGTTTAGCACTTTATTATCATGATAAACATCCGCATTTCCATCAACTTTGACTTATGTAAATGATTGATCTTTTTCTGGTATTTGTTGTTCTTCATTAAACAAAGTTTATCCTAGATTTTTCTGTGATGACAAGTATATGTGTTCATGGACCGCTCGTAGTTTATTAACCAGGCATTAGATCTTCTGGTTCATAAATATTCATATTTTTGATTATCCGGACTCTCGATTATCCAGACTATTAAGCACAGTCCCCACGAGTCTGGATAATCTAGGTTTGACTGTATAGCAAGAACTAGGAAAGGAAGAACGAAGTTAATAAATTGCGAGGTGCTGTCTAACTTGTAACTGAATTTGAATTTTTTTCCACACAGAGAAGAAGAACAAAATTCAATGCCTGTGATTTCCTGACAGAGTACTTATTCAGGTTGGCAGTTGCCATTTGATTTTTTCCTTTCCGATTACATATTTAATTTTTTTTTTGGTTTGAACCTCCACCGCTTCCCCTCAGAAATTCCAGTCTAGCTTCATATATATTTTTTTAAAAACTTTTGGCTTTTAAAACCCTCCTCCTCCACTTGGAATTTCCACTGACTATCTTTGGCGTGGGCGCGGATATTTCTTGGAACCACACACAAATAACAAGTGGAAAATCTGGATCCATATAATTATATATGCTGATTGATTCTAGTTTGAAAATAAATATATGAAGTTTCATTTAATTATCTGAACTGCGAGAGAAAGATTTAACACTTGAAAGATCATAGCAAATAAGGCTTGAATGATATTTGAACCGATGACCTCTACAACACAGAAGCAGTGTTCTTACCAACTCAGCTATCAAGCCAATTGGGAGCTAGTTGCGTTGTGAGGTTCATTGGTCAAAGTTGGTGTGCTGGATTCCTGACCGGAGGGGGAGACTCCCATATAAAAGTGATGGGGGTGCTCGTTGTACCTTTAAGGGGTCAAAATTATTTTCATTGTTCATTGGTATACCGCTTGCAGTGTTGATATATAAAACGGCCGCCATTAGAGTTACGTATTGCGGTACCTTTTAGGGTATTGAGCCAAAATATAACAGACTGATAGTTTCTCAAGAAAAACTCCTGGTATCTCTTAAGGATGAAAATTATTTGGGGCCATGCCCACTAACTGAGATTCTGGTACCTTTAAGAGGCTCTTTTTAAAATCCTGCTCAAGGGTCTGAGATCCTGGTTTAAACACTGAAATAGATATAGCTTTGCCCTTGTAGTGTATCTGTTCACCCAGGACCAAAACCAGGATTTATTTCAACTTTAGTTTTATGAATTATCAGAAATAATATTATATGAACATTAAGTGTGTGATTATTTTTTATTTGGTTTTGATATTTGGTTCATCTTGTAATTTGAAATACTATTATCCTATGAACTAGAGTTCATAATTTTCAAATAAAGATCTTGTCTCTTAGAGACAACATTTTCATTTGCAAATTATGAAGTCTGTTGGTTGTCCATTTAGAAGTAAGATGCTAGTATTTGCATTTCAATTTACCTTTTCTGTTCATAGAAATAACCCTAAATACAAGGATAGGTCGAATGTAATACTGGAGGACATTCCATTTGTACAAACAATACTGGCAGAAAAGTAAGTTGATTGGCCAGGGTTAATTTACTCTGGGTTTGGTTTTACTACACTCAGTTGAATACCACTCTGACGAGAACTGTTTCAAAAATCACAAAGCTTCATTTGTTATATAAGTTAAGTACATTTATGTTGTTTCCTTTCTAGCCCTCGCCCTCCATTGCCGCTATCATTGCTGCTTAGTGATGAAGAAGCTGCTGTCATCATTCAGTCATTCTTCAGAGGATACCTGGTATGTGCCACACTTTTTCTAGTCAGAAGGACCTAGCAGTATAAAATATGTAAAGACTGAATTACTTCTCTAGTCCGAAGTGTCAGTTGTCCTCTCTTCCTTATCCCCCAGCGCCCCTCCTCTGGGGGGTAAGGAAGAGAGGAAAGAGAGGACGGCTGACACTTCAGACTATTACTTACACAGTGTTGTTGCTAATAAAACAAGTCAACTCTAAAACAAGTGCCCGGAAAAGCGTTTAAAAACTAAATGTTTCGAAAAATGTTGCTGGAACACTTGATATCAGGTCACGGCGAAAGCGCCCTTTCTCCCTAAAACTGTTGGGAAAATGTCGCCAGTTTTGGAGCTAAAAGAGAAAAAAAAAACGTTTAAGCATTAGAATTAAAAAGGGGAAAGAATAGAACTTGACACCGTCCAAGGTATTGGCCGTGTGAGATTGCAGTCATTTTGTGTACTGTTAGCTATAAAATACACCGGTTATTTGTAAAAAGGTAAATGTGTTATGTGTTTATTGAATATCCGTCAATCAAGATCAGTAGGAAGGTATCTGTTACTAAAGAAAATTAAAAAGAAAAGGCGAAGGTTATAGCGGTTGGCTTCTTTATTTGCTAACTATCACCGCACGGTACAGATTGTTTATCTGATCATGTTTTGTTTTTATCTTCTTCACATGCAGGTGCGCAAACGGCCTGATGTCCAAGAGTTGAGAGAATACCAGAAAGAAATGCGTAATGTAAGAGATAGGGCTCCACTGTTATTTGAATGCAGCTGAATCTCTCAACAAAGGGGACAGAATAGAATAGAATGGGAATATAATTAACTGTTCGTTGTGGGGAAGTTTCAGCAAGGGTATATGGAGTATAAATCGGCATGTGGTGTTGGCCGTTTTCTAGGAAGGTGGTGGGTGGGTGGGGTGGAGTGAAAATTTGCTTACCGAAAGAGTGCTCCCTTTGCGTTGGCTGTAACTTGTTTGTCTGACATAATCCTTTGTAGGAGGCTGTTGACATTTTCTTAAAAGTTGAAGACTTCTGGAAGAAACATCCCGTGGAAGAAAGAGACGAAGAAGAGAAAAAACCAACTGAATAAACGGAAAGAGGAAGAGTTAGGAGCATATTACCAAGCAAATCAACAGCATTTTAAAAAATGTAACAATAGAACTTGATCTTTTTGGCTTACTCATTTGGTTATCCCGTCACCACACGACAAGACCGGATCAAATGCACACCCTTGTTCTTACTTGCTGTTTGTAAAGAATGCGCGCAGAATATCGCGATTCATTTCTACTATTGCTATATATTCAGTTTCTAGTAATTCGTGTCCATTTGAAGTACATACTGTCATCGGTTTCAACTTGTCTTTGTAACATACGTCGTTTTTGCTTTATTGGGTGTAAATAGGTATGGTGTCTTTTTCGACATTTCTGGTTGGACACCAATGTTGATGTACAGTATAATAAATTTCTTGAAGAAAGCAAAAAAAAAAAAAAACCTATAAAGTGTCTAAAGTAAGATGTTGTTGTGATCATTTAGCGGGATAAATTTGACTTTTTTCTAAAATGTTCGCTATTCGCTACAAAATCCAGATCCCCGGCGAAAGTTATAGAGGTTTGACTGGAAATGATTCCCGCTATTACGGACTCTCGCTATTACGGAATTATGGACACTTTCTCGGTACCAAAAGAACAATTTTATTGTTTTGACTTTGGATAAAGCGGACACCATGAACTTCTCATATAACATTATTACGAAAATTGCAGTCTGTTGCTCATTATTTGTCAAAAACACACTTCAAAACACTTCTGGAATATTTATTTTTGCATCAATTCAGTTATTCAGTAGCTGTACAAAAGACTTTGCTTTTTCACTTTAGCTAGCATCTTTCCTTCCAGACTCTACGAGAGATCAAATCTTCATACTCCATTCCGAGGGGGACATTCGGGCTATGCTGAACACCCTCGTTACCGCCAAAAAAAATCGGCAAATATCGCAATACACTCTTTTTTTTTTTGAAAGAACGTTGAGGCTGATCATGACATTAAGCAAAATTTTAAGAACATGCTAAGAACATTCCCCAGGCTGAGAGTCGGAGAACGTCTTTACTTTGCCCATTCGTGTTTTAATTTCTCGTTAAATGATCTGTATAAATAAATGCAAAACTGTGGTCTAACAGTTTAATTAACTCAATGCTGTTTTCTTATTGCATGATACGCTATCAGTTATGTAGGGCATTAACACTCAGCCTCAACCCAAAATTAGACGTTCTTATATTTAAAATAGAGTGTACCGCAAAAAAAATGGAAAATGCCGCAATATTTCATAGTAAGCCTGTGTAGTTGGCAGATGAATATACCTCTTCCTTTAATCCATGAGCCACGTAGCCATGTAGCCATGAATATACCTCGTTCTTTAATCCACGTAGCTAGGCAGCCGCTGTTTCTGGGGTATTGCCTCGAAGTGGCGGGGTATTCTGCAGTTACTCCGCGGTCATAAGGTCACAGTGATGTCTGAATCAAACTGGGCGAAACCAAGCGATAAAAAGATACCACCGTTTAAACAGTCGGCAATTGCGTAGATAAAAAAAAAGTTTGCAGAGAGAGATTTTTCATCCCCCCCCTCCAGAAAAATAATGGTCCGTCCCTAATATACAGTGAACAATACATCTTTTTTAGATTTAGTGTGTTTCTGGATGTTATAAGACATTCATGTAGCTGGTGATGCCTGGCTTGGAAACTTTTCATGTAGATGTATGGGAATATCACAAAAATATTTCTAATAGACCCTTCCACAGTGAATGTATGGGAAAATCGGAAGTTTGATGCTCGACAATTCAAGGACCGTTGACATTCTGAAACTTTTGTGAATTGCAAACTAAAGATACTAGCTAAAAGAGTTAACCGATTAAATTTGAAGGGGATCGGTTAACTTCGAAACGAGAAATCTTACTTTAAGTTTTTCATACAAATGCTTCTAAATTTTCCTGCGAACGGCGGCTCCATTTTACAGACAAATATATGAAAAATGAAAATTTTAATTTGCGGCTTTCTTAGTGAGAGTGCAATTCTCAAATTTGATCGGTTAACTCTTTTAGCTAGTATTTTAAGTTTGTAGTTCATAGAAATTACAGAATGTCAACCTTTCTCAAATTATCAAGCCAAACTCCCGATTTTTCCCATACATTTACTGTAAATTTTGCCGTGTTTGCCCCCCAACCAAGATGGCGTCCGAAACCGTGGAAGGGTCTATTTAAAATTTAAATATTAAGTATTTCTAATTAATTGTATCATCATAAGTGGTCAGAGTGTAAAGGTTACAGCCTGATTGCTTGATGATTGATCTATCATTTTTTAAAAATTTTATTTTGCACTCTGTTCACTCAGAGGATGGCATTGGGTTTATGCTAATATTATACATGATGCATGATAAGAGCACAAATTAGACTCTGACGCAAATATATTAACAAGAAGGGAAACATCATTCGCAAATTTGTGTCAGCTGCAAGATGTTTGAGAGTGACTAAATTATCCCAATTATGCTGTCCTAAATATACCACATAATGGTTAATTGATAATTAATTGATAATTGCTGTAACTCCCCGTGACGTGACAAACACGTGACGCGCCCGTGACAGGCCCGTGACGGTCAAGAACAACATGTCCGGGACGACCGTCACGGGTTTTTGACCGTCACGGGTTTTACCAACGCCCGGCAGATTCGTTTACGCGAGGGCCAAAAAAGAGGCAAAAGCGAGCGGTGTGAACGTGGAAACAATGACACGGCTTTAACCTGCTTGTTACAGTAAAACAATCAAATTGTTTTACTTTTAATGTGTGGAAAGATAAAGCTGTTTCAGGTTGCTTCCGAAACGACCAGAAACGACTAAAAATGGTCGGAAATAAGTGAAGGATTTGCGTGACCTTGCCGTTATGTTATGTCGCTAGTTAGACTTGCCTACAAGAAGCGACCGACTTTTAGAAAGTCTAGTCGCTAGTGTGAACCAGGCCTTAGCAGTTTCACCATTGTTGACAAGGTTGCTAATCCCCAGAGAAAGGACTTTTGACAGCTGTTATTTACATATAAGACCTTTGTTGTTCTTATCTCTCTTACGCCTGGTTCAAACTAGCGAAATGTCGTAATGTTGTGTTCTTCACATTGGTGACATAAAACATGAACGTGAGGTGTTTTCCTACACTTGTGTGACCTTGCCGCTATGTCGTTATGTCGCTAGTGTGAACCAGGCCTTATTAAACAGAAACTCATAAGGAGTTGAAACCCTTATGGGTTTCTGCCTTAAACCAGTCTTTTGCTACTTCTTTCCTACAGGAATATCTCGCTTTTCTCTAGCCTCCTAGCTTTTCTCTTTAATCCTAAGTAGTTAAATTGTTTTAAAGTACATTTTTTGTTGCTCTACAAAGCAGCTTTACCAGTACGTAGCTAACGTTTGACATCTCTTCGCGATTTTTTTTTGTTCGATTTCGTGTTCGCAAGTTATACAGACAGGAATTAGCAAGTGTTGACCATACAATATGTATTCATAGTGCCTCAAGCAGTAATTACAAATATTTGCATTTCAAATCTTGTTAGCCTGTGAACAGGCTAACAAGATTTGAAATGCAAATTCGCCGCTCGCCGCTCACCGATTTCTTCGGGAGCCTGCGAGCAGGCTATAAAAATCTTGTAAGCAACCGAGCCGAACGATACGGTGGTAGCAAAGTCTGCGAACGTTGGACTTAGACACGGAAACGTTATTTTTTTCAAAGAAAACCAAAAAGGAAAAGAAAAGGTACGCGGCTACGCAGTTACTAACCTCCGTAGCCGCGTAGCCACATAGCCAAGTGGCTACGTAGCCACGTAGCTACGTAGCCGCGTAGCCACGTAGCTGCGTAGCCACGTAGTCATGAATATACCTCTTCCTTTAATCCATGGGCCACGTAGCCATGTAGCCATGAATATACCTCGTTCTTTAATCCACGTAGCTAGGCAGCCGCTGTTTCTGGGGTATTGCCTCGAAGTGGCGGGGTATTCTGCAGTTACTCCGCGGTCATAAGGTCACAGTGATGTCTGAATCAAACTGGGCGAAACCAAGCGATAAAAAGATACCACCGTTTAAACAGTCGGCAATTGCTGCCTTGAAGAGAACTGCCTTTGCTGTCTTTGTCGTTGGTACAGCTATCATTTGCTTTGGAACAGCGAGAAATACAATCATGTGGAATTTGGAGAGTATCTGGGAAGCAACTGGTGATCTTTGGCAAGAATGGTGGACAAAAATCCACGGATTATTTGACGGAGATGAATTTCTACTATCATTTGTTGGAACATACGTGGTGTCGTTAACCGTATACTGGGTGTTGGGAGCACTGTATCTGTTTGTGGACCTCACGGGTAGGCCCAATTGGGCCTTCCAATACAAAATTCAGGACGGATCAAATCAACCCCTTGACCGCAAAAAGCTGATCCACTCATTGAAGTTCGTTTTGTTCAACCAGATTGTAGTTGGGGGAGCTATAAGCCTCGTCCTTCACCCTGTGTATTCCTGGCGTGGCTGTTCCTTTGGCCCGGAGTTACCAAGCTTTCAACGGGCGCTGTTTGAAATTGCAATCTGCATTCTAGTGGAGGAAGTTGGTTTTTATTACAGCCATAGGCTATTACATGTCCCTCGAATTTTTCGGTCCATTCACAAGTTTCATCACGAATGGACAGCTCCCATAGGAATCGTTTCGTTTAATGCGCATCCGCTGGAACACCTTGTATGCAACGTGGGCCCTGCGTTCATGGGTCCTCTCATTATGGGATCACACATTACTACAGTCTGGCTGTGGCTTTCTCTGGCACTCGTAACATCAATCAACTCACACAGTGGCTATCACGTCCCATTTATGCCATCTCCTGAGGCTCATGACTTCCATCACCTCAAGTTTACGCAGAATTTTGGTGTTCTTGGTGTGTTAGATCGCCTTCATGGGACAGACGCCTTGTTCAGGAAATCAAGGGCTTACGACAGACACATTATGCTGTTCGGTTTTACCCCTCTGAAGCAAACCTTTCCTGATCATAAACCCAAGAAAGGGTCGCCAAACAACAACGAATGAGCTTGGCGTATTTTTGGAATGATTTCATATATAATGGTTTTAACAACATCGCATTCCCTATTTTATTACTGAAAATAATTGCCATGAGAAATATCTGTTATAGTGTGATGGCGTAAGGGCACCAAGCTTAGAAGAAAGCGATTTTTTCCCGTGAAAAAAAAATAAAAAAATAGTGACCAGCCGGTTTTGGGCCGGGGAGGGGGGATGGGGGGGGGGGGGGGGGGGGTAACGAGAAGGTAGGGTAGGTACTCAACAAAGTTTTCTGCGTGGTGTATATACCTGTTTGCATAGAGCCATTTTTGACAGAAAAATGTGTCCCTTTCATATATCAATATTCCATAGAAAACGGAACCCTCTTCGCTGCCTGCGTGGCTGGCGGTTTTGTTTCGCCAGGTGCGCAGGCTACCTTTTCGCTCTGCTTTTCTATACCCTTGGATTGAGTAACCATTTGATGCTTCTGTTCAAGGTACGGTCTTTTCAAAAGGCCTTTTGAACTATACCAGAAGTCCCCTGACTATACCTATGAATGAGAGATCTCCCTCGGTTCCTTTATACTATTTTTTTATACTTTTTTTTTATGTTTCTACGTTCTTCCCTACTACTCCGGCCTTTATATACTTCCATAGCCTGAAAAAGGTCCTTAATTTGGGCGGAGCCTCCCCGTTTCCTGCTCCGTATTTTTTCTTTCATTGTTAACTGATACTGAAATACGCTTCAAAATAAAAACATCGGAGCACTAAACAGCTAACTGTCCTAAATATTGTCCTCAATAGCATACTTGAAGTAAAATTACAAAGAGGTTGTTTCGCTTTTGCATCTTTTCTTTTCCGACTATTAAAATCGTAAAACAAAAAGCAGCACCTAAGCAGCATCTAAACTCCGATTGAAGCAAACCCGTGGCAAGCTGTCAGAAACATGCAATGTTACGAGGCTGTCTACTTCTATCCGAAGGTCACTAAAACGATATCGTACACGTTCATTCCTTTCTCTTGACATGCACACGTTTGGGCGCAATAAGGGTGAGGTGATTAAACGTTCCCTATAATTAGAAAAACAATAAAGAAAGTGATTGTTTGACTCAACTGCGTTATGCTTGCGTGCTTGATCACGTCCCCCAGGTAGAAAAGAAAAAAAGGTACTCAGCTACTTTGCGGACGCTAGCCCGCTAATCGCCCAAGCTTTAGAAAGTCCTGGAAAGCTGAATCAGCGTAAAAATTTGTCCGTTAGTCAGAGCAGATGATAACTTTTTTCTGAAGCGAAAATGTTTTATTCCAGGTAGGTATGGCTTTATTTCCAGCATGCAGGGTTGAGATTTGTGATCTTTCTCAAATTTCGCAAGGGATCACAGGAAACGGATATGGGAGAAAAAACTCGTGATTGCCTGCTGTTTTTGTGTACCACAGATTTCCGCTTTGTAAACGTATTTCAATGGTCACGTATTTTCCTGAGATAAAACGCACCTTCTTTATTCCGCCTGGCCGAAGAAAACCTCTGACATAATCTTAGCATGATAACCGATCATTAAATTGTTGAGAGTTTTATATTGCCTTAATAAATAACGTCAAAACAAATTATAAACAAGGAAATTGCAACAACAGAATCTCGTGATTTTCACAATTGCAAAAAAAAATTCAGTGGTATGGCCTAAGCGACTAGACAACGGATTTGTCGTGCATGAAAGCGAATGTTGAAATAAAATATTGAAATAACTATTTTTTAACAAAAAAAAAATACTAACAGTAAAAAATCTCGTGATTTTCACACCTCCATTTGAGTGGCATTTGATCATACGTGAGGGATGGCTTATAGACAATGGATTTCTCGTGTAAAGCGAATGTTGCGATAAAATAAAGAAATCCATTGGATAGGTTATCTCGTGACAGTATGAAATCACGCAGGGTCAAAGTCCATTAGGTGTCTGGCTTCAAATGAAAAGTCACAAGCCGGGGCCCGCGGTATCTCCAATGCGATGTAAACATAAACATAAGCATGCGCAGTTGAATAACGAGGGCCGGCGGTGAACACGTTGTGTTTCCCTTTTTACGTTTCGGCCAACTTGCGAGAATTAGAAGCCGTTCCAGATGGATGTTGTTACGTTTTTGGAGCCTCGAGTTCTAGTTTTGAGTAAATGAAGGCTTCCAAGATGTCGGCTGACGAGCCCGACTACGATGATTTGTTCGGCGATGAGGACGAGGGCGAAATAGTCGATTGGCAATTGCCGCTATGTTTCATGAAGAAACGACACAAGGAGCTGATCGAAGGATCGAGACCTTTAGCTCAAACATGGCGTATGAAAGAACGAGTGAGTGATCTAGCGATGGTTTAACCCTCCTTTAATTTTAAAGCAGGTAGCCACGTTATTCCTCGATGTTAATGTTGGCGATTTTGTTCCAGATGAAAACCGTCAGCGTAGCGCTGGTCTTGTGCCTGAACATTGGTGTCGACCCTCCAGATGTCGTAAAAACTTCACCATGTGCAAGGATGGAGTGTTGGATCGGTCAGTATAATATTTGATTTTCTAGTGTATTGGTTTCACTTTTGTTTCGTTCCGCATTTCCGGGTTGTTAAGTCCGCCTCAGCTGTTTGCAAAAGAACTTGTTCAATTTGTATACACGAACTTGTAAAGTTAAGTATACGTAAGCTCACCTACATGTGTTTTTACTCAAAGCAAATCGCACGGATAACACTAGCCTTGAGATTAACGTATTTTTTGGAAGTTACGTCACTAGACCAGTCTCACTTTATAGTATTTGCTTCCCAATGGAGTGGACTGTTGATGTCCAATGAATTTCTCTTGGTTCGTATTTTGTGCAGCTATCGAACACGCATTCGCGGATAACGTGATTTATTATGGAAATGTACATGTATATAAATTCATGATGTACAGAGTCCTTTGTTTTGTTTGTACATCAAGCCTTTTTTGATCCTTGATAATAAAATATAGGATCTTTTTCTGTGGAAACTCCTGCTCTTTAAAGGAGCTAGACCTCAGAGGAATCTTCCCCCAAATTTTTCGTCTTCCGGACATTCCTGCCATGCCGTCGATGATGTAACATTATTCGTGCTCTAGAATGGAAAGTGTGCATGCATAATATACAGTGAACAATACATCTTTTTTAGATTTAGTGTGTTTCTGGATGTTATAAGACATTCATGTAGCTGGTAATGCCTGGCTTGGAAACTTTTCATGTAGATGTATGGGAATATCACAAAAATATTTCTAATAGACCCTTCCACGGTTTCTGACGCCATCTTGGTTGGGGGGCAAACACGGCAAAATTTACAGTGAATGTATGGGAAAATCGGAAGTTTGATGCTCGACAATTCGAGGACCGTTGACATTCTGAAACTTTTGTGAATTGCAAACTAAAGATACTAGCTAAAAGAGTTAACCGATTAAATTTGAAGGGGATCGGTTAACTTCGAAACGAGAAATCTTACTTTAAGTTTTTCATACAAATGCTTCTAAATTTTCCTGCGAACGGCGGCTCCATTTTACAGACAAATATATGAATCAAAGATCTCTTTGAGATTCGACTATTTCGCATGGAGTATGCGTTGGGGAAATGTTAGTATTGAAAGCGATTTGTGATGCACTAACCCATTGACTCACAGTCCAGAAGGCTTTTATTAGCGCTCACCCACCCCCCCCCCCCCCCCCCAAAAAAAAAAAAAAAAAAAAATTCCTGGCTCTTTTACGGCTTTTAACACAAACGTGCGAGTGGGAAAAAATATACCATATGCGTACTAAATTCAGACAAACAAATTCTTTTCTGAAGTAAACGTTTATTACAACTAGACACGCTGAAAGACCAATTCATGGTGTGAAATGCTAATTATCAACCTTGATAAATTGATCCCAAACCAGACTTGAAGACGGTGAAAAAAATTTCTTCACCTCCGCGCGTCATTTTAACAACTCGCAAAACACGAACTCCTTCTACAAAATATAACACTAGTTCGAAACACTCTGGTGAAAGGTAGGCTTTCATTCTGTACAACTGTCACTGACATTTATTTAACCACCCCCAGCAGTAACTGGGGATAATAATTTGCGAATCATGGTGCCGTGAGATAGCGGACAACTACTGAATTCCTTCCACAAAATTAACACTCACATTGCTTTTTATGAAAGGTAGGTTTTCATTCTGTATAACTGTCACTGACATTTATTTAACCACCCGTGGTATTATCTGGGTACAGAAAAGCGGTAATTGGAGATGAGCCGTGAGATTGCCGTGAGATAGCGGAAAACTACTGAATTCCTTCCACAAAATTAACACTCAGATTGCTTTTTGTCTCGTGTCGTCATGACGTTGTCATGACGACACGAGAATATGCGAGGGGGAGAAAGTGCATTCCATGGACCATTCCATGCGTGTTTGCTTTGTGAGGCCGCGGAATTTTCCCGCCATGTCAATATTTTTCCCGCCATGTCAACATTTGCTTTGTGAGGCCGCCGGAATTTCATATCAAAGAACAGATAATGTTTCTTTAACAAAAAGGTCGCAGCCCGCTGGTTTATCAAACTGTAGGTTAGGAGTATTTATTGTAAAGGGCTTATTATGTGAAATACAGGCACGCTTTACTGTTCTTAAAATTGATTTCTTTTCTTTTACGTTTATTGCTGTAGTTAGTTCACAGTCTTGTGCGGTTCTTCTGATCGGTCTATCAAGCGCAACAAATTTGAGCTAATTCGGTGCACTCGCACGATGATATAAAGGTATAAAGCGTTGACGTTATCTGTAAATAAACGACACGCAATGCACGCAGAAGAGATGGCGTTTTTTTATGAACTTGCAGCGAACGAGCAAATTCTTAGCTGTCCAACAGTGCGTTGAAAAGGGTTGAACAGAAAAACGAGACCCTAAAGAAGACTGTGATTGCTACGTGAGTATTGTACAACATTTGTTTTGAAAAGTGCGACCTCTATGGACTCTATGGCACGGATAACAACGATCCAATAACACAAAATAAACGATTAGATAAAGACAATTATTTTGATGCTAAATCTTTAAAAATGTCTTTTAAGCCAGCAAGTATGGCGTTTGTTTGTTCCATTTGCCTGCTCTGGGCGTTACGGAACATTTTCGTTCAAATCTTGCGTTGTCCTGTTCCATACTCTTTTCAAGCATTTCAATAAAAGAACTCTGCCAGTCTGGAGGCGTACTTTCTCGCCTTTCTTTACTCAGGCGGTTCTGATTCATGAAGAGAAACATTTACACTTTCGATTTGCGAAGCCTCGTTAACACTCGGCTCTGAGGTAAAGGTAGTGACTCATTTGATTGCAGTTTTAGATGGATCGATGTCCCACCACCGGCACCGCAACGAAGATGTCAAAATAGGGCAAGCCTTCTACAATTTTCTGAATTCCAGCTTCTCCAGTCGAGCGAGACCGCTGCTTTAACTGCTAGAACTCGTACTCTAGATTCTGCTGCCGTTACTTCACCTGCTGTAGCATTCTCTGGCTTTCTGGACACCTTTCTTTATACAAAGAATAGATATCGTTCCAGAGTTTGATTTTTTCTCTTTGTAAAACTCCCCACAGCTTACTAAATTTTGGCGCCTACGCTTCAAGAACTTCGTGCATTTGTTCCTCAGTCCAGTTAGCAGACTTAACGTGAGGTTGTTTCGTTTTTGTGATTGCCGTAGCAAGTACTTCGACATCACTTGGAACTGAAGACTGAGGCGATGGCATGCTTCTCGCCAGTAGTAGTAGCTGGACAATAAAATATGGCCGGCTTGTCGATGGAAATGGACAATGTTGACCGCCATTCATTGGCTGATCTGGATTTGCTACTCTTGCAAAACGTCGATTTAATAAGTTATCGCTAAAGGAACAAAATGCGTGATTTGTGATTGTGTGAATTTTCTTTTTACAGAAAGAAATGTACGTGTCGTACAAGTCTTGCGTGTTCTGATAACTCATCGAAAACGCATTTGATTGACATTTAATTTCCTGAAATTGTTTTGATAGTGCGTATTAAATAAAGTAGCGCGGCATCCGACAAACGATACAAGGTCAAACGGTCTCAGTTAGTCCTTCAGTTGTTTTTTCTGTCTACCGAATCTAATAGAACTCGTCAAATATAATTTATCTCTTTCGTTTATACTTTGTATTAGTCCTTTCAAACTGCCGGGGAGTAGTTTGCTTTGTGTTCTACGCGGCGATAACTTGATTTCTGTTCGCATGTGAAAAGTAGCCGGGCAGTGGCTTTGCCGTGAACATGGCACCTAACTATTTTATTAACTTTTATTTAAAAAAAAAACCCTTCCTTTCCAAATAGACCCATGCGTTTTATGATTTTACTTCCAATCATTGCGAAATGTTAGACGGGGATGTTAGATTCTTAGTCAACTTTTATTTTAGAAGTGAAAAAAAAAACATACAGACCACGAAATTAAGTAGCCCTCTGATTATAGATTTTGATAATCGAGAAATGTTTACCAGCACACTGAGATAAAATCAGTCAGCTGCGTATTAAACGAAACGCGAGAATAAATATAGACATTCCTTAAATGTTTCTTTTTCCTTTCGCGTGACAGTCAGGATGTTTCTCGAAGGTTTCTTTTTCCCCTCACGTGACAAGAAATCCGCCATGGATCCTGAACGCGTGATCGCTTCGATTGTAGCTCTTCTTTTCCTGATTATTGCGCTTAGAAAAGTTCAGAGATTTTTTTCGAGTCGAGGATTGCGGTCGCGATGTGAGAGTCGTTACCGAAAGGTTTTTACTTGATCTGTATAGCAGTGTACAGGGCATCTGACAGGATGCGGTGGTGCGGATCCGCATAATTCGCTGACTTCCGCATCTTCCGCATCTTGAGAACATTTTCCGCATAAAACAGAGAAATTTGTTTCATATTAATGATTAAGCAGCTGTTTACCACCCTCACAAACGTAAATTTCGAAGAAATTGATTATTTTGACACAGTTTTTCTCCTAAAATAGCGACGAAAACACGGCAATTCGATCGTGAGCAAATTTTAACCTCCAGGCGTTCCACGCGTCTTTTCGTGATGGGCCTGGACACCAGTTGTCTTGTTTCGCTCGTTCGGTCGATCAAAAATTCTTCTGTGGTTTAATACCTATAGTATATGGATAAATTTGTCATCAAAGAGACCAAGAAGAAGGATCGCCACTTCGCTGTACACTTGCCACAAGTTGACCTCATGGGCTAGACGAGCGACGAATTAAGTGAAGCGAGCTTGAGGCTGCAAAGTGGCCTGTGAGCGACGTACCATCGGGCGAAACGACCGCAATTCGTTGCCTGCGAGCAGACTCTCGGCTTCTGGGGCAGCTCAATTTCGGCGGCATGAAAAAATGTGATTTTTGGCGAGCGAAGCGAGCCGAAAATTTTCCGCATAATCCAACGTGTTTTCCGCATAATCAACACTTTCTTCCGCATAATGTTCCTGAAAATTTCCGCATAATTTGTTATTTTTTTCCGCACCCTATCAGATGCCCTGAGTGTAGGGTTTCAAGTACGGAATAGCTTAGTGTTAAGTGTAGTGTGTCAAACTTCTACAGTTGCGGTTACACATCGTCCTTTTACCGTGGTAAATGGGCTCTTTACCTCGGAAAACTCACAAATCGTGTGTGACCAACATTTCCCAGGGTAAATTTATCGCGGTGTATTTCCATGGATACATAAAAAAGAAGAAAAGAATCGCCCATGCAAGTTACCGAGGTAAATAGGTAGGTTTTTCAAGTACCCCAAGATAAAATGACCGATCGCGAGGCAAACCTCAAAGATAAGCAAATAAAATAAACAGAGAAATTTAAAATTAAATATGGTTTAGATTTCCGGAGGTCAACTTTGCGTGTTCAAGGCAGCAAAAGCGTGGTCTTTCTTAGAATCATGGCTGGATGGCTTGCTGATTTGTAAGTATAAGCTACTTTTTTTGGAAATTTGGCATTTAAATACAAAAAAAGTCAAGGAAGATCTATAGTGCATTTTCTTATATGTATTCCGATTTAATCTCTAGGCCTAGAAACATCCAACAAGGAGATTTATAAAAACGGAGTCTTCGCCTTCTAATTCTTCGGTGTCTGAAACACTGACATAACAAAGCAGTAGAGGACTGTCGAAACAGTATAAATAATAAAAGCGAGATGATGCTAGCAAGCACCCTCGAATTATCCATTTTCGCATTTCGCGCCGAAAACAGTGTGAAAGATTAATGACCTTGGTAAAGTATTAAGTTTGTGACGGCAAACACCCGAGTAACGTATTCCCGCGGTGAGTTTACCTCGGTGTAATTTACCTTGGGAATGCTATTTCGTTACAAACATTCCGGTATTTCCATTTTCAGCGTTTTCGTCGCAAGAAACATGTACTCTATTTTCTGACATTGTTCTTGGATCGTAGAAAGCGGGCAATAAATCACAAAAGAAATATAGAAAACAGCGCAATTTAACGGTCGGCGCAAGAAGGTGGGGGACGAGTGCTTCGAGTAACGCTCAATTCCTCTTGCGTTCATTTGCGTCAAAAATAGAGAGGACGTTCCTTTTTGGTAAAAAATCATAATATTTTGTTCTGTCATTTTGTTTTCCCGCCTGTTTTGTAATTTTGTCTTCCCGCTTGTTTTGTCATTTTGTTTCCCGAGTGTTTTATCATTTCGTTTTCCCGCATGTTCGCCATTTTTATTTCTCGCATGCATATGAAAAAAAAGAAGACTTAAAATTATCCCAGCAAAATTTTCCCCGGTCTCTGCTTTCCCCATCCCCAGAAATGGTAAATCTTCTAAAAACACCTTTCTTTTTAGAGGCGCGAAAGTTGCAAGCGTAGATAACATACAAGCTTTTTACAGCCTAGAGAAACATTTCCTGTTATAATAGCTTTTTGGTTAAGTATATTTTAGCCTCTTTTTGTAATAGCATTGTAATAAGGAGTACTATTTTTAATCTTAAATTTTAATGTTATGTAAGTTTTAGCGGATGCAGCGCACCTATAGATACCAGTCTTCCACCTGAATGACCCACCCTGTTTAAATAAAGTTTCATATACTTACTTTCGTAATGATTCAGTATACTCACCCGGTAATAAGCTAAAAATGAGAAACAATACTGATAAGAAACAATACTGAACGATTGCTGTGACCGTTTTTGGGTATCCTCACTCACCAAACAGTTTCATTCTGATGTCGAATGCACGCTTGTCTGACTAGAGACAAGAGATGTAGTCTCCCAGTGAATGTTGTGTAACCCCTTTTGAATGGTAGCTGTCAGCAGTCTGTAAGTGTTCTTCACCAAACACTTTCATTCTAATATCATACGCGCGCTTCTTGGACTTCAGAGTGGAGATGTAGTTGCCCAGCGAATGTTGTGTAGCCCTTACTGAATGATAGCTCTCAGCCATCTCTGAATGTTCTTCACCAAACAGTTTCAGACTGATATCAAGTACAAGCTTGGATCCGGATCCAGAGCAGAGATGTAGTCGCCCAATGAGTGATGTGTACCACCCCTACTGAATGGTAGCTGTCACTGAGCTGTCTCTGAATATCAGAGACAGTATATCAATATCCTTCACCAAACAGTTTCCATCTGATATAAAGCGCTCGCTTCTTGGACTTAAGAACGGACAACTTCACAGCACGGAAATGGAGATTTACGGAAAATTAAAGGTGGCTTAAATGTCCTTAAAGCTGGTCATCCAACTTTACGCCATCAATTAAAGGTTCTTAAAGGTGGTTAAACCTGACATTTACGCTACCGTGCGTAAACCTGGTGTAAATGTGGCTTAAATGTTTCAATCTCTTTAGATATGAGTGTAAAGCTGGTTTAAAGGTCAGCTTTAAAAAATGTAAAGGTCGCGTAAAGCTGATTAAATTCCAAATTTACGCCAGCTTTACTTCAGCTTTACACCGCAGTAAAGTTATGTTTTCATGCTGTGTTTGTAGTCGGCAAGTGAATGTTGTTTGTGTTACACGTACTGAATGGTAGCTGTAAGTGGTCGTTGGAAGTTTTTTTACCAAACAGTCTCAGTATGATATCACGTGAACACTTCTCATAGGCAAGAGCAGAGTTGTAGTCTCCTAGTGAATGTTGTGTAACCCTCACTTCATGGTTGTTGTTAGTCATGCTCACCAAACAGTTTTCCGTCTGATTTCAAGTGCACCCGTTTTGGACTCGAGAGCAGAGTTGTAGTCTCCAGCTGAATGTTGTGTAACCCCCACTGAAAGATAGCTGTCCGCAGTCTCTGAATGGTTTTCACCAAACAGTTTCCGTCTGATATCAAGTGCATGATTCCGGGGCTCAAGAACGGAGATGTAGTCGCCCAGTGAATGTTGTGTAACCCGTACTTTATGGAAGCTGTCAGCAGTCTTTTGATGTTCTTCACCAAACAGCCTCAGTTTGATGTCGAGCCACGCTTCTCTCACTAAAAAGCTTCTGAGCAGTCCCCTCTCCTGTGTTGAATGACGGCTTACTTGGTCTAAATAGATGTCTGGAAAAATCGAATAGCACATAGTCGCGAATAGTACGAATACTCCCGAATAGTCGCGAATAGTATGTGATAAGTCATCCATGTCCAATATACATGACCTGATACGAGTCGTAAGTCGTGAATGATGACAACCAGTAGCGAATAGTATTTGAATAGTACCGAAAAGTGACAAATACTATAGTTCCAAATACTAACGAATAGTTGCAAATAGTGACGAATAGTCCTAAATAGCGACGATAACGAATAGTGACAATTCGAGACCAGAATACTCTCTACTACTGATCAAAGTCAATATCTTACATTGATCTTACACTTTAGCATATACCACGGACAAAGAAAGGGGGCAGCTATTTTTTCCTAATTTGGAATGCACCTTCTTTGTAATCCTCTGCACCCTTAGCGAATTGCAACTGTCAGGTTGAGTTTAAGACAAAACAAAACTAACTGGTAGAAACTAGCCTATGAGCCTGAGACCTTTACAAAAACAAAAGAAACAAGACATCAATACATCAAAAAGAATTATAAAAGAACAGTCATTTTATAAAATTATAAAACGAAAACAAACTTAGCACCAAAACGAGGCTATACCTTGTGGTTTAACGTTTTAACACTGAAATCACAAATTACACAAAAATATTGAAAACAGACACGAGACAGCCCAAAGGGCCTTTGATTATGCTATCCATCACTATAACTAATAACAAAAAAATACTTGTTTGCATTTTCCGAAGTACTGTAGTAAATCTTTGCATGTAAAAGGTCGTAAACTGAACACAATTATTAAATAAACAACAATGCGATGGTGCAGTAAGTCGGCCGCACGCTGCATATCAGATGTCACCATGCGCTTTTCAAATCAATACGCTTCAGAAGCCTACAATTCCAAACGTAAACTGGGCAAATGAAAGAAACTTGAAGGAAGTTTTGTTTTAGATTAATTCTCATTTCAAGATCTAGCTACTAATGTATCTAAGCTTCAAAATTCTGCATATTTCTGAAGCCGTGAGATCCTGCATTATTCACGCTAAAGCGTAAGTTTAATTTAGCCCGACGGCTTTTTGCAGTCAATTTTTCACTAAGTGGCTTTACCGATCCTTCTAAAAATTCCATTTAAGTTCGAAGCAATATTGTACATTACCATTTTCCTGTCTGAAGTCTTGAGAAGCTGCTGTCGTGATCAAGTCTGTGAATTGTGGTCAAAACAAAAGATTCCGTGACGAGCTAAAAATACTTCTTTCAATGAAGACGACAAACAGTAGACTTGTAACAATAGAAAATAGCATTGGCCAATATCCTCTGACAATGAAGATTCGCAGCAGCTTTTAAGCATGTAAAACTAAGCAATTCAATCGATGAATAGCACAGATCTTTAAAAAATACCTACCTGTAGTTTGCAAAAGGCTAGACAGGCTAAATGACGAGCGACGCGTGAAAATAACATTTCGGGATCGAAAACTGTGGACGCATTCCTATCCAGTGACGTTTTTATCGCCCACAGCGAAAAGTATTCCCTTGACAAATTAAAACAGTCCTTGAGAGTATACAAAAATGTGGGTCAGAGAGTGCCACCAATGATCCCAATTCTTACCATTTTCCTTGGTAACCAAGCAAAATAGTCGAAAAAATGAAAATTTTAATTTGCGGCTTTCTTAGTGAGAGTGCAATTCTCAAATTTGATCGGTTAACTCTTTTAGCTAGTATTTTAAGTTTGTAATTCATAGAAATTACAGAATGTCAACCTTTCTCAAATTATCGAGCCAAACTCCCGATTTTTCCCATACATTTACTGTAAATTTTGCCGTGTTTGCCCCCCAATCAAGATGGCGTCCGAAACCGTGGAAGGGTCTATTTAAAATTTAAATAAGTATTTCTAATTAATTGTATCATCATAAGTGGTCAGAGTGTAAAGGTTACAGCCTGATTGCTTGATGATTGATCTATCATTTTTTTTAAATTTTATTTTGCACTCTGTTCACTCAGAGGGTGGCGTTGGGTTTATGCTAATATTATACATGATGCATGATAAGAGCACAAATTAGACTCTGACGCAAATATATTAACAAGAAGGGAAACATCATTCGCAAATTTTATGGGCTCATCCTCAGTGTAAGAACCTGTGAAACTCACCAGTGACGTAACATAAAGAACGACCAAGACAGCAAAGAACCTCAATACCATTTAGAACAGGAAAATAATAATGCAAAAACAAGACTCATTTGTTTCGGCGTTTTTTAGCTACACCGTAGACATATTTTAATATTATTGAGTTTTAATTGTTACAAACATTGTAATGTGTGGGTGAAAATTCTGTATTGATACTTGCACAATATAAGTTATTTTTTTATTATTATTTTGACTTAATCTGTTGTTTAAAGGGTGTGCAACACATGCATTTTGTTAAAATTTATGTGTGAAATGAAGTCGTGACCCCTTCCCCCCGTCGCTACTCTCTTCACTGTTCTTGTGGTACATTGTTGATACATCTCACCAGCTGGGTTTTTACAAGTTGTGCTTAATCTGCTGCACAACTGGCATTAGCAACTCAGGAAATGTTGGGAGTTGTTACTTTATATGGGGTTTTGCAGACTTTTTGTAAGGGAGCTCTTCACTTATAATAACATGGATATCTGAAGCTTCTTTTGTGTTATAACAGATCCTCTGTCTATGAGTCCTCAGAAGGCGTTAGAAACTGTTGGTATCAAACTGCAGGAACAATATGAACGCTGGCAGCCAAGGGTAGGGACATTTTTTTTTCCCAAAAAATATATGTTCTGTTCCTTATGAATCAAAGCAGAAAGTGAAGTGAGGTGTACATTATCTTCCCAATAAATCATATTGACTAATGCAAGAGGTTCTGTGTTGTCAACACATTAAACTGCTAGTGTTTGGAATAACATAGAAATTCTCCACAAGATCATATGTATCATCCTATAAGATGCGTGAAATACATAATTACGTACTTTATTGGCTTTCCTCAAGGAGGTTTTCTGAAGTCAATACATTACCCATGCAATGTGATAAAATTATACAGTAAAACTATTCAATAAAATATAATCTTAAGATGCTTAAAAATTTATAAAACTCTCGATAAAATATTGTAAAGACTATAAAATCTTGAAGAATCAGAAAGTTAATTTAATTTGTCAATTGACTAATGAGGCAGCATTTAAAAATGTACATAGATGTAAAGTTTAAGTGAGTGGTCAATCTGGAGAGTTCCATAATCACTGTCTGGTAATTAAAATGTCCTCTGACCAAGCAGTTTTAAAAGAGATTGTCCATCTTTTGGGAGCTTCTGGTGTTACAACCAGTGACCTCGACATGTTTAATGAATTTGGAGGCAAGATATTTAGGAATGCAGCTTGTTATGCATTTAAAGGCCAGCATGGCACTACAGAGATAAAGCTGACTTGCCACAGGGAGCCAGTTGAGTTCCTTTAGGAGTGGCATGTTATGATGTACATTTTAATTCTACAAGTTTCTCATTTGTTTTCATGTTTATTTTGAATGTTGGCATCGAAAAAGACTGACAGAAGGGTTGTTTTTTTTTTCTTGTCAGGCACGCTATAAGCAGAGTTTGGATCCCACAGTAGAGGAGGTTAAGAAGCTCTGTACTTCGTTGCGTCGAAATGCCAAGGTATAGCCTAAACCTTGTGTATTTTGATTGAAATTACTTGCGATTTCCACATACCAGTAGGTGTATATAATTATATGAGAAGAAGTGGCTTCATGGCTTCCAGAAGAGCAGTTTCCTATCCATCACGAGAGCTGGTCTTCATTGTGTGTTTCCAGATAATATGCATACCCACCCCATAAAAGCTCTGAGAGGTCAAATCAAAAAACCTTCCATGGTGTGCTGTGGTACATTTTCCCCCTTGGTACACTTTCATTGGTATTTTTTTTTGTTCTGGTGTATGAACATAAAGCAAAGGAAAATACCAAGTTGTAAAGGGTAAAATTGAACCACAAGATACATTCCAAGATGGGATTTGCTTGCTCAAAATGTGCTTGCTTGCTTAAAATATACCTACATTGTAGGCTAAGGTCAAGGATAGTTTGCTTGATGGAATGTTGCCTTGGCAACTGTCAGGAATTCACCTGTTGTAGCCGTGAGCAGTTATGTGCAAATTGTAATTGGTGAACTGAGTTGGATTGTGTTATTTTAGTGCATGAATTTCAGTTTGAATTGCTGTAAACTTTGCAGGAGGAGAGAGTGCTCTTCCATTACAATGGACACGGAGTTCCGAGAGCAACCGCCAATGGCGAAATTTGGGTTTTCAACAAAGTAAGTATGGGAATTAGAAATTTGGCATTTTAGTTACTATGCAGTGACTGCATGTTTTGGGTTTTAAAGAGGCAGTCTCACCAAGATTTAGTGCTACTTGAAATCAAAATCCAATGAAGTTACAAGTTGATATTGGAAATCCACTAATAGTTGTCTAACCTTGCTAAAACGTACTTTACTGGTCACCAAAGTTGTCTAAAACTGGTGTGACCATGGACAGATGGGGAAGTGATCTAAAGCTTGAAAATGTTGGGCCAACATTTTCAAGTTTGACAGTATTACTTGGAGGAAAATATCTAAAACAAACATTGATTATCATTATTTAAAGAGTGGATTTATGCCTTTCCTGTCGTTTAAAGGTTATTTTGTTGATCAGTGAGTGCACCTTTATAATTCTAGCATAGTTTACACAAAACTTCTCCTGGTGCTGCCCCTTTAATAAATTTATTGACTAGCTGGATATAATGTGATCTGGTTTTTTCAGAGCTATACCCAGTACATTCCACTGTCTGTGTATGACCTACAAACATGGATGGGAAGCCCATCAATCTTTGTTTACGACTGTAACAATGCCGGACTCATTGTTCAATCATTCATCCAATTTGCTGCTCAGCGTGAACAGGAACAGGAGGTACATGTAGTTATATTTACAAATTAATTATTAAGTTTTTTGTTACAAAAAAAGATCAGTGTTAACAAAGTAAAATTGAACTTGTTTAAATGTACAGTCAAACCTCTGTATGAGGCACCTCACACAGGGGCAGATCCAGCATTTTTCTTGGAAGAGGGTGCACACCCAGGATTTTTCTTAGGAGAGGCTAGGGTGCATATCAATTTTTTTTGGAGAATACCAGTTGTATTAGAAAGCCATCTGCTCATCTTGTGCACCCCTCCTCAACCCCTCCCCCCCTAGATCTGTCCTGTCACACCTGAGCCCTCTCCTAAGCAAATGTCCCCATTGCCCCAGCTACACACAAATGCTGCATTGTAAGCAGACACATACCTCTCATAAGCAGAAACTTGTATACATGTGCAGTACCGGTCAGAAGTATGTTACCACCCTTGTGGCAGACACGATTCTTATCTTTCAAGACACAATTTTTGTATGGAGAGATGTGATACTCACTTTGCAAGAAGCTTTGAAAGCTGTAAGTTTGAGGGTTTGAACCTTTCGCGAGACTTTTGTAGCCTGTTATGAAACACAGCAGATTTTACCCCAGATACCACTTTTTAACGAGTTGTGCTGATTAGAAGGTGGCGTGGCCTAGTGGTTAGGGCGCTGGATTTGTAATCCAGAGGGCCCAGGGACAAATCCTCCTTCCTCCCACTGGATGGATTTGTGTTTGGTCGCCCCAAATTTAACTCCCCCACGCTTTGTATAT
The DNA here is from genome assembly GCA_963693305.1 of Meandrina meandrites. NCBI lineage: Eukaryota > Metazoa > Cnidaria > Anthozoa > Scleractinia > Meandrinidae > Meandrina > Meandrina meandrites. The sequence continues at coordinate 10,827,770 of OY855912.1, read as the reverse complement.
AGCCAACTGGTCAGCCTCCTGCCAGTTGGGATTTTTAACAAGTTTCTGTTTCATTTACAATACTTGTTTATTATTTACAGTGTCCTCAATTAGCAGAGCAGTGCTAAATACACTGACACTTAATAAATAAAGTGATTTTTTGTTATTGTAAGCCAATCTTAAATCACTGGTTGCTTCAGTGTATTTCTGGAGACAATTCTTTCTCTTGAGACGCAGTTCTTATTTTTGTGAGATGGAAAAAATGCCATGTGAGAAACGAGATAAGTGGTACTGTAGTATACTGTTCTAAAAGGTGTTTACTTACAGGAAGTTTGACCATACTTATGTTATGTTATACATATGTTTTCAGCGTTGCTTGGCTCAGGGTACACCCATGCCAGTTCCACTTGTTGTCAAGAACTGCATCCAGTTGGCATCATGTGATGCAAACCAGCTCTTACCAATGAATCCAGAGCTACCTGCTGACTTGTTTACATCCTGCCTGAGCACACCTATCAAGGTGGCCTTACGATGGTGGGTTTTCGTGAGGGACCTATAATTTTCAATATTTTGTACAGTGCTTTCAATAAGCACTGATGGCCAATGAAATGCATTAGCTACTTATTCGCTCAGAAAAGTCGGTTACTTTTTACCCTAAATTGATGTAACTAATAAAAGAAAGATTCCTTCACTTTACTCGAACCAGCCACAGGGCACGACAAAAGTGCTGTCCGATAGCCCGGGGCTAGTGGAATGATTCTCCGGGCTAGCGTCTTTAGATCACAGGTTGCCCGACGGGCAAGCCGGGCGGCAAGCAATTTTTTTTATGGCAAATTCAGAAATAAGTGTGGAGCAAACAGTTCATGAGGGAAAGTGAAACAGTACAATTTTTTTTCTAAGTTGAAATGAGCAATGCAATGCAGCAATGACAATGACAATGGCTTTACAGAACATGGAAGTATATTTTAAATATTTATCAGCTGTATTATGGCCTTTCAGTTTTGGAATTCTCGTTTATGTTCAAATTTTGATACAAAGTCTGTTGTTACTGCAACAAGCATTTGTTAAATCGAGTGTTGTATTAGTTGTGTATTAGTTGATCCATGCTCCACATTATTAATTAGCATGTGGTTTGCGATGTAAATAAATTTTATTGTTTTTATTGAATAAATTAATTTCGGGCTACCACCTCAGAGCTTCGGGCTAGCACAATAGAATACAACTTGCCCGAAGGGCAAGCTGATTTTTTGATGTTCGTCTCAGCCTGCAGCCACCTACCGTAATGATTCGATTTAGCGCTTGGGGCACTTATTTACTTTTGGCACCTCAAGGGAGGGTGCTTATTCGAGACAGGGCGCTTATTCGGGACTGGGCGCTTATTTAATTTTTTGAGAAACAACCAACAAAACTTAAATAAACATTAAAACAACTAACAAAAACAGAAACTGTAGCAGTATCAAATTGTTGAAAGTTCGGTTACTTTTAAAGGAATTGTTCATTTTAGCAGTAAATAAATACATGTACGGTATGGTGAATGTTCATGAGTTTATCTATTCGACGTCGATGACTTCAGTGTAATAGGGGCACTTATAAGAATGGGGGCGCTTATTACAATGAGGGCGCTGCACAGTGAGCTTATATTGAGAGGCTTACACTGAACTATTATTACTGTATATTATTCATTGGTAGAATTTTTCATCATTCTGGGGGTGGGCTTATTTAATGCTTTAAACCTGTTTTATTAATGTGTACCATATTTTTATCTTTCAGGTTTTGTAGTCAAAAAAGTAGCAAGCTTGTGCCTGGTATTACTCTTGACCTTATAGAAAAGTAAGTTTGACCTTTTGTAACCTAACTTATTCCAGTGCTTTCGATAAGACCTGACACCTGCCAGAGCCCCAGCAGGTATTTTGAGGTGAATCATCAGCTAAAATTCATGCAGCTCCCTATAAACATGAGGGGTTTTCAGCTTTTTATATTACTCTCTGATAGGTGCTAACTTAAGGGTGGCCACCTTCTTAAAATCTTATTGAAAGCACTGCACATACATTCACATATAAATTTTCCTTGTCAGAATTGCAACCTTTAGTTCTATATTAAATCATAATTGTGTTTTGTTTTGTGTAAAGGATTCCTGGTCGTCTGAATGACAGAAGAACACCTCTAGGAGAACTGAACTGGATTTTTACTGCTGTGACTGACACCATTGCTTGGAACATGTTGCCAAGAGGTACCAGAAATCCTCAATAACAGTTGTAATTTTTTATGTAAATTAAATGTCAACAATGAACAACAAACACAAGAAACTATAATAACAATTATTATAATGATGGTGATGATGGTGATGACGATAATGACGATGATGATGATGATGATGATAAATGGGAATTTGCAGTGACATTTCCACAAAGTGGCTCTTCATCCATGTTACCTGATTAAACTGGAATTTGGAAATGTTGGTTTTTGTGGAGGGAGGATCACTGGAGAACCCAGAGAAAAACCCTTGGAGCAAGGACAAGAACCAACAACAAACTCCACCTATATAATTATGACATTGGGTCCAGAAATTGAACCTGGGCCACTTTGCCATCCCTGCTCCCAACTATTCAATTTTGTACATTTGGCAGTGTTGTAAAGGCTCATGTTCACTGCACTGATGTACATGTACAATGGCATCAGCAACAGGTGGAGTCAGAAGTAAAATTAGAAGAACATAATTTTATGAACACTGCATACTGAAATTAAAACCACCAGTCAAGGCTGCTGCCTAAGGAAATTTTCAAGGAGCCCTTTGGGCTCCTAACATCAAAAGTTAGGAGCCCAAGCCATTACCTTAGGAGCCCAGCCTAAAAGTTGCCATGGTCGATCCTTGGGGGAGTGGGGTGGGATAGAAGAAAAAAAAAATCTAGGGGAGGGGTCTGGGGAGCAGCCGCCCCCCCCCCCCCTACTGTCCCCTTCCACATGCACACACATTTTGTTTTGTCAGTAGAGCCTTTGACAAGATTTTTTCCTGAAAGCTTCTGAGGGTAACCTCCCTCAAATAGTTGTGTGAGAAATTCCAGCTTTCTTAACTCGAAAGTTTATTTAGCGGAGCCTCTCCTTCGATAAAACCCTTTTTACACTGATTGGGTGACATGAACAGGAGTGTGTATATTAGAAAGTTTTTGTAGGCTTAAAATGAGTTTGAAAATCCAACCAGTATATTGTAAGTTAAAAATGTGTAGAACAAATAAAACAATGTTTAAAAGGAGTTTTGAACATCCAAAGTTTTGAAGCAAAATCAGTGAAGCATGAAGCAGCAAAATTATTATTTCACTTTTGCTATACCTGGCACGTTTCTTGATAGACTTAAAACGGTTGTGCTTGGGGTTGTGCACAACTACCACAACCGGTATATTTTAAGCCAAGCATTTAACAAGTGAAAACAACAGTGCCATCTTTCTGTGAGCGCAAATATATCCACTTATTTTAAAACGAAACGGCCTATATGACTCTTAAACCAGCAACCTAATGGAACATTTAGTAATGCTTAAGTATAATAACTCTCACAACTCCCACAACCAGCACAACTCCCACAACCAACACAACCCCCACAACCAGAACAACCCCCACAACCAACACAACTCCCACAACCAACACAACTCCCACAACCTCCACAACCACAACCAGCACAGCCTCCACAACCAGCACAACCCCCACAACCAGCACAACCCACACAACCAACACAACTCCCACAACCTCCACAACCAGTACAACTCCCACAACCAGCACAACCCCCACAACCAACACAACTCCCACAACCAACACAACTCCCACAACCAACACAACCCCACAACCAGCACAACTCCCACAACCAACACAACTCCCACAACCAGCACAACCCCCACAACCAGCACAACCCCCACAACCAGCACAACCCCCACAACCAGCACAACCCACACAACCAACACAACTCCCACAACCAACACAACTCCCACAACCTCCACAACTCCCACAACCAGCACAACCCCCACAACCAGCACAACTCCCACAACCAACACAACTCCCACAACCAACACAACCAGCACAACCCACACAACCAGCACAACCCACACAACCAGCACAACCCCCCACAACCAACACAACCCCCACAACCAACACAACCCCCACAACCAACACAACTCCCACAACCAACACAACTCCCACAACCAGCACAACTGCCACAACCAACACAACCAGTACAACCGCCACAACCAACACAACTCCCACAACCTCCACAACCAGCACAACTCCCACAACCAACACAACTCCACAACCAACACAACTCCCACAACCAACACAACCCCCACAACCAATACAACTCCCACAACCAACACAACCCCCACAACCCACAAAACCAGCACAACCCCCCACAACCCACACAACTCCCACAACCAACACAACCCCCACAACCAACACAACCCCCACAACCAACACAACTCCCACAACCAACACAACTCCCACAACCTCCACAACCAGCACAACTGCCACAACCAACACAACCAGTACAACTGCCACAACCAACACAACCCCCACAACTGCCACAACCAGCACAACTGCCACAACCAACACAACTCCCACAACCAACACAACCCCCACAACCAACACAACTCCCACAACCAACACAACTCCCACAACCTCCACAACCAGCACAACTCCCACAACCAACACAACCAACACAACTCCCACAACCTCCACAACCAACACAACTCCCACAACCAACACAACCAACAAAACTCCCACAACCAACACAACTCCCACAACCAACACAACTCCCACAACCAACACAACCCCCACAACCAGCACAACTCCCACAACCAACACAACTCCCACAACCTCTTTTCAAGTGAGTGTGACTGAATTGTGCCTGTTTTTTAATAGACCAATTGGTCTATTGTGAATATAGTTGTTTTAGTGTTACATAAGTATGGAGGCGAAGTTTGATTCTCTTGCTAAGCTAGCAGGCAGGGATTTCTCCTTACCATTAATATTTGTGCTTGTTTTTGTTCTTTTTTAGGGAATTTCATTCCTTTTTCATGTAGTTAACTGTTTTGACCTGAGAGAATTGCACTACGCCCTTAGGACTACCAAAATACAGAAAACATTTATAATTCCCAAAAGCACAATTAATGTAGGCAATTATCAATGTTTACCATTATTTTATTAATAACTGAAAGCACTCTGAAGTCTCTAGTATCGTTGAATGTTTTAAACACAAACTACATCTAACTTCATTTTTAATTACAACTTTGCTGAATGTATTATAAGTTAACCTATTTCGAGTAGACGACAATTTTAAACATTTTTTTCTTGAACATGAAATCTTCGTTTCACAGAAAAGAAAACCACTTAGTTGAAAAGTCGTTATGATAGGGAAGAGCTGACGATGTGTATACACCTGTTGCACCTGTCCTCATACGAGTCTGGATTAAAGACTATAACGCAACTGTTTTGTGGAATCCTTTTAGGGGTCTTGCTGTCTGGGCCTCTCTAAATCTTTTTTGCGTCTGCTACCTATAGCTAGGTGGAGGGCAATATAAGGAAATTTAAGAACAACTCTTCTGATCGTTTCATGAGAGTAGTGAACTTCTTTTGTCATTGTTTTTGTTATTTAGAAATAAGACATTCAGTTGAAATGTCACCATAAGAACTTCATGGATCGTTAAAGCTACATTCATTGTCTAATTTGTTTTAAGGTTGGTGATTGTGTGAAATGACAAGCGATTAGAGAAGGTTCCAGAGAAAGATTGGGGAGATTTCATATTGTCATATGACAATATGTGCAATGTCTGCAAAATGATCGCAGCCAAGAGCCCTCTGCCTCTTCAAGAGCCATACAGCATGGTGTGGCAAAAAATCACAAAAGTGATTGACCTCTTAACCTTGAGAAATCATAGAGACCCCAAGTGTAAGAAGGACTTTTCCCCAGCAGTATTAAAGGAGAAATTCCCCCAGCTCAACACTCCGGTTGCCGAACAAACCTTTGTTTGGGCCACTCGCTTTAAAAAATCCTGTGCGCCATGCCTCAAAAGCATTTCTTGTTTTTCTACCTCAGGATGGTTGTAAGGCGCAACCGGTATACAGCAAAGTTTTACCGTCAAAACCGCCAGCCTGTTCTTCCTAAAGTTCATTCTTCCAACTCTTCATAATAATACTGCCTGATATGGCGTGATGACATCCATACTAATAACACATTTTGCAGGGGAAAAATATAACAATGTGGAAAAAATTAGGAATTCATACTGACTTAATTTTTTGGCACTTTGTAAGATTGTCCTTCTTAATATTCTGTTTGTAAACACTGTTTATGTATCTTTTGAGTAATAAAAGGTCATTAACTTTAGGCTTTAAACACTGCCGGGTTAGTGCGCCGGGAATTAAGATAATTAAGAAAGAGAAAATAAAATGAATTCTGTTGATTGGCCTTCATAAAATGTCCTTTATTAAATGCTTGTTAGCAAACCAGCCTACAATCGCTATTGTTCCTTACTTTAAAATGTGTGTTTATATGAGTAAATCAAAAATATATAAACACCTCAGATCATTGAAGCAAAACATCAATTTGCTTATCATCAGGTAGCTTTTTAATGTTTTTTTTCTTTCATAGATAACAACTTCAGAAAATAAGTTAACTCAAAGCTACGTTCAGCAAAGTTGTTAAAGGAAATCTAAAAAAATGTAACTGAAGTTTTATTTGTGTATAAAAGATTCAAGGATTTTTGAGACTTCGGAGTGTAATCAGTCGTTAATAAAATTGTGTTAAACAAACATAATTGCCTCAGTTAACTATGCTTTGGGAATATGTATTTTGGCAGTCCTTAGGGGGTAGTGCAATGCCCTCAGGCCATTACTGCGTGAAAAACGGATGAAATACCCTAAAGCTGGAAAACAAAAACACACATGGTAAGGAGAAAACCCAGCCTGCTAACTTCACAAGGGAATTAACCCCCGCCTCCATACTTATATAACACTAAAAGTACTATATACATACATTCTAAAAATACTATGTACATAACAATAGAAAAAAACCATAATTCAGCCAAACTCACTTAAACTGAGTTGTGTTCAATGTGGGAGTTATACTGGTTGTGTTGGTTGTGGGGGTTGTGCTGGTTGTCGGGGTTGTTGGAGTTGTTGGTTGTGTTGGTTGTAGGGGTTGTGTTGGTTGTGGGAGTTGTGTTGGTTGTGGGGGTTGTGTTGGTTGTGGGGGTTGTGCTGGTTGTGGGAGTTGTGTTGGTTGTGGGAGTTGTGTTGGTTGTGGGAGTTGTGTTGGTTGTGGGGGTTGTGTTGGTTGTGGGAGTGGTGTTGGTTGTGCTGGTTGTGGGAGTTGTGTTGGTTGTGGGAGTTGTGTTGGTTGTGGGGGTTGTGTTGGTTGTGGGAGTTGTGTTGGTTGTGCTGGTTGTGTTGGTTGTGGGAGTTGTGTTGGTTGTGGGAGTTGTGTTGGTTGTGGAGGTTGTGCTGGTTGTGGGGTTGTGTTGGTTGTGGGAGTTGTGCTGGTTGTGGGAGTTGTGTTGGTTGTGTGGGTTGTGCTGGTTGTGGGAGTTGTGGGGGTTGTGCTGGTTGTGAGGGTTGTGTTGGTTGTGGGAGTTGTGTTGGTTGTGTGGGTTGTGCTGGTTGTGGGAGTTGTGGGGGTTGTGCTGGTTGTGGGAGTTGTGGGGGTTGTGTTGGTTGTGTGGGTTGTGCTGGTTGTGGGAGTTGTGTTGGTTGTGGGGGTTGTGCTGGTTGTGGGAGTTGTGTTGGTTGTGTGGGTTGTGCTGGTTGTGGGAGTTGTGGAGGTTGTGTTGGTTGTGGGAGTTGTGTTGGTTGCATGGGTTGTGCTAGTTGTGGGAGGTGTGGGGGTTGTGCTGGTTGTGGGAGTTGTGTTGGTTGTGGGAGTTGTGTTGGTTGTGCTGGTTGTGGGGGTTGTGTTGGTTGTGGGAGTTGTGTTGGTTGTGCTGGTTGTGGGAGTTGTGTTGGTTGTGGGAGTTGTGCTGGTTGTGGAGGTTGTGTTGGTTGTGGGAGTTGTGTTGGTTGTGTGGGTTGTGCTGGTTGTGGGAGTTGTGGGGGTTGTGCTGGTTGTGGGAGTTGTGTTGGTTGTGGGTGTTGTGTTGGTTGTGTGGGTTGTGCTGGTTGTGGGAGTTGTGTTGGTTGTGGGGGTTGTGCTGGTTGTGGGAGTTGTGTTGGTTGTGGGAGTTGTGTTGGTTGTGTGGGTTGTGCTGGTTGTGGGCGTTGTGGAGGTTGTGTTGGTTGTGGGAGTTGTGTTGGTTGCATGGGTTGTGCTAGTTGTGGGAGTTGTGGGGTTGTGCTGGTTGTGGGAGTTGTGTTGGTTGTGGGAGTTGTGTTGGTTGTGCTGGTTGTGGGAGTTGTGTTGGTTGTGGGAGTTGTGCTGGTTGTGGAGGTTGTGTTGGTTGTGGGAGTTGTGTTGGTTGTGCTGGTTGTGGGGGTTGTGTTGGTTGTGGGAGTTGTGTTGGTTGTGTTGGTTGTGGGAGTTGTGTTGGTTGTGGAGGTTGTGCTGGTTGTGGGGTTGTGTTGGTTGTGGGGGTTGTGCTGGTTGTGGGAGTTGTGTTGGTTGTGGGAGTTGTGTTGGTTGTGTGGGTTGTGCTGGTTGTGGGAGTTGTGGGGGTTGTGCTGGTTGTGGGGGTTGTGTTGGTTGTGGGGGTTGTGCTGGTTGTGGGAGTTGTGTTGGTTGTGGGGATTGTGCTGGTTGTGGGAGTTGTGGAGGTTGTGTTGGTTGTGGGGGTTGTGGGGGTTGTGTTGGTTGTGGGGGTTGTGTTGGTTGTGGGTGTTGTGCTCCGTTTTATTCACATTTTATGGGGCAGCTGAGAGGTTTTGTGGTGTCATTAAATCAAAGTGTTTGTGTGTCTATAGAGTAGAACATCTCTGCATCTCCCTAGTTGTCTTCACAGGAAAAATGTTTGTCTTAAAATGTACCGGTTGTGGTAGTTGTGCACAACCCCAAGCACAACCGTTCTAAGTCTATCAAGAAACATGCCACATTTGACTTTTGCACAGCAAGCTCACTAATGAACTTGAATATTGTTAGTAATTAAGGTTTAACAGAACCAAGATTACAATTTAGCAGGTCTATTTGAAGGTTAAGGCAAAGGTAATAAAAAGTCAAAACACCTGTGTAAACACTTTAATTAAGTTCTGATCTTATCTACATTTCATAATCAGTTGTCAAAAATAGACCAGAAAAACTAAGTTGTGAAAATAAAAACAGTTTCTAGGCTTATCAAATGAGTTGCTTATACAATAGATTTTAGTAGTTTTAAAAACAATTCATGTTATTCAAACTGTTTTCAGCAAAGTTTCCAGCACATTATTATTTTCAAGAGTAATGTTCTCCTTGCACGGTTCAATAACCAAGGTAAAACACGAAACAGTTCGAATGAACAAAAAAACAAACTTGATCCACAAAAAGTGGTAGCTGATGAGAATGTCACAGAAAAGGCACACATTTTCTGTTGTTATGAAATTAAGCGTTCTCTAAAGTGAAAAAATAAAAGTTTGAGTTACATGTAAATAATAAGCTTGATTACAGTAATTCGCAAGTGTAACATCAATACATTCTGCACATTATTTTAGGCTTGTTGAAAAGGGTTTTGTATCAAGCTTTTGCAGATTAAAATTGTCATGATCAGACCTGATGTATGAATGGCCAGGAGATTGATTTCACTTTTGTATCCATAAAATGTTTACTTCAAATTCACTATAAACTCCTCCAAAACATCAACGTAGCGAACGAAACGTGAAGCAGCCCATAATACTATTCATTCTTCATTCCATATTTGGGAGTCAGTCTCAGTCCTAAACAGTCGAAAATAATTGGTTTTCGAAGTTGCGCGTATTTATACGCCAAAATTATCTCTATTGTGGACAATTTTAGTATTTCCCTTTTGATATGAAGCACTTATTGTTTTAAACTTGGTATATCTTATGCCAGTGGAACAAAGTTACAAGGAAATTGAAGTCATTAGATGAGAATGGAAAATCTATGCTTAGGCGCCCATCCGGGCTCCTTGAACAAAAATTTATTCACCCGCACTTGTAACTTAGGCTCCCCAGGCGACCGGGTGCCCGTTAGGCAGCAGCCTTGACCAGGATCATAACATTTGCAAAGTGATCCGTGTGATTCAACTACTAACTGTCTATGCTTCGAATGCTGTTTCTTATTCTTTGGCTTGTGAAAATTAGCCCAAATACAATGCCATTGCATTCAGGTGATATCTTACAAAACTTGTTGCCTAATCATTATTCTTTTGTGTCTTGTCTTGTAGACCTCTTCCACAAGCTGTTCAGACAGGATCTGCTAGTTGCAAGCTTGTTCAGGAATTTCCTTCTGGCTGAGAGAGTGATGAGATCATATAACTGTACACCTGTGTCAAGCCCCAGACTGCCGCCTACATACATGCATCCAATGTGGTAAGGCAATCAAAGTCTATTTGGAGTTGGGGGTGGGGTGGAGGGGTCAGAACCTGGAAGTACAGTCAACTCCAGCCTTGCGGACACCTCACTGTTAATACAGACAGAAGCCAAAGTGCCAATGGATAAGAATTACTGAAAATAACTCCATTATTACGGGCTTGAGCTTGTTTTAATGTGGTTCTCTATGTCAGATTTTGATTGGAATCTGAAATAGCTGGCAGAGCAAAGCAAGTACTTGCAACAGTGCAGTGACTAAACTCACCTATAACTTTATGCCAAAGAATAGAGCCTCATTTTCAGTAAACTTTTTCTTGAAGGTCTCTTGCTAAAATCAGTCAGAACATTTCTTGACAGTATTAATACTAGCAATTGCAATAAAACATTAAAACATTACAATTGAGCAAATGGCTAGAAACAAACTATACATGAACAAACCTTGAACGTTACCAAAGTTTTTATTGGATGGGGGGGGGGGGGGGGGGAGGGGTGGTGGTTGGGAGGTCAGATAAGGCAAATGCAACAAGAATACTGAAACTTTGAAAAGCTATGTGACCTTGAGCCCTTGCACACTATAGACTCCCAGAGCATGTGTAAAAAAAAATGTTTTTTGCTTCATTCCTGCCTCAGCCAGCAGAAATGAACGCATACTAGACATTGACAGTGAAATTGAGTATGTGTGTAAATGTGATTGTTCTTTTACTCTTTATTTAATTTGACAGGCAAGCATGGGATTTAGCAGTTGATATTTGTCTGTCCCAGTTGCCAGGCGTGATTGAAAACCCAGGGAGTTTTAAGGTGTGTGGTTTTTGTGAGAAAAATTAATGTGACTTTGTTTCCTGGAGTAGAATAATTATTTTTACAGCATCAGTCAGTCAGTCAGTCAGTCAGTCAGTCAGTCAGTCAGTCAGTCAGTCAGTCAGTCAGTCAGTCAGTCAGTCAGTCAGTCAGTCAGTCAGTCAGTCAGTCAGTCTGTCTGTCTGTCTGTCTGTCTGTCTGTCTGTCTGTCTGTCTGTCTGTTGGTCTGTGAATTGATCCCACAGCCATCTAGACTGTCATGACAAACAATTATTAACAATTTAATCCTTAATTTGTAAATTGTATTTGTTTGCTGTTCTCTTTTAGCATAGTCCATTCTTCTCAGAGCAGTTGACAGCATTCCAGGTGTGGCTGGCCATGGGTGCAGAAGATCGGGACCCCCCTGAGCAGCTGCCAATAGTTCTACAGGTTCTCCTGAGTCAGGTGCATAGACTGCGAGCCCTTGATCTGCTTGGAAGATTTTTGGATTTAGGACCCTGGGCAGTCAATCTTGTGAGTGGCTTAGAAAGCTTGCAGTCCACTACTTCAGTTTCATTTGTTTGTTAGTTTTAAAAATGTATTTCCCAGTTGATAATTTCCATCAAATTCAATGTATCAAATAGGAATGTTGCTTCTTACTGATAACAATAATTTATTTATTATTTTAGGCACTGTCTGTTGGCATCTTCCCTTACGTGCTCAAACTTCTTCAGAGTTCAGCCAGAGAGTTAAGGCCTCTGTTAGTGTTCATCTGGGCAAAGATACTTGCTGTTGATAGCGTAAGTCACTCGTGTGCTTTTAACAAAGGTTTTTTTATAGATTGAACTTTCTTTTAGTTTTGTCTGTACAGTTACCTACCTGTACATGTGTCATATGACCTACTTGACTTGGATCCCTGTCCCCAAGGATTGAAATGCATCAGAAAATCTCCTATGCCATGCTACCCAGTCAGATGCAACTACTGAAACCCAAAGCTCCCTTTTTTTTGCGGTTCTGCATCAGGTCTCACTTGGTTTACCATGCCTTCTCATTCCCTTTAGAGCCCAGTTTAATGCCATGTTAGGTTGTTGGTTGGCGACGACCATTCTGAGGACGTGCCCAACAAACTTTGAGCACAGCTGGTAGATTTGTGCTCTTATGGGTTGCATGCCATCTTGGTTGTGGATCTCTTTGTTAAATGTTTCCATAGGCCAGTTTTTTTTTAACTTGATCAATGTTCTGTTTTGTAGTCCTGCCAAGCAGATCTGGTGAAGGACAATGGACATAAATATTTTTTGTCTGTGTTGGCAGATGCATACATGCCGGTAAGACAAATTCAGCAACACACGGTTTGCATTAGCAACTACTGTAGCCAGCAGATGAGGTTCTGTGGTGGCATCAAAACAGGGCTGTCATTATGTTTTTAAGCAGCTGTTTCATTGAATAGCATTTCCCCTGTATGCAAGTGTGACATAACACCAATCATTGTCTTCACCTATAACATCAAGTTACAGTGCGGGTACTGTTGCCGAGGTCACCCAGTCAAAGTTAACCAATCACAAAGCAGAATGGAAGCTACAGATTTCAGCATTTTTACAACTTCAGCCAATGAAATGTCAAATACAGAACAATGAAATTTATACTTGTTTGTTCGCCACGAAAACAGATCAATACAAATTTTGGCTGTATGGCACTGAGTTTTAATTTCGATTGCGTCCATTTTGAACTTGAGTAGTTGTGACAGCAACATTTGGAAGGTAAATATAAGCAATGTTTATGAAAGAGAAGTTCGAAACAGGGAAAGCAACGATCGTCAATTGTGTGTGGCAGAGTTTGCTCGTGACAATTTCAAGTTTTCTCTACGGCATCAACTGGAGTTTTGTTACTACCATTTGAAAAACAAATACATGTGATGCTAGTGAGGGAAGACTTTCTGAACTGCCTAATGTACAGTAGCCGCTCTGGAACTCAGCGGTAACAGGTATTACTTATTACGGCCCTTAATGACAACCCTGTCAACCCTGTACACAGGACCTGTGCAGTCACAAATGGCTACACTGTATTTCAGCCTTACCATCATACCATGAAAATTAATACTTTAAGGTGTTAGTTACAAGATATGCAGTCATGAAACAAGCTTTTACAGTGTAGGACATATTTTGGTGTCTATAACTACATGTATTGAATGCTGAAGTGCTGTGACCTTTACCTTTGCAATTAAACCTCCATCTAAAGTTGGTCACAGTGTTTGGAAACAATTATAATTATGTAACTTGCAACTGTCAACTATATGTTTATAATAATAATAAGACTTAAGCTATGTATAAGAACAATTACTTTAATAGGTAAATTAAAACTTGCTTCTTGTTGCAGGCTGAGCACCGCACAATGGCTGCTTTTGTGTTGTCCGTCATTGTAAATGAATATCCAACTGGTCAAGTGAGTGAAATAATTGATTTATTTTTATGTAAAAGACTTGTTTTGTTACTGAGTCTACAGTGAGTATATTAGGCCAACTAGGATCTTGGAAATCACTGGGCTAGACATAAAGATAATGTGTGATATGTAGTGGTTTTGCCTGCATCCTTATTCTTCTACATGTAGGAATGATGATGATTATTATAGTAACTGGCATTTATTATTCCACTATTGCGCCATTTTACCATATTAGGGCAAAAGAACGCGCAAAATATGCCACGTTATTACACTGTAGAACAGGGCAAAAATACGGACTGAAGGTGGAGGGACAAAATGGCCGAACTAAACTTTAATTTTTAGTGGAATAATAAATCCCTTATTCAATGGTTTAACAAATAATACGAGCGGACATTTTGCTCATTGCTTGTATTTGCTCATTTGCTTGAAAAATACAACGCAACTTGCAAAATATCCGCGCATATTATATGTTAAACCATCGAATAAGGTGTATTTATCCACAATATTTGTTATTCAACAAATTGTCATGGTGCCCAGAAGTTGTCAGGAACTCCTTGTTATCTAGACTTGCCTACAATTCGAGCTCACAGAGCGCGAAGCGCGAGAGCTTGACTTGTTTCCCCTGCAGGAAAGCGAATCAAATGATGTCATTTTGGCGCGAACTTTTTCGGGTCTCCGGTGTCTCCGGGGTGTTAAACTGTCAAGCTGTCAAAAATTACTTTCTGTTTGTAATGTCTTTTGGAAATAAACGCCGCTCATTTTCTAGCTCTCTTCGATTTTCGAAATGTAGTCAAGTCTGCGCTCGGAGCTCTCATGGATGAGGAAAGTACCCCAACAAAGTGTTTTGTTCACGTTGCTGTTTCTGAAAATATTTGCTTACAATGTGGTGGACTGGTAGAAAACGCTGCCTTACGAAGAAGGTTATTTTCCGGATCGAATAAGACTAAGACTTGCCAAAACCTAGAGCTTCTTCTTGGAGATGCGTTCCAAGCGGTGGAGGAGAAATCTGCAATTGTTTGCCGAAACTGTTCGGACCGTAACGAAACGCTATGTAGGAAAATTTTTATCGCAAGAGAGAACTTCTCCAAGACGAAAGAAGGGTTGGAAGCTCGTATGGGAAGCTCTGTTTATGTTAAGCGATTGACGAAGGCATCTGATCATAACGAACACGAAGGTGCGAAAAAATCCTCAACAAAGAGAAGAGCTTTATTTGATGCAAGCGAGTCCGCTATTTCAGTGGAAGAAGTCTGCGAAGCACAACCAGTGAGTATTTTGCATCCGTAATTTCCTTCAGTTGTTCGCTGGAACAATCTGCTCCTACCGAAGCGGCCGAAATCCCTCGTGAAAGCAGTGAAGTTACTTGGTCCTTCATTAGAGCAACCAGTGGCACCACAACCAAACAAACGGACGACAGCACTTCTTGTTCCCCATGCTCTAAAAAGTCGAAAATAAAAGGTGCGACTTCAAAGGTCAAGGTTTTTCCCGATCCCGTAGGCGCCGAGAGAAAGACATCTCTAACGCTGCAATAACCTTCAATAGCTTTCCGCTGATGTTCACGAACTTCCTTGTAGTTTGCTTTCCGCAAACCATAAGCGATTGCGTCCTTGATTGAACGCATAGTAAATGTTCGAAACAGTAAACAGAGAAATCAAGAAATCGAAAGACACTCACGAGATGATCAGTTCGAAAGTACAGTATTGTTGGTTTCATCTTACGCGCTTGATCGATCTTGTCTGGCAAGGATCTGTTATGATTGACGTTTACTTGACAGCGCTGCTCTCTGATTGGTTAACCCAACAGGAGGAAAATTCCTCCTGTAAATTTGGCGCGCTGCAAGTGATAAAAGTCGGTCGCGCCGGGGTCTACTATAAAACCGGAAACGAGAAGCGACCGACTTTTAGAAAGTCTACTTGTTATCCATCATCTGTACATAACAGATATCCTGCTACATACATAGGTTGCCAAGATTCATCTAAAGCCTTGCAAAGGGCTACATAACTACCATGTTAAAACTGTAAAATATTTTTTGTTGACAATGTGTGGTTCCAGAAAATATCCATACCCCCACCACGGAGGGAATTGGAAATTCCGGAGCTGTAGGGGGGTCAACGGCCCAGGAAATTCCGGAGAGGAGGGGGGGTTGCTAGTGAATTTACGTTTCCAGATGGTCAAGTTCGATGCCATGCAAATTTGTTTCAAAATCGTTTCTCACCTACTCTGAAAATCTTTTACATAGAAAAAATAGCAGCCTAGGTTTTCGATACATGACCATATTACATTTTAAACGGGTTTTCTTCTTCCTGAAAGCACAGTGAAAGCTAACAAGTTCGCAGAAATCCTCCATGTTGTTCCACGAATGCGACCACCATTACTTGTTACCAGTCCACAAAAAATTGTCACATGGTTTGACCGAAATGCATTGGTGACTAGAGTTGTTTGTTTCTCAAGTCGATCGAAAGAAAGTCGTCCTTGTTTGCGAACATTTGTCTGTTTATTGATGATGAAAATAGTGTAACAATTTCCGAACCCCAAGAATATCTTGTTCTTGTTATTTCTGGCTATTTGTTTGCAATTTTCCGGGTCAATTTGGCTTTCTCTGCGAGCATGTTTGCGATTTTGTGATCACGTTTACGGTGATTGTTGTCAACAGTTTTCAATCCATGTTCTAATACATTTAGCGGTTTTCTTTTGGATTGGAATGAAAGGGGATGGATTGTTATAGATCAAGGTAATCTTACAAGTGACTACCAGATATTGTTTCTGCTTACATTTGAAGAAATTACTGACTTATTTTTTGTCTTCAACAGTATGTATCGTTAAGATGGTTCGATCGATCGGTTGAACACTATAGCGATGTTTACAATGGAAGGCGGCCTAATGTTTAGAACATTTGCACAATTTCTTTTTAAATTGCTTTTTTCCAGAGGGACAGGGGGGTATGAAAGAAACTTTTGGAAATTCCGGAGGGGAGGGGGGTTTATTTTCCTTCACAAAAATGGAAATTCTGGAGAGGTGGGGGGTCTTACATGTAGCTGGAATTCCCTCCGTGGTGGGGGTATGGATATTTTCTGGAACTACACAATTTGTAAAATGATACTTTGTGATTAAACAGTGATGATACTTGTTCAATAATTGCTCTATAAAATAAAACATGTCAAGTACTTGTATTTGTAATGATCCAGTGCTGAAGGTCACTTGTCCTTCTGTGATGATCAGATGGGCCACCCTCAGTTGCTCCTTCATTCCATAAAAATTGGACCTTAGTCTGTTCTGGTGCTACCATAAGTTCCTTTTGACTAATAGTTCTGTGGTGGTATAAAAGTTATGTTGTTTTGTTCATTTTCAGGAAGTCTGTGTTCAAGGCAATTTAATAGCCATCTGTCTGGAGCAGCTGACTGACCCTCACCCTCTCTTGCGACAGTGGCTGGCCATATGTCTTGGCAGGGTATGGTACAATTACGAGGCCGCTCGATGGTGTGCTGTGAGGGACAGTGCCCCAGACAAACTGTACTGTTTGCTGTCTGATCCACTACCAGAGGTGAGTGGTGTATTCGGATGGTGTACCTGTAAAGTTTTCTTGGGTTATTCCCCAATCGTCTTGATTATTGTAAATTCCTACAATTTGCAACAAAAGTCCTATGGACACTTTACCTGTTAACCTATTCAGTTCTCATTTTTTTGTGTTTCTGTTTTGTACTTGCCTTTTCCAACCTCCAATTATTATTAATGTACAGTACCAAAACAATTAAAGTCATCCCTACCTCTCCTACCTCTGTTCAGGTGTCCTGACAAGGTCAAGAATAGGGATTGCCCATCCTCATTCCCAGGGCTACACATTTTTTTGTTTCACCAACCATATGACCAAAAGAAACGGTGGGCTAAGCAAGAATGGAGAGTGCCGGGCAAGGAAAATGAAGGAAAATGTTGTTCACATACAGACTGATAACTCTTATGCAAACAGGGAACCTGTCAAATTCTTGCGTGCCTGCAGACTAGTAAGCCATGCATCTTTGCAGCAACAAATTATCAGACATTTGGATTAAATGCATTGGGTTAAACTACCTCTCAAACTAAGTTAACTGAATTTTATAACAAATTTTTTGCAAATTTTAAATTGTTTTGATTTCACTGCTTTCTTGAAGGTTCGGGCTGCAGCAGTATTTGCTTTAGGAAGATTTATCGCCAACACTGGGGATAGATCTGACCAGGCAAATCAGATTGATTTCGGAGTGGCAATGACATTGACGCAGCTGTCCCTGGATGGGAGTCCACTTGTTAGAAAGGTACAACATATAACCCTTTTGTCAAGCATGCTACATCTAGTAAAACATACGGTACTTCTAGCAACTCATTACAAAGCAGTAAAGAAAGTTTCTCAAGGCTATTGGCCAATCATGAACCCTTCATGTTGGTTTCTGTAGCCAAAAGAAGTTTCCATTGGATGGTATATTAGTAAATTAAACTAAGGAGTCCACTGCATTACGCTAGCTGGGGGTGTCACACTCAGTTACATAATAATTTATGTTAAGCATGAGGCACTCAGATGATAAATTCTTACAGCTTTCTTTCTTGAATGCCAAGAGAACAAGTGAGTTAGTAGATGTAAGAAATTAATCACTTCTTTCCTCTGTTATTGCAGGAACTGGTTGTCGGTCTTCATGGCTTGGTGATGCAGTTTGAGACCAACTTTGGTGTGGTGGCACTTCAATTCCTGGAAGAAGATCGCCAAAAGGAAAATGCACCCCCTGCAGCAGCGATCACACCCAGTGGCTGGATTGTTGTTGGTTCAGGCCCATCGTCAGGCATGGAAGCCATAACACACACAAGTCCTGGCAGTGGAAGCAAGAATAATTCTAAAGGAATTCGTGCAAGCTTTTCAACATCTCATCTTAGTAGCTTTGCAACTAATCCACCTGCAGTCAGTGGTAAGAATGTAAAATAAATAAAATTTATGTACCAGTAAGAGAGTCCCCATGTATTTCTGTTTACAAGGATTGACTTGTTGAACCCTGGCCAAAACCAGCTATTATAATACCAGTACAATTCTTTGAGAATTCTTCATAATTGGACTGCTGTAGCCCCTGATAGTTTTGACTGGATTGGCCATTGAGCGACTTTAAATATCTCTCTTCTTTGGTGGTTGATTTGTTTCTGTAAAGACACTTGGGCTGAACCTCACTACAAACAAAAATATTAAGTTTTGAATTGGTACTGTAGGTGCAAAGAGAAGGACAATGATTATTAATTGTTTATTAAAATTAATAACGTCTTCTATTTCTAGGTCAACACATGTCTCCAGCTATCGTGACGTACAGCAGTAGTAGTGGCAGCTCAGGCAGCAGTGAATTTAACCCAGCCATGAAAGATCTGCGACGTTCGTCCTCACAGAATTCAATTTCTTCCAGCTTCCAGTCTAATGTGTACGCAAATGTCTGGAAGGTTAGTCTTAAAACTAACAGATTAAATCAAGGTACATTAGTCATTTAAGAAATCTAGATGTGGCATGATGACATCATGGCATCTTTATGTGTTCTTGACATTAAAGATTTCCGTTCCTGACCTATGAAAGTTTGTTGTTTGTTCTAAAACCGTTTGAACTAACTTATGATTTGCAAATTGCAGGCACTACTCAATCTGTCAGTTGATCCATTTGTGGGTGTTGCTGAAATCGCCAAAAAGATAGTAAATGGAATAACGCTGAAGGTATGTGTGCCTGTACAGCTAAGAACCATGAAAACTTGAACATTGTTGGTGCAAATAACCAGGGTTTTAACAAATTGATGATAATTGTACTTAAGTTATAAGAATTCCCAAGAATGCTCTACAGCTTTGCTGAACTGGAAATTCCTGTACATTAATTATTTGGTTAAATAAATTAAAAAAAAAATTGATTTTACGTTTTTAAGTGACCCACACAGCTCGACTTCCATACAGTACTGTACTGCGTATTTTGAGAGAAATTTGTGAGAGGACAAATTTAAATTACCTTCTCCTTGGACAGCCTTACTAACTTCTCAAAAAAACTAGGTACCGAGGTAGAGATCGATAGGAATTTTGCTGTGAGGAGGAACAAACTATCTTTGTCACGAGCTGCCAAGTACACTGTACTAGCATCAGTAGAACCTGGCAAATACTCTTGAGAGGATGAGCATTATTAAGTTTATTATTTTTGTGTATCTAAGAAGTTTGTGGTTTCAGATACCATAGAATTTGTTGTGACCAACTATTGTTTTTATATTGCTAAATTTCAGGCCACCATTGCCGCTTGTCCTCAAAGGATCACCTCATCGGCATCCAGTCTTTCAACCTCAGCTCCATCGTCACCTGGCAGATTCCCAATACCTTACCACACAGGCTCAGAGTGAGTCAAATGAAATTTCTTGGATCTTTTCAAATCATGAAAAAAAATCCCTCGATGCTAGGTGCTTTCTCGTGTGTTTTTTGGTTCTGGTCAAAAGCTATTATTAGTACATGTAATCAGAATTGGAACCGGTCTTCCTGTGTATCTGAAAAGAATATGGCGATCCAGACGTCTTATCAGAGTCCACGTCCCGGGGTGGGGAGGGGGGGGGGGGGGCACTCCCATATATGGGCTATATAGGTATGTGCCGCGGGATAGGGTATGGTTTTTGAGGTTCTCGGTCCTTAAATGGGGTATCATTTTTGCTCCTTTTGGCATTGTGTTCCCGGTGTTATCCTTAGATAGGGTACCTAAATTCTATCAGCTAAAATAAATGCCCAATTAAACATAACACTCGTCTGTTTAAACTATAAACTATCCGTTCAACTAGTAGCAAAGCGATTTTGTAAAGATTTGTGTTTTGCTGTGTGCGGTTAGCCGTTATTTGGATCGTCACCCAACGCTTCTCCTCTCCTTGAATAGGGTGTCATTTTTCGGGTTTGGGCCTTAAAAAGGGTATCAATTTTCGTTTTCTTTATCCTTAAATAGGGTCAGGGTCTAAGAACCTCCGCGGCACACCCCTATCCGAAATTTATGGGAGTACCCCCTCCCCCCCGGGGTCCACGTTCAGATGATTCCAGACAGGGTCTGCTTTGCAGTGTGTTTGGAAATGAGCCTCTGGCTGCCCGGGTCACAAAACCACACAAGAGAAACCTGTTCTACCCAGAGTATAAAATGCAAGAATCATAGATTTTGAAATAATTATTGCTTTCGAGCGAGCGAGATACTAATGAAAGACAACATTGCCTAGCTTGTCATATTATTTTTTTGAGAGAAAAATGGAAGGCACCATGAGGGCTTTAAGCTAACAGTTGAAGTTCGAAGATAGGCACTGATCTAGATTATCTTCACTTTTATTCACTCGCTTTCTAGAAAATTTGCTTTGCAGAATTTGGTTTTTAATAGTCAACAATTTGAGAAATGACCATTCTCGTCCCCAGAGGCTGCGATCCTTCTGGTCTGCGCCAGGAATCGAGACCTCTGGCCGCCTCCAAAACCGGAAGTCCGCGATTCACGGACTCATTGTCAAATATGACAAATCTGATTGGCTGAAAAACACAGAACGAGTACTCTGCGCATGCTCAGAAATTGGGAGCGGCCAGAGGTCTCGATTCCTGGTGCAGACCAGAAGGATCGCAGCCTCTGGGAACGAGAATGAGAAATGACCTACCACCAAAAAATGTCTATAAAACAGTAATGTGAAGTGTTAATGGCGGCGAGACTTCATTAACCGTCCTAAAACTAACAACAGGAAGGAAAGCTATGAGCCATTTACCAACTGAACTCTCTAGTGAGACACTGAAGGTGTACCTCATATTGTCATTGTTACTCCTTGTATTTGTAAACATGTTTTGTTTTCTGTTCCAGCCCTGGCATGTCTCCTCCGTGTCACAGCAATTCTAATGAAACACCTCGACTAATGAAAGTGGATCCGACTCAACCAAAAGGTACCAACCCTAGTACCCTGGGGGCAGCGTATCCTCACTCGTACGAGTTCCATACGAAAAGGAAAATGTTTGACAAAGGTCCAGAGGTATGTCTGAAGCATTATGTCTGATCTCAAATGTTTTTAATGTGTTTTTAGTAAGCTCAGTTGACCGTAGTTGGATAACAGGAAACCCTTCAATAATGGTTTTTCCTTTGTAGAATAAATGACAAGAACCCTGTCCTGGTCGTAGAGGGTTTTCTTTCTTCCTTCTTTTACTAAAGAGAAAGCGAAAAAGCTGATGAAAAATGGGAAAAGAGGAAACCTTTGCAAGCAGTGTAGAAGAACTCATTTAGGAGTGAAGATTTCTAATGATCGTGCCAGTTGATAGGGCTGACCGATAATGCTGGGTCTTGAGTTTTATTTTAGTTGCTACGCTTCTGCATTTTGCGTAGTTTGGCTTGTTTCCCTTTTGAATTTTGCAAAATCTTGCTGCGATAATCTTTTTGCAACACGAAAAAAAAAAAAGGAAAATATCTCGATTATTCCAGCATGTATTCTTCAGTATATGCAATGAATTTACTTGAGTATCAGGCTTTTCTAAAGGGGAAGGGAGAAAGGAAGGCCTGATACTCAGGTTAGCAATGAATCAAACCCCTTACCAAAAAATCCAAGATGGCGGACAGGTTGAAAGATGATAAATTCATGTCCTATATACGGTTGAAAATCTCTCAAAAGTCTTGCGCATCACTACGCATGCTCAGCGTAAGACTGTTCCTTTAAAAGCTGACGGTATTTGCAAGCCGATGTTTTTGTATTGCACTTCAACTTGCTCGAGTTTCAATTTTCTTTTCTTTAGTTTCAACTGTCTTCCAATCTGCAACGAAAAGCTTCATGTATGATGACGTAACATATCAAACACGAGAGAGAGTGTTTTATTATAAATTTAAAGAATGGTCCAGATGCGCTGTGAGCCGTTGAACCAGCAAATAAAACACAACATTATTTTGATGTTATTTTGTAAAAAATTTGTTTCTTTATTGCCTTTTGAAAATCTAAAGTCCATTTGATGTTGTAAGCTAAAATAATTCTTCATGAATGTTTCGTTTTAATCAGCGCACCAAACACCCAAGCAGCGCAAGTGAGGACAACGATCAAGAATCCGACGAAGAAGCAGGTTCTGCTAAACCTCCCATGGTCAGCACTGACTTTGCCGAGTGGTGTGCTAGTTACTTTGCTCAGTCTGTTATGAAGGTAAAGTTCAAACAAATGGAAGACTTTTGCTGCTCTATCTGGGCTTTTTACAAGCCAGCTCGCGTTACTTTGATACAACTTTGACACGTGCGACTTTAATTTGTAGCACGCGCTGCTCGCGTGCAGTGCAACGTTTTCATTTATATAACATTTTCTGATGCTACGATTGTGTAGGGTTTCAACGTGTTCAAAATCCTATGGCATTTTTTTCGTCTCATACGCGACAATCATCAGCAAGTTGTAGGCTCGATTTACACGACAATTCGTTTCGTAACAACTTGTAGTAAGCTTGTCACAGGCGCAAGAGTGGTATCGTCTAAATTGTCTTGATGTGACCTCGATTCATGACGACTATTCACGTTCTCAGGTTTTCGCATTTCAGTCAAATTACCTTCAGTTGTTGGAAATGTTGGCAGTGAGAGATATCTGAGCACGCATTATTTGGCAGACAAATTGCTTGGCAACAAACCTATCTGTATGACGCAGTGGTGACTCAGGGACAAATGTTGGAGTAGTCACGAGTCCTTGAGTTAGTTTCGGATTGGTTAACATATCTGAAACTACAGGTGTACCTCGACGAGGATGTGTCATATACGTGACTTTGTTAACAGAAATGCCTTTTTGTTTATTCTTCATCATGTAACCTTTACCTTAGAATAACAGGCTGACAAAGTTGTTTTTCATTGTAGCCTCCCGAGGAACACGATCCTCAGAGTCAGCTGCATCTTGAGAGAGAGTGGAGATTTGAAAGGAACTCAAAAGTGCGGCGAGAGGCGGCTAAACAACAAGCTAAAACAGGTAATTAACAAGCGAAAAAATACCCAACAAACTAAAACAGGGATTTAACAAGTGATAAAAGCGGTAACCAACGAATTAAAACAAGTCAAGAACTAACTTGTGGCGGAAATCCACTGCAGTGATGCAGAATCCAAAGGAAAGCTTGCAGTTTTCACCAAAACATCGCGCGACTGAATTCCCAGTACTCGGAATGTCCAGTAGGGGACACATCCCACGAAAGGAAACGTAGGTCGTATTGGCGCGATGTTTTTCACGATTTAGTCGCGTGAAGTAACAACAATGCATCAGTTGTTTACCAGTATTTGTTTATTTTTCTCTCAGCTTCAGGCAAAATCGACGACCAGATATTCATCAACAAAAACATCAGTGCTCCATGCGTGTTGAGGTTTCATCCTTACGAACCTCACCTAGCAGTTGCTGACAGGGGTGGAGTGAGGTGAGCGTTATCAGAAAACTTTTCTCAGTAAACGTTTCGGGCTCACCAAAATACTGCAGGGCTCTTAAAATGAATGCATAGTGATACTACACACTAAAATGTCGTTTAAGATATATATGGTTTGCCTAAAAGTAACTTGACAAATAGATGAAGTTTTTATTGTATGTAACTGATTTTTTTTTCTGTTTTGCAGTATTTGGAACTGGGAAGAGGGTGTGCGAATGAATTACATTATCAACAACAACCCGAAAGTTTCTCGTATTACCAGCATGGATTTCCTCAATGCGCATGACCTGACACTGTTATTAACAGGAACCGGTAAGAACCAAACCTACCTACTCCACCCCCCGTCAGGTGGGCAGGGGGACTAAGTTGTCTTTGAGACCTCAGGCGAAAACTGTCAGGTGAAAACTCTCAAGAATAAATCAAAACTGTGGAAAAGCATGGATAGTTTAAGTTGCCCAAAATTAATCTGAACGGATTGCGAAGAGGTAGACTTGTTCTCAGTGTATGTTCACCTGCTTAAAGTAACTTTTACATCAGCATGCTTTTATTCAAAGCGTAAAGGCAACGGCATTTCTGTGATTTACTTTTTATTTTTTTGTAACCGCATTTTTCAGATGATGGTTCAGTTCGTGTGTGGAGGAATCTTGAGGGAGAGAACTATAGTGAGAAAAGTTTGGAAATGGTGACAGCGTGGCAAGCTCTGTCCGGAATGCTTCCCTCCACTCGAGGTATGTACGAATCTCGGTTTGAAAAGCGAGGTCAAGAGTCGCTGGTTGCTATTAACTGTGGTATGATGAGTTTAAAAGTAAGGTTAATAAAGTGTCGAACTTTTATTATTTTTTCCGAGCTCTGTTATTTGGTTATGTAGGAACTGGGTAGTGCTTAAGGTATTGGTTACTTGAAGCAGTTTTTAAGTGGCTCAGTCATGGCTATCATTGGCTCTGTATGTGAATTGTAGAATTATGAGTTTAATTGATAAAAAAGCGCAGTTATTTCTTTTCAAGCTGTTGTTTTCCTTGTTTATAATCTGAACAACCTATACGTGGTGATAGAAAGTCACTGTCGATGCTCAGCTAACAGGTACCGCCCTTAGTACTCAAGTCTTCTCAGCGGGTAAAACCTGGACAAAAGTTACTGCTACCTTACGAACAGGGCGGTTATTAAGGCCATTTAATTTCGTTAAGGAAATTGTACGGTGCTATTCTTGCAGGAAGTGGTTCTGGTTTGGTCGTAAGCTGGGAGCAGGAGACGGGCATCTTGTTAGCATCTGGTGACGTCAGATTCATTCGAGTCTGGGACACGCAGAGAGAGATGAGAATGCAGGTGAGACTGAGAAGTGTTTCTGTTAGTGTCACACAAGAAATTCTTTCTCTCATCGTTTATCAAGAGGCTCTTTTAGTGATAGTGTATGCCCCGTTATACTATCCAAAATTTATTTGACGGTAAAATGTTTTGTACCGTTTTGCACTCGACAAAGATTGTTTTAAAATACTTGACATTTTTTGTGTGGTTTTACAATCCCTTGACCAATCACAAGCCAAGTTTGTTAGAGAGGCAGAGATGTCAAAGTAACCATAGACCTATTTACGTTTTTTGGCGGGAAGCAACTGGTAGCCGCGGCAATCGCATCACATTATGGCGGGAAAACGCACGTTTTTGGCGGAAAACAACTGGAAGCTATGGCGGATATGTCACATCGTGGCGGAAAACGCCATTTTCAACCTTAGCACCAAAATAAAACTAAACAAACGTTCAATTCCGTTTTCAGGACATACCTACTGGCGCTGACAGTTGCGTGACAAGTTTAGCGTGTGATTCAGTGGGCAGGTCATTACTGATAGCTGGATGTGGAGACGGCTCCGTCAGACTGTTTGACAGAAGATTACCGCCGAGTGACAGGTAACGAACAACCGCTTAGAGAAAAGATTCCTACTTGCTTAAGGTGACTCGATCGAAATAAATTACGGGCTGTATGCCTGTCTAAAAACTCTAATAACTTCGCCATTTTTGACTCGATTTCCTTGAAACGTTCGCATTTTACACAACATTTATCGAGGAATAATATGCATGTCAATATGTGGATGTAATATTCGATAGTTTTGCGTGATGTTACTTTTATTGAGCACTACTTTTTGGATAAAATTGTCATTTACAGATAACTGAGCGCTAAGATTTCGTTAAAATTTCTGCAATTAGCTCGTGATAACATCTTGCCATGACTGTTCAAGTTTCCGCAAAATCGTCGGAACAGAAACCCCGGTACAATCTGGACATCAAAATATTAACTTCGAGCGAACTTCGAGGCTTGGAACGCTCCGGCGCTTCCAGATTTCACCTAAAAAAACAATAATCAAAACAACAGTAGGTTCAATGTATCAGTTTTGTTAGCTCCAAATCGCATTCGGCTATTTGCAACGATGAAAAAGTTTGAGCTAATATAATAAACTCACCTTTTGCGTCAAAATGTAGCGAAGTCGCCAAATTTACGTTTTTCTGAATTATATGAAAACTAACCGGACGAATCGAATAAAACTACCGGAACAGTAAAATGAACATCTTACATACACTTTGCGCTATTTTATGTTTCTGGAGCTGCCTTGATTTGGATGAAATATATTTTTAAAGTGAAGCACTGCTTCAACTCTCTTGTGAACACGGCCTTGTTGTTATTTAGATTCTACAGCTGACGCTATGCAAATTTTTTGGATTTCATGAGAATTTAAAGAATTTACACGTGGGCTAGGGGGGGTGCATTGACAGTGCTCAGTCGGTACATGTTCTAATCTCTGAGGTGTCTATAATAGAGAGGTTAAGCATGACGTTTACGGCAAACGGCAAACGGCAAAAATCGAACTTTTGGTGTCTGATTTCAGCCGTTTGTACAATTTAGGGAAATTGTTTGCATTTACTGTGATTAAGGGATTTTTTCCTATTTTTCGACTGGCTTTATTTAAGTGCTAAAGAAAAGTGAGCAAAATCAGAATTATTTTTGCCGTTTGCCGTTTGCCGTAAACGTCCGGATCCTGCTTAACCTCTCTAATATTATGCCACGTGAAACTTGAAAAGAGGTGATACCAAAGTCGGGAAAACATAAAAGCTGCACATTTTTTTCTCAGCCCCGTCCCGCACTAATGCGGACAAATCGGATAAAATATTTTCTGTTCACGCTATCGTTTTCGTACGTTATCAATATTTTCACCGTCCACACTAATCTGGAGAAAATGGAAAACGGAACGCGGCGTCGGCCATAGACGAATAGCAGAGCATACGTGGATATTTTTACTAGAGTCTGCACTAAATTTAAATTCGGGAGTTTAATGTTTTTGTTGACGTCGATAAAAAACTGAAGACCTCGCGATAATCCATAGAGGAGCTCGCTGAGGCCCGTTTGACAAGAGCAACAAACATAAAGCGCTTTGACATCCACGTAGGACTATTGCATAAGGTTGTAGTGCGCAACGTTCAACTCTAAACAAGCAATCAAGTGCAATAACAGACAAAATAGTGTAAACATCATAATTTCTTATTAAATTTTTTCCAATGTCCTGTCAGTGACACAGAGCATCAGTATCATGATCATGATTTGATGTTGCTAAGCCAGGAAAGCCTTAGTTATGCTAGCAAATCCGAATATGCTTATTAGGCTCAGAGATTAGAACATGTACCGACTGAGCACTGTCAATGCACCCCCCTAGCCCACGTGTAAATTCTTTAAATTCTCATGAAATCCAAAACATTTGCATAGCGTCAGCTGTAGAATCTAAATAACAACAAGGCCGTGTTCACAAGAGAGTTGAAGCAGTGCTTCACTTTAAAAATATATTTCATCCAAATCAAGGCAGCTCCAGAAACATAAAATAGCGCAAAGTGTATGTAAGATGTTCATTTTACTGTTCCGGTAGTTTTATTCGATTCGTCCGGTTAGTTTTCATATAATTCAGAAAAACGTAAATTTGGCGACTTCGCTACATTTTGACGCAAAAGGTGAGTTTATTATATTAGCTCAAACTTTTTCATCGTTGCAAATAGCCGAATGCGATTTGGAGCTAACAAAACTGATACATTGAACCTACTTTTGCTTTGATTATTGTGCTTTTAGGTGAAATCTGGAAGCGCCGGAGCGTTCCAAGCCTCGAAGTTCGCTCGAAGTTAATATTTTGATGTCCAGATTGTACCGGGGTTTCTGTTCCGACGATTTTGCGGAAACTTGAACAGTCATGGCAAGATGTTATCACGAGCTAATTGCAGAAATTTTAACGAAATCTTAGCGCTCAGTTATCTGTAAATGACAATTTTATCCAAAAAGTAGTGCTCAATAAAAGTAACATCACGCAAAACTATCGAATATTACATCCACATATTGACATGCATATTATTCCTCGATAAATGTTGTGTAAAATGCGAACGTTTCAAGGAAATCGAGTCAAAAATGGCGAAGTTATTAGAGTTTTTAGACAGGCATACAGCCCGTAATTAATTTCGATCGAGTCACCTTAAATCCCGTCCTGACGTTTTCTTGCCTCTCTTTAAAAGTGCCTGTTTGGGCCCTTGAGGAAGCATCAGTATATTTGCGTTTCTAAAATTATCCACTTTCATTCGTATTTGCTTAAGTTCCTGTCCCCTGGCGCCAAGTTCCTCAACTAAATGTGTGAATTAAATACAGTTTTCATGTTTGCCCATATTGCAATACAAATCCATCCTCACCTTCATTGTTCAGATTCTTTTCCAAATTTCCTTTTCCGTTGGTCTAGTACTTACAGTGTGGGGGTTCCTGCGATGTAAGTAGTTATGGAGCTTTTGGAAATCATGTACATAACACATGAGGGTTTCTATTTATCTTTCAGCCGAGTGATGGCGCTCCGAGAGCATGCTGGGTGGGTGACGGGCGTCTTTCTGCAGAAGGGTGGGGACGGCAACATCATCAGTGGCAGGTAAATAAATCACCGTATTATACCGGAGTAAGGGTCGGTCTTGTATGCTTGTGATCCTCGATCGAACTCAGCCTCGCTGTTCCTATTCTCGTGAATGGCTCTAAAGATCTAGAAAAGCATTGCTAACACGAGACAATGTACGATTCTTTGTATTTGAAGAATTTTAGGCTTTGGGGTTCGACAGCTTTGAGTCAGTTTGGGGTTCGACAGCTTTGAGGCAGCGTGGCCTAGTGGCTAGGGCGCAGGACTTGTAATCTGGAGGTCCCGGGTTCAAATCCTCCTCCCTGCCACTAGATGGATTTGTCTTCGGTGGTCCCGAATTTAACTCCTCCACGCTTTGTATATAGCCAACTGGTCAGCCTCCTGCCAGTTGGGATTTTTAACAAGTTTCTGTTTGATTTATAATATTTGTTTCACTATTTACAGTGTCCTCAATTAGTACAGCCCTGCTAAATACATTTACACTTAAATTAAGTGATTTATTTATTTTTATAAGCATTATATGAAAAAAAAAAAGAAACTTTTTCTCGGCGAGACCGTCGGCTGGCAGCTCAGCCATTCGCGTTTAGAAATTCAATTCGTTCTTGTTATAGAAGGAACAATGAGATGTTCTTTCCCGGCTTTAGTTAACAGTACAACCCTGAACAGACAATGGAAGGTCAAGACTTTGAACTTTTCACCTGAACTTCGAACATTGCATGTAACGAGTAAAATTTAGGGATCCGAAACAAACTTGTCTGTGCCATGTAACAGATTCAGACAGGTAACCTTTCGATATCTTCTGTAAACAACTTTGATTTAAAACTAAAGTCCCCTAATGTATGTGACAGAAAATGTGTATAGAAACGTATAAAGAATTTTGATGCTGACCTCGCGACTACTGGATACTTTGTCTTTAATAGTGTTGCCGGAGACGTAAAATTCTGGGATCCTCGTTTCACGGAATCTGTGCGGAGCCTGGAAACTATAGGTAACTCGGCAGCGTTCGAGGTTCATCACCAAGCCAAGGTGTTTGCCACGTGAGTACTACTAATGTTGGCCCTATATTAGTTTAATGTTGTGTCAGTACTGGTGTGCATCGATGTTATTATTGATTTGATGTGTTAGAGAGTCAAGATGAAGTTTGAGGTGTTGTCGATTCTTTGTTGAAATCTAAGGGTTTGTGCGATCGGAATTCAGTCACGTGAGGAGACTTCGAATGTGTTCCTCTTAAGATGAAGATTTGCTAAACTTTGTATGTCGCTAAAGATTAACTGTTCAATGTGCTCTCAAGCACGAGAGAAAAGGTGCAAAACCAGAAGCAAAACCGAAGCTAACTGTGAATTGGATTTCGGCGCTGTCAAAATGGCGCGTTTACCGCCAATCACGTTTTCTTTTTACTCGTAGGAAGTGCTTCCCTCTCTAATATTCAATAACTTTTAGCAAGCCACAGTGGATACCATTAACATCACGTTGACGTTTAGTTATAATGTTATTTTTTTTCTGCAGTGGTTCTGCGAGCCAGATGATCAAGGTGTATAATTTGGACGGAGGAAACCTGAGCACCATAAGATATCATGACGGTTTTATGGGCCAGCGGATTGGGCCTATTAGTTGTCTTGGATTTCATCCTCACAGGGTAAGTGAATTTATTTTTTTTGCCGTAGCGATTTTCTTTGCAGAGGCAAACTTCAAGTTCATGCGGACTTTGATTTGGCTCGTCACGCATTCAGGGGTTGAAAGGTTGTGTGACAGGAAAAAGGAACGTCTTCGTCGGAGAATATGAGATAAATTCAATTTGAATTAACATCTTTTTTTATTTTCCAAATTTGCTGGTCTATCTTGGGAAAATTAATTATAAAAGTATTGCCTTAATTGTTATGGAGACTGAAAAGGGGGCACTATCACGAGCATGACTCAAAAGCCAAAGTAACTGCCAAGTTTTGGAAAAAAAAATACTATAGTAATACTAGTGTACTGAAGCAATCAAGGGTGTGAAATCACAAGGAAAGGTGCTGACAAACAAAGCGACATTTGGCAACCTGTAGCAGCGACAAAATCACAACATGTACACACGCAGATAGTATATATCTGGGGCATGCTGGAACAACAAGGGCGCTTTCCATTTGGTCAATGAACGATAACGTGGCTGACGTAATCTCCTTTTAATTTTGATAGCGGGAACTGGGCATGAGTAAAGTGTTGCTACTTTGGCTCGTCCCCAGAGCCGTCTGACCCTCTTAGCCGGCGGGGCCTTGGAACGAGAAACATGTGGCTCTCGGGACACATGTTTTGATTGGCTGGATTTTAACACAGGGAGTTTGAAATCTAGCCAATCAGATCAACCGTTTTAAAATACAAGAGAGTTTCTAAACATTTCTAACAACCGACTGAACTTTCCGAATTACGCTAGCAATGCTGTTTTGGGGGAAAAAGTGTCAAAATTGCTCATGTAGCCAAATTATGCCAAAAGAAGGTGTTGGCACAAACAGAAAGAGCCTAACTGCGTGTATGAGCAAAGAAACTTAGCTATAATTCTTGCACCGTTTAGCCCCAAAATGTAGCAGAATCGCCATGGTAGTGCCCCTTAAACTTCGCAGGTAGATAGGTAGTGTTTTGACGAGTGCTGACCAAGCAACCACGGCCGGCCTACTGATATTTTTTTGTACATTTTTGTTCCCAGGTCCATCTGGCTGCAGGCAGCACAGACTCGTTTGTATCGATTTACTCTACTGAAAAGAAGCGGTAGAACAGAATTAAATTAATTACACATCGTTGGGCAATAATGTAGATATATCAACCAGTTAACATGATCTTAAAATATAAACATTTGTTAATAAGACAGCAAAATTATCCCTTTGTTCGTTAAAAGACGAAAAGATTAAATTTTTTTGCGGTCGCTAATAGGGGTTAAAAGGCATACTGGGCAGCGCTTTAACACGTAACTCGCCGTAGTCTCCCATTTGTCTCTTACATCTTTTCTTTGGCCGCGTGATTTAATTAACCTCTTCGGGAGATTAAGACGTGGAGGATAAGACGGTTTACTGCTGTCAAATTGTTGTGTAGCAATTGAAAAATAATTTGTACATACTAAACCCGAAGCATGAGCTCGGTTAATGTTGAATTTACTTTAAAGAAAGAATTCATAGGTGCCAGTTGAATGGTCTTCAAAATTGACATTCCTCTAGATACGAAAATAAATTTTTTATAAAATATTTCCAATTTCTTTTTACTTGAAAGTAAGGAAATTTTGCAGATTTCAACCTTGAATACATTTGGTACTACTTCACAAAAACATTGAAATAAATTCGCATCTTCGCCCTTATTTTTTATACATAACGTGCCCACGTGAAGAAATCAAATAATTTTCTTGAAGTTATTTTTCTCAGCCATTCTTGGGTAGTGTAATACCTTTTTAAAATGTGTTTTTAACTAAGCAATCTTTCGTTTGACACTTTGAGCCCCAATGCTACTATCAAAAAGCTTCCTTCTTTTTTCTTACATTTCGTCATATTTCGTCATATATCATTTTGTTTTTATGTTTGGTATTTCCTAAGGCGATGAAGTCCTTCTTTTCAACGACTTTAATTGTCCCTCTTTGCCATGACTTGAATTTACTTGTTCTGAACTTGTTTAAAGTCAAGAATTTGTTTCCGCTGGGGCCGAAAGGGTTATCACTAGTCTGACGTTTTATGGTGTTTGATAAAAAAAACAATGCCAATTTTAGTAGATATATAAAACCTTAAATACAGTGTAGACACGTTTGTAGAGTTTTCATACGTAAATTAAGCGGTAAACAGTGATTTAAAAGTAAATAAAGAAGTGTTATTTAGGTGTGTGTTTAACCCTTTCACTTCCAGAGTTTTTGGCCCGTTAATGTGGTTTTAACTTTGAATCGCTGGAGCGTCTCCAGTCATATGTTACTATTTAAAAGATGGCTATCCAACTGGAAGCTATTGGGCATTACTCTTATGTGGTATTGTTTGTTTTTCAAAATTTACCGGCCGAGTTGAAATTAAGATTTTTTTTAATTTGGAACTTGTGTACCCTGAAGAGTGAAAGGGTTAAGGTTACGCCATAACACAATCACTAACGCACATGCACTTAATGTAATATATTGTGAGCATTTTGAAAGGGTAGCACAGTCTCGCTGTGGTTGGTAAGAGTGATCGAGTTATTAGCTCGAGATAAATGTCGATAAATTAAAATCCTTTTCTAATTTTGCCCTTTGCCACAAGTGGCTTCTGATTTCCCAACATTAAAGACGCCATGTTTGATTAGGTATTGGCCTACGTAAGTTGTTGCCACGGCAATTTAAAGTTTTATATTCCATAGTACTTAGGTCCTGTTTACAAGCAGGAAGGGCAACCCTACTGCTAGGGTTACCCTAGTAGGGGAGTTGAAGATAGCCCGGGTTTACAAGCAAAATTTCATAGGTATTGTTACTCTACCACTCTGGAGAACTTTATGTGCTTGTTAGTCGCACGCGCTTACCAAGCATAGCAAACGACATTTGAAGTGTCTGGAAACCGGTAAAAAGTTGGCCCCGGGTAGGCACTTAGGGCTACCCTGGCGCCAGGGTAACCCTAGCGCTAGGGTAACCCAGCTGCCTTGTAAACACGTTGAAAAAGAAAACGAAATGTGCGAGCACTTGGGTAACGCTCTTGCTAGGGTTACCTTACCTCCTTGTAAACAGGGACGTGTATTTGATTCCCTTGTTAAGGGGAATCTCCTTGGTCGTTCAGTACTAACGTTTTCACGAAATATGCCACTTCATGTTCATAACAAAGGTTATAACCAGATACAGTTGTGTATGGTAGCTAAGGTTTTCAACTTCCATGACTGTATTTTTGTACATATAGGTATTTTTGAAGTAAAATTAAATACTAATGAACAATTATTTATGATACACAAAGGAATTTAAAAGTTCTGTTTTCACTGAATTGTGCGAGATGTTTTTTCCCTGTTTGTAGAATTAGAACTGCGAGATACTCAGGTGCTGACTGTTATAACCTGCTTACTAAAGCAAGGAACAATGACAATCTTATCCCTCTGACTGGGGCCGAGTCACGTGAGAGTCACATGACTCAAACGCTTTGTATGCAGTTTGAATAACAGGCGCCGACTTTTGGCGATATTTTGTACGTTATTGCCCAGAAAAAGAAAGAACGCGAGGTTTTCGAACGTTGTCAAGATAACGCGTCACACTATGTCACGTGGGGATCGCCCTGACCGAAGGCTCACTCAGAAGGGATGAATACTTGAGCAGGTTAAAAGGCGCCGCTAAAGCTGGACTAGATAATTCAGTGAAGACAGAACTTAAACACTAATTGTAAAAAAGAGGATTTGTCAATTTATACATTTTAATGGCTGAGGCGTTAATAAAACAATATTCAATTTAAGGTATTGAAGTCGTCAAAATTTTGTGTTTTCCCCAACATTATTAACAACAGTTACCGATCACATGCGACTTTCAAAAAGTCGACACAAAGTTGCGTTTTGGTGATGCCAATCAACCACCCCATGTGCAGAAATCAGAAACCTGCACGCCTAAACAAAATTAAGCATTTACTTGTGTCCAATGGTCAATATAAAATTCCGTCGGAATATCGTGGGCGTTGTTGTGAGGTTGTGATTGGAAGAAAACAGTTTTGTGAATTTAACAATTCGACATTCTTGTTTCTGCTCGAAAAACTTATTTCCGAAACTATAATTTATGATGTTAAGACATAGTTGCCACGTAAGAGCAATTTTCGATCGAATGTGCTTCATTCATCCTCAGAGACCTAGGGGCAGCTTATGGGAGCGAGGCAGAGGAGGTTGGACACCATTCTCGTGACATTTTCGTCCAATCAGATTCTTCCCTCAATATGCTAGTGGCGAGCATTGAAAATTTTCCAAGCGTGAAGATACTGGCAGAATTTCGAGTTTTTCCCTACGATTTTTGTAATGAATCGATTCGAAAGCCACACGAATGGTTTGCCTTGAAGATATTCTTTCTTGAGGAGGCGTCATTTTAAAGGTAAAATTGTTTGACGAACCGTCGATCAGTGCTTGTTGGTTTCAGATGTCCGAGGTGTGATGTTTTTTAAAAAGCTTTTATGGCTTTTACCTTTGCTTCTGGCTTCTGTTTTTGTGTGTGTATTTCCTTGTAGTTTGATTATTAGGTTTTGAGTCACACTGGTCGCCCCCTGTCGCCCCCGCAATCGTTTTCGAGATATTTAACATTGGCTGTGTTTTCACTAGGCCGATTAACTAGCTGAACATTCTTACTAGGTGTTTGTTTACAGACCGACATTAGCTAGTTAAACATGACATCTGTTTTCACTGGATAAAAGGTAAGCCACTAATAACTCGACAGATTCAAATTACAAATCCGCGCAACTTTCAAAAATGTCCAGTTGGAACCACGGTTCCTGTTCGTAGCTCCTTCCTTTGTATTTTCTTCGTTCGTTGAGCTTTCGCTTTCGTTGCTGTAAGCAGTGTAAGTCAGGACTACTGAGCTTGTCGAAGGTGTCGCATGTGGCATAGGAATTTGGTATTGAAGAACTGCTGGTTGCCTGTAATGCGGGGAATGATTCTGCATGCCGACACTGTGAAACAGGTAAGGCCCGGAAGAATGTAAAACGGCGAAAGAATTGGGAAATGTTTTGCAATTCGTGAGCCATGTTTACCAGCATACAAGGTTTTGTTTCGAAACAACCACAAGGCGAGCGTCTGGAAAATAATTTTGCCAGATTGTTTGGCAGCCATCTGTCACTACACGCGATGCGATTGGCTGTGGTATTTGTCGGGACAAGTTAAACCACCTTGCGAGCGGAGTAGTATAACTCTGCGTGAGTTTCCTGTCATAAAGGCGAGAAAACCCGTTGTTTTTCCTTGTGAAAACAGTTGGCATTGTTAACTCGCTAAACACTAGACAAAGTGTTTTCACTGTATTTCCGGACTTTTCTGACTTTATCTAGCTAAAATTGTCCTAGTGAAAACACAGCCATTCAAACTTATGATTTTTACCAGCATCGAACAAACGCCGGAAATGGCGCGATCGAAGTGTCGTGTTTCGCGGGATTTCTCGTGAACCAAAATAACACGTCTCGCTGTTTTGTCTTATTCTCTTCCATATCGTGTTGTAGTTTTCTTTTATCCTGATCTATCTTTTGATTTGTTTTACGTAGGTTTTGTTATGAGCAATCCGAGCTAATCCGGGAAAGCGGGCAAATGCTCCGAATGTCGAAACTGCGGGAAAAGTATCGGCGAAGAAAAGTCAAGAATGAAAAGAGGAGCCCCTGGTGAAAGAGTCTTAACAGGCCAGTTCAAGACAGCTCTCTGAATGCTGCCTCCTGATTTGGCAGAAAAGATCCTTTGTATTACCTATGTATTATTCTGCCTAATCGGCGAAGTCACTTTCATGTGTTCGTACACGGCGGTTGCTTAATTTACATCAGAGAGCCGAAAAAAAAAGCCGGGAAATCTTTTCTGATGTCAGAAAGAAAGAAATATCAAGATCAATCGGGAAACTTTCGTTTCTATCCGATCAGAGGTGTCGTAAATACGCCACTATTTACGACACCTTTGATCGGTCCAGCAAAAATTTCCCGATGAATCTTGAAATTTCTCTCTTTCTGACATGCGAAATGATTTCCATGCTTTTTTCGGCGTAGACGAAAATTAAAATGAAAGTAAGGCCGATACAACAACCGTCGTGTAAGATGACACGAAAGTTATTCAAAGTGACTGTTCACCGATTGGGCAGAATAATACAAAGGGATTACAAAGGACTTTTTCTGCCCAATCAGGAGCCAGCATTCAGAGAGCTGTTTGGAACTGGTCTGGTAAGACTCTTTCCCCAGGGGTCCCCTTTTTGTTCTTGACTTTTCTTCGCCGAATTTTTCTTCGCCCGTT
Organism: Meandrina meandrites; assembly: GCA_963693305.1. Lineage (NCBI taxonomy): Eukaryota > Metazoa > Cnidaria > Anthozoa > Scleractinia > Meandrinidae > Meandrina > Meandrina meandrites. The sequence goes on along the minus strand of OY855912.1, from coordinate 10,790,964 downwards.
ACGAATTTCCCTCACCCCCACTAACTGCCCCTGGGTCTCCGAGGATGCGCTTTACACCACACGTTTTTCTGCGCTTTGCGGCGGTTACATGTACTTGCTTCCAGTTTTGATTGGTTCACTGGATTGCCTATGTCCTTTGTGATTGGCCAGTGATTACTCTGGTTATGGTTTTGGTTTTACGACCCTCAGGCGAAAATCGCTCGAAGAAATTTACTAAAGCCGCCTAAAAATTCGCTTCCATGTTGTGACTTTCATCAAGCTGTATAGCCTCCACTTATTCGCACTAGAAATTACCGAAAGCAGCAATAATTGCTTTTAAAATTTATCCCGAGGGTGTTATGTTTTAACTGGTTTTTAAAAAGCACCACTAACAGCTGCTAGTCACGTGATCTTGTCAAAAACTGGGTTCTATAGAGTAAAATAACACGAAAAATAGAAACCCATGCCGGCCATGCATATTCACGGCTTTTACTGACATGGTCATAAAAAATTAATGAAAAGAACAGGTAAACAGTCGCCTTAAGCCTTTACCCCTTAAGTAAACGTAAAAACTACAGTTAAACTTTAAACGCTTCATTGAACAATATTTAAAGCTGAATACAGCTTTTCTTTTAATTGACACAAACACGTGATCATCAGCTTCTCTTGACGTTTATGTGGAGTTTTGATGCTATGCTTAGAGCAGAACCCTTGTTTGCATGCAGTGCCTCACTAACACTGAATTGTAGCTTTTAAAACTACAGGATGGCAACGATACGGCAATTTGAACTTTCATCTCGGACTGAAAGCTAAGAAAAGTAAGTGACTATAAAAGTAAAGGGCAAGGCATCGACAATTTATTTATTGTTGATTCGTAAAACAGATGCACGAAACAGGAAGCCATATCTTTAAAACAAGTCTGATAACACCTTTGGTAATGTATTATTATAGAGATATGTGTTAAGTTTCGGGATGCATTATCAGAGATATGTGTTAAGTTTCGGGAGGCATTATCAGAGATATGTGTTAAGTTTCGGGAGGCATGCTGATTGTAAAAGGATTTAACAGTGTAGTTCCTGTCGTCCGAAAATAGCCATTAGTCATGACATACTACGCGGACAAAGGAACATCAAATTTGCATTCAGTTTCGACATCTGCTACCGGATTTTAAAAGAAAGGGCCAACACCTAATTTTCCTGGATAGTATTCAGTTTAATCCTTGACAATATTAAGTATTTTCACAAATTTGCTGTTGTTTAAATTTCTAACTCGCGCAAAGTGAGCACGAAGACTACAAAAAAGTTTTTTCAGCCCACCAATTTGTTGCCGGCCTTCCTCTCGTTTTTCGCTCCTCATTATTCTTAAAAATGCCCGCAGCTGATACGGAACTTAGTGGTCCGATCATTAGTGTGTTTATGTTTTTTCTTCTGTCTCGTTGTCCCTCCCTATTATATGATTATATCTGTTCAGTTTATAATTTGTATATTATAGTGTGATTGTCCGGATGAGAGTAGTTCTCTGAAAGAGAACTTTTGTTGGTGGCTTACACCGACAACCTAAGCGGAAGTCATCTTCAGAGTCGAGTGAAAAGTTGTTGTCAATCAAGGATGTCGAAGAACAGTCCTAGGCTTTGTGCAGTCCGAATCGTTTTAGCCCTAAAGTAAGGGCGAGTTTGTTTCAGTACAACCTCAAACGTAGCATTGGGTGCATGGCTGTATTATATATTAAAAAAATACATCTTTTGGTCGGCTTTGACGTTTTATCCTGAACACGCGCGATTTGGTTATAATTAGCGATGAGCAACTCAGGTGTTTTCAATTATGGCATTTACGCGAGATGCATAAAACGAGAGAGAAGTTAGAAGAAAAATAATCTCGCTGGGAAATATGACCAATGATCAACGAGTCAGGTTAGAGTGCGTTCTGCGCGTTAATTTTGAACCAGATTAAATGCTGAATACACAGATGTTAATTTTGTTCTGTAGTTTACGGCTTTATGTTTACATATAAACCAGACTGTTTTTATGAACCTGGTGGTGTTAACATGTGAGAGGAAAAGTCCTCTTATGTCCCAGCTGAACAGCTTACATATAATGGTCTTTGCATCAGATTTTTCGTATCGACGAAGATCAAGAACGGAAATTTTATAAAGTTGAATATTTTTAATTTGAAATCGTCGGCTTCAAGTTCGTTTTCCCTGTTTTGTCCTGTTTTTGACAGACAATAGTATAAATAAATTTGAATACATATTAGACGTGTGCTAGTTAGATCAATGGAGGCCGCTTAATTTTGATCTCGATTGATTCATATTTATTCCAGGTTGAATATTTAACACGGAAATTAAAATCAAACGTCACTGCGAGCACTATGGAAACCAATCTTCAACAGAAGTATTAAACCAGTCTCTTGTTTCACGGTTCGAAATATATATAAATTCACGACTTTTTCCAATCAATGTAATTAATGAACACTGTCTGTAAAATAAAATCAATGTCAACTTTTATTGTGATAATCGCGAGAATTGACTCACCGGATGAACTAGCAGAAATAGCGAAGCGCGCGAGGGGCGCGCGAGGTTTAAAAATAGAATGCAAATGATTATACCCCAACTGGGCTCAGACATTCTGAGAGAAATACAGGGCGAGAAATACAATCTAGGCGAACTGGCGAAGTTTTCTTTTCAAAAAAGTGTCTTAGGAACACCGGCTGCTTGAGAAAGTGTTTTAGGAAAATCGTCCGCCATTCCGGTTTGTTTGTCTTGTCTGAGATATGACGTCACTCGCGCGCTTTGCTATTGCGTGACCTGCTTTTCCTAGAAATCGTTTTACCAATGAGTTTCACGGAATTTCTTTTCGTTATGCATAAATCACCGAGTAAGACAGCAACATACGCCATGTTGTGACCTCATGTTGCTGTCATTTGCATATCGTGAGATCTGTAGACATACGTGCAGACAAAACAAAGTTTGTTGCTTTTCTTTCGAACAGGTCAAATTGTGAAATTTCATGGCATTTCGAGATTTCCCCAAAACGACTGTATCACGACTACTGTTGTGAACATAATTGAGTGGAGTAGTCACTGATAGCGCCGTTGTTTGCCGGTGTGAAAAGGATGAATTAATTAAATTTTGCAACGCCAAGCGGAACAATCTTGTCTTGAAGGTAAGGTTACATTGCGCAAAGGAGCTGCTTTATATCAACAATAGCTCTATCCAGATTGAATTTTGAAATAGCAATGAGGAAGCGGAATAACTTAAAGTCTTTTAGAATTGAAATTGTGAAGACTTGCATTGGACGAGGTATACATGGTGTATATAAGACGTACGTAAATTAAATTTCATAGTCTACGAAGCAGCGCCGGAGAATTAGGATAATAGGTCGCATTCTGCCATGCACTTTCTAAACACAATTCCATTTCATTTCTATTAATCGAAATAGTTTAGCAAGACATGTATACTAACTTCTCATTGGGAATATAAGTATGAAAGGGTCCTGTTTATCTGCAAAATTGATTTAAAATTACATGAAAAGTCAACTGTATGTGTGTTTTGTGTTCCAGACAGTTGAGGCAGCTCTTCCGAAGCAGCTCAGGGATTATCATAGATGGCGTTTCTCAGGTAGACCTATTTGTTTTCTGAGTCATGGTCGTATGAAATGTTATATCGTTAATATGTTGCTGTTACAAGGTGTTGCAACATACTTTGATTCAGCCGCAAAAGGGAAATTAAATTTTGCGTCGAAACAATTATGAAACATTTTAAATGTTTGGTTGCGCGCCACCAAAGGGCCTTTTGGGCTATCTCGTGAGACGACGAACACTCTAGAACTGTCAACTCACATTCCGCGGAATATAGGGTCAATATAAAATGCAATTTGACGCTTAAAGAAAAAAAAAACAACGAAATCTAAAAAGAAAACAAAGCAAACAACTACAACAAGAGAGAGAAGTTGTATTCCCACACACTGATATAAAACTTTCACTACTTCGAAGTAGTGCTCGCTGGGATGCATTAACTACCCATCCGCTTCTTGTTTTATCGCCAACAAACAGAAAATCGAGTTCTTTGTTTTGCAACTGAGTTTGAACACATGTTTCTTCATCCCAGACTTGTTTTCAGAGGAATTGGCGTCATATTCAGAGAGCTGATCGCTTCCCTCTCTTTTCTCGTTCTGAGGAACTCGGAAAATGTAGAAGCTCACGACACGGAGTGTACATCTCCCATAATTAGTCTGTGAGTCCGATCTGTTCCAATATTTTTTCTCACTCTGAACGTAGCCACTGAGTAAAATATTTCCCCCTGCATATTCAGTAAGTTTAGTTTTCGTGTCACGATTGTCCACGCATGCGGATTGCGCGATAATTGTGAACACGTGATACTAAATGATTGACACCTATGCTGGCCGAAACCGCCCACAAAAAGAACGTTTTGACAAGTGTATTTTCCCTCCCCGTCTTGGTCCCTCCAATTCTTTTGGTTTTATTGTGCTATAGATAAAGAGGACAATAATCGATGAAAATCTGCTCTCAGCACAGAGAACTGTAAGGATCCAAGAAAGAAGATTTTTTTGTCTTGAATTCGTGCAATCATAATGTACAAGAAATGATGGCGCGTTGTGGCACGAATGTAAAAACATTCAAGGTCTTCTTCCTCTTTGGGGCTTAACATGTAAGGGGAAACACCAATCAAGTGGCCTCTAAATGGATAAACACTGAGTACAGAATGCTGAAACCTTGCTGGTAAAAACTTATAAAGGCTTGGGCCTCGGAGATCTCGGGCTCAGATTAGTACTTTTCCCCACTCTTCATCTTCAGCGAGAAGTGATCAGCAAGTTGTTGTGATCAATCTCCGAGTTTCTTTTTGTATATTTTTGGATGTAAAATTTAGCAAATTGAAGCAGTTTTCGACTGAAATGGCCGCTCAAAAGCGACAAACAGTTCCCAAAACCCACGTTGTGGTAATAAAAACAGATTTAACTCGAAAGAGACATTGCACTAACATGAAACATTTTTCAATTCTTGCTTTTCAGTTCAGTGTCCTTCGATGCTTTGCCGTTTCCAATTCCTCCGGTTTGTATAATTTTTTTTTAAAATTTCTTTGAAGACGTTCAGTTGTACATGTAAACCTCGAGCCTTTGGACTATAACAAGTATAGTTTTAAAATTTAATTCAATAAAGAATTTAATACTCATATTCATACGCATGTTCTGGAAATCTCAGCTCCTTTTTTCTTCGCTTATTTTATTTTGTACGAAGTTCGATAAAAAGGTTTTACACATTTAGAATACAAACGTCAGATTACTTTCGACCAGTGGACCGGGGCGACCATGTACCAGGTTCCAGCCCCGAGTCAGCTACAAAAGTAGACAAAGTAGACAAAAAGAGCCAGAAAAAGCGTAGTTGCTACACAATATCTGCATAAAAACCAAACTCCTTCCTACTTAGCTGTTAGAAATGCTGACAAATCACGGCCGTGAAACATGTTGGGAAATAAGCAATATTTAGGGTTCTTTTCATGCGCGCTTTAGAGGTGCGTGGGTCGACATTTTTTAGTTCAGTCGGTTTCTTTATGTTGTGCTTTCGAGCAGACACTGTATTCCCAACAGTCCCTCTCTCCACTAAGAAGATAATAGTGATTCTCAGAAATATTGGGTAGCATCCAATCCAGGAGAGAGTAGCGATTCTCCTAGTCACTTCACGTCACAGAAGCGTCGACTATGATAGGCCGTACGTGAAACGACGAGTCGGCTTTTTCCTAGAATTAAGATATGTATAACTATGTATGTCTGACTACAGTGCCTACAGCAATAAGGGCATGCAATGGCACTTTATACTCGATACGTACTGACGACATTCTTTGTTTTTTTGTCATCTGTACGGCCTGATAGTCTCAATTGGTTCTTTTCGTAGGCCCTGCTTTGCTCGGCTCTTGTGTCAGCAAACTTTGTGCAAACGCTGAAGAACGCTGAACAGTTCATGGTGACCCGAGATTACCGCACAGCCGCCGAACTCTATACGGTGGCGCTTCAGAGTGTGGGAGTTCCAGCTTCTCCTGACTCGGTGGCGAGCATTCTGTGCAAGCGAGCTGAATGTTTACTTCGCTTGGTCAGTATATTTCACAAACGTTTTTTCTTGCTTTTGTTTATGTTTGTCATACAGATAGAAGTTAACAAGAAGACATGCACGTTTTTCGATGGTCCCATTGATCTTAGCCTCTCATGCAGTCGTTTTTAGGGGCTCTCTTGTTACACTCCTTTTAATACAAGCGCCCTTAAAAACGACTGCGTGGTAAGTTATATCGATCTTTGTGGAATCTCGTTAGGGCTATTAGCTATTTATAATCCATCAAATATTTTTCGCGCGCGTGATTGGTCTAAACACGTCATGTGTTGCAGCCAAAACTGGGGAATATCAGATGTTATTAAAAACTAGCAATGGTATATTGCAATTCCTAAGTTCTGATTGGTTAACAGTCAATGGTATATGAGCTCATATACCATTGGCAACAAATATCGTAGCCGATACCCGTCAACGAAAACAGCTGGGGAGCTCAAATATTGTAAAAAAATCATTCCACTCGCGCTTGTTGGATATGAGATCGTTATAGCCAACTCGGCGGTACGTGCCTCGTTGGCTATCTATCATCTCATATCCAACGCGCGCTCGTGGAATAATTGTTAGATATTTCCCAGTTTTCGAACTTTATGATTTACGTTCGCACGTTTAGCTTTCATCCCGAATATATTACTATTGAATATACTAACAATATTTTGAGGGACGACAGAATTAATTTGAAGTTTAAAAGATTTGAGAAAAGGTCTCCCAAAATGCTGTCTTTAGTAAAAATATAAACACAATAGCCTCCATTTGGCGCGAAAATATGCACGGATATTTATCCGCGGACATTATCCGTTCCGAGAAGCGAACAGATTTCCGACAGCAAAGCTCGAGGAAAACTGTGAAATTCGAGGGCTTTTAGCTTTATGTGGCATTACCGTACCCTAAAATGTGCAATTAGCCAATCAAAAGCTTTTCCTACTGTCCTGATTTCCTGCAAAATTGCCGCATTTTTGGCCGAATTTGGGTATAGCAACTACCTTATCGTACAAAATACGAACATATAAATACGATTATGATTATAAGTGATTGCTGTATTATATTTATTTGTGACTTTTTCGTATCTTGTGTTATTCATTTCAGAATTATGTACAGCACGCTTTGAGAGATTGCGATGTCTGTAAGTACAGAGTATGCACTCTCGCCTATTTTACAGCAATAGATAAAAAAGAGTTTACTTCATTTATCTTTCAGTCTGTAATGTCCAAATGGAAATGATACGTTAGTTACTAACAGCTCGCCTTCTATAAAACTGTCGTAGACGCGTTTTGGTCAAGCCATGGTTCGTATGTTGGCATGGTCTCAGTCAGAAAATCTCTCAGCCAGGGGCTTGATGAGCCTACGGGGGCAACTCTGAGCGTGGGAAAAAGGCAACATATAGCGATAAATCTAGATATAAGCCCACCTACGTATTTGTTTCATGCCATGCAGCCCTTTCCAAAAAAGAATACTTTCCCAGCAGACCAAACACATCTCCCAGCGACACCAACAACTCCTCTTTCCCACCGAGCAAAAAAGCCCTTACGGAACATTTCCATTGGATCCCACAGTATTTTTAGGACAATAAACACAGCAGTATGTAACTCACCTCCTTAAACTACACTCAAATGACATTCATCTTCCTGCACCTTCTCATAGTCACACTGCCCCACTGTCATTGCAGGTCTACTTGCCCCTGGGGACTTTAGGTAGGAAATAGCCTAGTACTGTGGTTAATTTCTACCACCTGATTCCCAGTTATCTTGTATACAAGACACACGCACACACTGTGCCTATTTTTTTAATTTTTTGTATACAGCTAAGAACTTGGTCGGAGCTGAAAACGAATATATGGCGTTTCTACGGTTAAGAGCTTTAGAGTTACAAGGAGAAGTTCAGGAAGCCTTCATGTATGCTGTTATATACAAAGCTCTCGACCGTCAGGTATTTAAAATCATTTACAGGACAGTGTTGAGTAATAGGGAACTCAAGCGCAAAAGGTCGTTTGTACGGAGTTTCAAGCTCTACTGGAAGATTTTTTTTAAAATAAGGCGGTTTGAAAATAACTTAATAAAACGGAAATACTTCTGTGTCTTCTATTCACCATATTCTCCCAATGAGTAACCTATGTTGAGTGAATCATTCTCCAATGAAATTTTCCCTTTGTTGTAAAAGTAAACGCAACAGAAAAGGGCTGCTTTTTCATCATTGGTTCGTCTTTCCCTGTTATTCATTGAAGTTACCACCCATTTTATCACTTACTTAATCATAACTATAACAAAATTCTCGAATCTGATTGGTTCTTAGCATGCCCTATTTTCACCAAATCGGAGGGCGCGCAGCCTCCATTGAATGCCCCTGTAATATCGCCTAATAACACGGTGTCCAATAACAAAGTTCGCGTGCTGCGCATTTGTGCGCTCTTTATTTGGTTCCTTGTTGTGACTAAATACTCCGTTATATTTCCAAAACCTTCGGTTTTAAAAGAGATTGCTTGTTTCATAGTGATGATAAATCGTCACCAGGACTCGCCTGGTCTATTTTTTCCTTCGAATTTTGTAGTACAGGTTATGATTAATTGGCAATAGAACTTCGTGTCGTCCAATTCTGTCTGTAATCATACTCGTGATTAAACAAATTGGACTCCCGCCTGATTTTGTTAACCACTCGTAGGGTCACAGACCGAATTGGACTCCATTCTGTCCAATTACCATTATTAATCCGCACCCTGTGCCAAATTGATGAGCAAACGGGAAGATTCATTGGTTACTTTTTTATTTTGCTTTGTCTACCACAATCCGAGAAACTGAAACAAGTTATTGGACGAGCTGACATAAAGATCGTTGATGTCTTTAGTAATACGTACGTAGTCAGTTTAAACTCAGGCGTCTCTGTAAAGAACCCTTCCGCCTTAAAGTATCCTAATACGTGTTTAATTTTACAGATGAAAAGAGACAAAGATGCTGTGCGCAGATTAAAGGCAAAAGTAAACACGTTGTGTGGCCAGGTATGAACAGATGATAGCCAGTCTGATCAGTTCTAGGCTTCCAGATCGCCTTAGCAGGGACGAGCGTCATTTGAATTGCCCCCCCCCCCCCCCCCCCCCCCCACACACACACACACACACACCACACCACACACCACTACGCCGTGCGCAATGCGGGAACCTGGAACAGACTTGAACTACGGTTTCGATAGTTTTGTAAGCCACGCAAGTAACAGGAAACTGAGCAAAATAATATTGTGTTTTAAAAAGACTTGAGGGACTCCTCCCTTTCAGGAAAACAAAACCGATCGATTTCACTTTATTTCGTTTACCTGAAGAAAAAATCCGTCTTGATTTATCACCTCTGTTCACATGAAGAAAAAAACTAACTCGGTCAAAATTTCTACGTGTTAACTTCACGCTAAGGCTTGATGTATCGCTTCTGTTCTCTGATGTATCGCCTCAGTCCACATGAAGAGAAAACTTACTCCATCGATATTTCTACGTGTTCAGTAACCTCACGCGCGCTTGATCAATAAAAACTTTTAAAGTTACGTACTCGGAATATGTGCATTGCTAAAGTGGACATCTATAGTGACAACGATGTTTTGCACGACTTCATTTTCTAGGGGGAGCACCAAGTTTACAGGACTATTGACATCTTGATGAGGCAGGGCGAGATGCTGTTTAAAAACAAGGAATATGACTTAGCTCTCGGCATGTTAACAGAAGTGGAAAACCTCGTCCCTTCCGGACAAGGAATTGTAAAAGTCCACGAGTACCGCGCGCAATGTTTCTTCATTCGGGTAGGAACAAATCGTTTGTTAACAGTTTACGCCCTAATTATGATCAGCATTTGAGTTTTCCTAGAGATTTCAACACATATGCAGCCATAGACACTATATATTGCGCTGTAGCCAACGTGGTGAAAACAGAACTGCACATTTTTTTAACGGGTTGAGGGCGGATTTCAACCCTCAAAACATCCTCGGCGCTCGCTAGAGTCCACATTGTTTTGGGACACAGGCAATGAAGAAAGGTTGGCAAAGTTTTAAATAAATTTTTTGTTTTATATAAATAAAGAAGTAATCACTACTATGAAGACAGCGACGTGATAAATTTTAATGAGCTAATATATAGATTTAGGCAGGCCTAAAAGCGGAGCTCCCATTTATCTTTTTTTTTTTTTTGCTCGAGTAAATTACAGTGTTACCAAATAAGAAACCACACTATATTTCTAGGCTTATACGGTAGGCCATGTAGGTACAAAAAACCTCTCATGATTTTGTTGACGAAAGCGACGTCAATATATTTCGTGATTAACCCGTCTGAATTTTCCTGCCTTTAGTGACAGGTTCTAAAATTGAAATTGACGAGTGCACTTTATTGGGTTTCTCACGTACGCACGTAGGCGCAAAACAAATCTTAGTAAAACTTTTTACAACGTTTACTGTACACTAATTCGTAATACACCTCTAAGATCTATGAGTTATTCAAGGTAAAAAGAATCTTGACCTTGTTTTGATTACTACAAAACTGTTAGGGCAAGAAAATCAACTCAAGGCAAAAACAAAGTACGTACAGAAAAATAAAGTGAACTCGCTGCTAAACACAGTAAACTAAATGAACTCACGCCACGGCAAACTGAAAAAATCACGGCGGCAAAACAAACACTGCAAATTGATGGTGCCGGTTATGTAGGTCATTTTAAAGCAGTGTTTGTGTAAGAATTGTGGGAGTTTGTGATTTGGAAAGTGGTGCACGCTAACTTAGAATAAGCTTACAATGATGTTTTGACTGTTTTGAATCGTCTTCTTTTCGTTGCGGTTTGGTTGCATGATTTACTAATTCTGTTTTATCGTACGCGTTGCTAAATACCTAAGAGAATTTTATGTAGAGAACTGAATGAATTTTCTTCATTTCTGGTAAGTAAATATGCGGTAGGTTAAGTCTGAACCCACTCAGCCTAGCGCAGGTAACTCGCAACGAAACCGGCAAATTCAACACACTCACTAACAAGCAGTGATATTATAAAGAGAAACAAAACAAATGCCGGCAAGCGAGCCGAAATCGCGATTTTGATCCGTGAAGCTAAATAATTTGTTTTCAAAATCCAATAATGAATATCACAGTTAACTCCAATAACTAAAACTGAAAATAATTAGTCTAAACAAAATATTTACTAAACAAATGTGTAAAATGTACAAACATGAACAGGCTTGATAAATATTTACGTGAAGATCCTGAAGATCTGAAAACCGACACAACTTCAAATTCATTCATAAATGAAGTATAATTCTCTCAATATAAAATTAGGCTTATGCTTAGTGCATACATTTACGTTTGTTACCTCATTATTGAAGACGGCTTATAAATTCTGCAGGGATAAGCTTTCAAACCAGCCCAATAATATCGGAGACGACTGTGGAGACGAACACGGCAAATTCGTTGCAAGCTTAGTCCAACACAACCGACATATACATTATATGAATTATCACCGAACATCAATTTCTCTCTTTCCATCGGTGTAGCCTTTAACAGTCTTTTATCCTTTACTTCAATGATCTTGATCGGCTCTGAATTCACTTTTGTTTGAGCTCAATTCAGTGATATTCAGCCTTGCTCAGCCGTAGGTCGAACCCTGCACATCGCGCTCTTTTTGACTTGTTATCCAGTATATCATGTTCAAATCGGCAATTATTTCGGATCTTCCCGTTAAGAGGTTGTCCTAAATCATTTGGCATAAGTTTCCATGATGTAGATGAGTAAATAAAGCGAGAAATATTCACGAAAATCGATGTTTGCCAGCAGCTTTCTTCGTGTCTTTCATTCAGCTTTAAAGGTGAACAGCGTACCAAAGATTTGCCGCCTTTTCGTACAATTGCTTCGTTTAAGTTGAAATGAAATGTCCAGATCATTCATTTAACATGCGAAAAAACTAAACTAATTATTTCTAAAATAGATTTAGCCAAGCCTAAAAGCAGAGCTTGTCGGTTTTTTACCTTGCCCTTTATTTAAATCTGAATTTACGCGATGATAAAATTATCAGGCTAAGTAAAAAACTGAGTACTTGAGCCCGCGATCAACTGGTAAACCATTACCTGGTCAGCGGTCAACTTCCAAAAAAGACGTCACCTCGATTAGCTCTACGCCTGAGCCCGCGATATGGTCATGTGATACTGGTCAGCGGATACCTTGTTTTGACAGCTGTCAATTGACCATGACATGGAAGTTCAATATCAAAGATTTAACAGTAACCAAGGAACCAAGGCGGTAATTGTCCTGTGACTCCCCTCCCCCTCCCCCAGAGTCTGTACGGACGGACGGACGGACGGACGCTCGTACGGTCACGTGATTACCAAATTTTCTGGGCTTGGTTTACCAAATTTTCTTACCCATGGTGCTCCGCTGGCGCGCTTCGCGCGCTGGAGCTCCGCTATAAAAAACAGCAGCTTCATCAGAAGCAGCGTTAGTCTGATTAACGTATCGTCGCGTTTCTAAAATATTGTTTTGTTGTTGTAGGGGGATCTTACACAAGCCGATCATGACTGCAATAGAGGTGACCGGCGGAGTGAACATTACTTTGTTAAGACGGTTTCTGCTGAACAATGGAGCAATAAGGGCAAAAATAAAGATACCAAAAAAATAGTGGCATGTTAACAGTTTGAATACAGTTAGAAGAACTTATCGAAACTTTAGCTCTCAAGCTGACCCCGCGAGAGAAAAGTGAAGTTCTCCACATTTTAGTTACAACGGACGTTTCACGTCAGTTCAAAACAAAAAAAAAACGACGCGTTTTAAGCATTTTTACGAGGTTTGACATTAACTTTCTCAAGAATGCTTTAGAATTTAACCGCGGGGTCACCTGTAGAAATAAATTACATTGAAATGTTTCAAATAGTATACAAAACGTTACCGTTCTTTGAGAAGATTTTTGGTAAATAATTTTTGCACTTTAATATCGCTCGAACTTTCATCGGGGACCGTCTTAACTGTTATCAATAATTATAACCATCAGTTACTTCAATTATCTTTGCACAAGCCGGTTTACACCGCCTGTCCAAAATAACGAAGTCAATAAGTTATCAATCCTCAGCTTCCATAACCTTTAAAGATCCACAGCCATAAAGGTTTGTTTTACCGATAAAAGTCACTTATCATTTATCTGTCCACCTAGGAGAATACATACACGCAAATCGAGATATTTCGCATCTTGATACTTCTACGTTTCGGCGCTCACGATAAGCTGTACATATAGAAACCTTGTCATATCGCCTACAAGCACTTCCATCCCACTAGCCGAGATCTCGCCTACCCGTCCAGGCCATGTTCTCATTGAACGCAACGGTGTTTTAACGAAGGGGATGAATTATTTTAAATTTGAATCTGAATTTAAATTTGCATTCTGGTTGTCCTTCAGTCCTTTCTTAAAGGGGCTTGGTCACGGATTTAAAGAGATTTTTTGGACAGTCAATGAAAATTTATATTTGCGTCGTAGGAAACCTAAAAATAATGGGCCATTTTATTAACAATTGTTATATTAGAGCACTGAAACTGTTAATAAGCGACTTTGGCTGCGGATGGCTTGGGTGGAAATGGATTGCATGCAACTTGAAAAATTAAGGCTTAACGTTTCAAGTTGGGAGTACCGAGCGTCTTCATAAAAAAAATCAATATTTTATCTTCCTTTATATCTTTAAAGAAAATGTTTTTCATGGCTTAAGTTGCCTATCAGTTATTTCAGAACAGTCTAGGCCAAAAATCTGCAAAATCCCCTTGACGTAGCTCCTTTAAAGGCGGTAGCTACCCTGTAACACCACTATAACAAACTGATTTTATAATTAAGTTACTGAAGTTTGTGTTGAGCGTGGGTAAGACCAAACAGTTTTTGCGTCTCAGGTCGTATAAAGAAGATATGAAGGTAAGATCTCGGCTAACCAGCTCAGCCTGTTTCTTTTTCTGACTCTTATGAAAATGTACCTAAAATAGTAGTTGATCGCACGGCTGTGTAATCATCTTCGGTTTCCGATTCCGTTCTGCAGCTCTCAACCTGTCCGACCGCACAAGTGCCTCAGCTTTTGATACAAAAATAAAAATCCAGATCAAAGAGGGAAAACTTGAAGATGCTTTGGAACTATTGAATGAATGGGGAATGATCGAACCTGAGGTGAGAGAAAACATTGATTAAAGTTTTAAGCCTATATTTCAACCCCATGGGGGTACTCTGGATTAATGGTGACGGGGAGGTGCGAATGGGGTCGGTTAGTTGGGAGCAGCGCGAAATTCGGCATTAGCGTGACGAACTGCGAGCGGAAAAATGGCGAGGGGACTAAGGCGAGCAGCCTTCTCTCCACACCCCTCCCCTCATTGCCCCCCAACTAACCGAACGCCTGAAACAGGCTATTATCGGGAAGAATTGAAGGCCTAACAAAGAACAACAGTACATACGAATTGTTCGTGCTTGCTTACTTATCATACTATCAGCAATGAACTTTGGATAACCAAAAAATGCCTGATAAAATCGATCTACCCCCAAAAAATACTAGCCAAAATTTTCTGCACTCCCCCGTACCCCAAATTCCTTAATCATAAATTTCAACCCCCCCCCCCCCCAAAAAAAAAAAATCCGCACGTCCCCGTCACCATAAATTCGGAATACTCCCTTTGGATTTCAAAATGGAATTTCTCGACCTATTTATGATTCATGTCGTGTACGTACAGGTTCCAAGGGGTATGACCGTGGAAGAGCACTGTATTTTCAGCTTTTTGGTTTTTGAAACTACTTGGCAAGTTTAACTTTATGTGTGATATACAGTCGAGCGTTCAGTAAGTGACCACCCGAAATGCTAAGCTTGTGTGGTCGGTTACGAGAAGTCAGACCACAGGCCAGGGGTGTAAAATTTGAGTCAGCCTGTGGTCATTTGAAAGGCTTATTCCAGGCGCAAATGCTTCCATAAACCAAACGTGCTTTATTCAGGAACACAAATCTGGTTATTCGAAGAAATTTCACCGTGTCCAGTGGAATCTTTAAGTTGCAATCCTAGCAGTGTTACTATGAACAAACAGTTACTCATGAACGTCGGATATGTCGGTTATCGTCTTATCAGGGTTGTAAGGCGTCTTATTATATGTCTGCCCCCGCGAGTGTCCGCAGCGGGCAACATGGGCATATTTTGCCCGCTCGGGATTGCCCGCAATTTCCCACCAATTTGTTGTTATTGTTGCCGCCGTTGTTGCCATAAAATTATAATAAATCCTTTATTGACCAAGCCTGCTCGGCCAAGATGGCGGGATATTGGCCTCGTTCTTTTTTTGTCTGTTTGTGGACCTCGACTTGGTCTCGATCCATAAACACGTAAATTAAAAGGAACTTGGCCATTATCCCGCCATCTTGACCTCACGCTTAGGAGAAGTGATTTAACAGGGAGGTTCGGCTGACTGTATTTCTTTCCTTATAAATTCACAGAACCTTGATCTGATAGATATAGAAATAGAAATCAGAAGGAAGATGTACGAGGTGCAAGCGAACATGAGAATGAGCAGAACACAATCAGTAAGTAAACTGTAAAATGACCTGAACAAAAACAACAACTTTGTGCTGATGCGTTCTTCGAAATCCTGGCCACTGCACCTTGTTATTTTGTTTGTATGTTAAGTTGAGAGTAGCTGAAACTGAAATTTTTAGCTGAAATGCTAATTACTTTTGACTCGGGTTCTTTAAACAGTTTAGTTTGGCTGTAGAGAGCAATTTGCGTTTATTTTGGATTTGCCTTTGCTTTGCTCTGTTGTTGGTTAAATGTAAGCGTCTGTCTTTTTCCTTAGTTTGTCGAATAAAAAGACAGCTTCATGTTCGACGGAGAGAAAAGAAGGACGGATTGTAATCTTTCAGTATAACAAATAAAAATAAACATTGTTTTTCTCGGCCAACCAGGTGCAAAACAAAACCAAATTGTGAGTCGATCAATTTATTACACTTTCCTCTTCAACAGAAGAATCTGAGATCTCATGCAGCATCAACATCTGAGCCGCCATTTTGAATTTTTTGCGGGAAATTCGAGGGAGGAACAGAGAGGAGCCTGAGAACGAATGAAATTGGTGTCTAAATGGAACGTGCTCTTCCGGATCGAAAATTTCCAACAGACATTTTCGGAAAGTTTTTGCAAATGGAAAACGTCTAATAATCAACTTTATATAATGAGGGTAGACACGTGACAGTAAAAAAACTATAAAACCAGTGGCCCTTTGATATATAATTAAGAACTAAAAATGAACAGAATTCAACTAGAAGATAAAACGATCTACATGTTTGTAGCTGTCCTTAACATGATCAAACATGGCCTTCTAAAACTTGCTAAACTTGGTTTGCTTCTAATGTTACTTGGTATCATATTCCAGAGGCGTTTGTTTGATTCTGTCAAAGACCTTCCTCCCCCTGATTCCCGTTTGAATCGGGGACAGACAAGGTTTAATAGTCCATGTCTGCTTGGTCTTTCATTAACATCAGTGTTTCTTATCAGCATCTGAGACATATAAAATGGACAGTCCCCAGACAGTCGCTTGTATACCATTTATGACCCATTTACTTTGGCCTCATCATAAATGGAACCCAATCCAATTTTCTAAATAGTTGTACGCTTTAGTATCGGCACCGTGAATTACACATGCCGCGCGTTAACGTTTCTGAAGCTTAAAGATTTTCTGCATCTGCATGTTTCTAGTGGCAAGTTATATAGAATTATGAATTATTTTTCAGCTCTCTGATGTACCGTTTGGCCAGGAATCAGGCGAGCCAGATGAACTACCGAGTAAACAAAGTGTCAAACGTCCTATCCGAGCTTCCAAGCAAAGCAGTGGGGCAAAGGTGAGAAACACTGAATGGTCTGTAACAAAAGAATAGACGTATTTTTCGTCGAATTGCATTCTTAAGAGGTAACGATGTTTAAAGTCTTTCGACATTTAATTAAAGTTTATTACAATCAGAAAAGCCAGATGGCTCAGCATGTAATGAAGCAACCATGGATGGGAGGTAGGTTACATTCCTCCTCTCCTCCCCCACCAGGCTGGTCTTAGAATTCACCTGTACCGATTAATTCTCCTGGGCCTAGTTGTTCAAAGGATGGGTTACGTAATTCACAATGTATAGCTAGTTTTTGTAAACACTTATCCCTTGGGTAGTGTTTAAGAAATAGAAAACATGTTCCGTGTTTCTATCGAGTCAGTAGGAACACTACGAGTGGAAGTTTGGGAGAACGAGAAATGCTGTGGGAACACTAGTCGATAGGCGAGTGTTTCCACTGCTTTTTCGAGTTCTCCCAAATTTTCACGAGTTTTTCTATAACTCGATAGAAACACGGAAAACTTGTTTTCTATATCTTTTAGAAAACATCGCGAGAGAAAAAATTAAATCAATCGTTTATTTTGATCATCAAACTGTAAATTCTCTTTGCTCGCGCCATCATTACGTCAACAGCTCGCGCACGGCTTTTAGCGCGCGCTGTCTTACTGAATGTTTTCTAAGAGTATGTGGTGGATAGGGTTTTATCCACCCTTTCATCGACTGCGGCCTGGAGGGAACGAGGCACAGTGAGAGTAAAGTGTCTTGCACTCGAACAAAACATGCACACTGAATGCTGCCAGGGATCGAGCCCAGAACACTTGATCCGGAGTCTTACGTCCCCAGGCGGTACAGCGTTAAAGCAAATTTTCTCGTTAGATTTTAGAACTACATAAACTGAATACAATGATAATGTATATCTTGAGTAGCGTTGTTGAAAGGATATTGTTCTCTTCTTTATTTTTGCTATTACACGTTTCTTATGTTTCTGCCTAATCACAGCAAAAAAGCAAGAGAGAGTTACAACGAGAAGAGCGGCAGAGAGAAAGGGTAAATATAAGGGTTTGGCCATTGTAAGTGGGGAGGGGATGGAGCTGTAGAAGGAAGAAAAAGTACCGTAAAATTCCAAAATAAAAGTCCCCCCAAACCTCCAACCCCCAACTGCCCCCTTCCAACAAATAAGCTCCCAATTCTTAGACTCAAAACTCCTTCCAAAAATAATCCCTCCCGAATATCAACCCAGAGGATTATATTTCGTTTTCAGGTTATAGTTCTTAAAGACAGATATTGTAGATCTTGTTTTGCATTTTATGTTGTTAGAGAATGCCCAGAGAATGCTTGTTTCATGGCTGTAAAACTTGTTTGGGATTTCATATCGCTGTGTTCTTGTAGGCGTCAAAAGATTTCCAGACACAGTATCCATCCTAAATAGCTAGCAACCTATTGGCAAGTAGGAATGTAAATTTCCATTCGATAATAGGCCTTCCTTCCCCTATACAAGCCCCGTCCCCCCCCGCTAGAATGAGCCGCCCTGAAACGGACGTTGGGCAAATATAAGGCCAGGTGCTAGGGCTTTTCGGAATTTTACGGTAGCTGACACAAAACTATTTACATTTTCAAACGAAATCACAAGATGAAAAGAATTATTTGATTTGAAAGAAGAAAATTCAGGCTAAAGTAATTTACGTTTGACAGATTTCACTATTTTGAGTTCACTTTGTTTACATTTATCTGTTAAAGTGCAGTGGTAGCTAACGTAAAACACCTGCTTTTTGCATTCAGGAACGACAAGAAATAGCTCAAAAACTGTCCACAGAAGGGAGACAAAGAACAGAAGACATCAGAAACAGGGTGGTATGTTATGTGGCAAAGATCAGCGTGCTGAACTTGATTAAAATCGTCTTTTCTTTTGGCTTAGCTCTTTGTTAACTGCTAAACTTTACTCTAGTCAGAACTGATGTTATATATCTTCGTCTGTAGAAACACTAATCTCCCTTCTGTTTTGTATTGCATGTTTTTTTGTAGGATAGAGCTGGTTTTCAGACTGAAGAGGAGCAACGTGCAACAAACGAGGAATTAGCGAGTACGTAATAATTTATTTCAATTTTATTGGAGACAGACTCATGCAGTCTCCATTTATAAAACTCAAAGACTAATGTCGTGTTCAATTTCTAACAATATGCAAATATTTGTTCCTTCTTTTTCCCAAAATTATTGTGACCATAATAATAAATTTGTACAGGTTGTTCTTTGCCAAAGTTGTCAAATAAGAGGAAGCAAAGACGAAAGACAAGAAATTTAAGAGCCAGAAGAGAAGGTACTGTAATTTTTGTAACAAGACAGAATGAATTCAGGGTTTTCAAAAGTAACCGGCGCCCGACGCAAGTCACCGGCTACTTCGAGCGTTATCGCCGCGTACTTTTGGAAGTCAAAATTAAAAAAAATAATAGTAATAAAAAATTGCGATTCCTATGGGTTAAGTTAAAGATAAAATATTTTGTTCTTGTCCATTGCTCGCGTTCCAGCATCAGAAATCGTAGCTCTTTTATTCAAAAGCATTCAACGTGGACCGGGAACCATTTACGTTTTCCCGCGAAAGACTGACATCCTTTCGTGACTAGTTTCTTCTTGCGTAAGCGAATGTGAATTCGTGAGAGCTTTGTACTTGGTGCTTTCTTTAAGAAAATGGTCCCCGTCCAGTCACCGGGTGAAAAGGCAGAAATCACAGCCGCTTTTAACCCAGTTTGGGTTCAAACATCAAAGAAAGGAGATTGCTGGTATGAAACACTTTTTAAAATGCAAATTGTTTAGTGTTCGCCGGGTTTCTGTTTACAATCCCCCAGTCGATCAGAAAATAAGTTTTGGTGCTTGTTATGAATGAAACATTGCTTGGAAACAATATTGTATCGCTTAGGTTGAATTATTTATTGTCAACAAGGCAATTTGTAAGGGATGCTTTTATTTATTCAACGTTTGGTTTCGTGAGGCGCCGTTTCGTGAATGTGAACAGTGGCAGACTCTAGCAATTAAATAAATTTTATGCCGACACAAATTTGTTCAAATTTAACTTTTGATATAAGCCAAGGCATTTTTAAGATTTTTGTGAGACTTAAAGTTTAATTTCAAGTCTTCATCATTAGTAAACCGGATGAAACTGAATGTTTTACAGGTTGTTAGTAATCCACGGAACGACGGAACACGGAACGGCGGAACGACGGAACGAGAAACAGCGGAACGGGATTTTTTTCTGTTTTTTTTTTTTTTTTTTTTTTTTAACAAAAAAACAACAACAAACAAACAGTAAATATATCTCACAAAATAAAGGGCATGCATATATTCTTTATCCTTCGAGGTCGATCTAGAGCCAAGTTGTCGAGTTTATTTCGAGTGAGGATTTCAAGGAGAAGCGTGACTGACTGTCCTTCGGACTTGCTCGCCCCAATCGAGACAATGAAACGTACAAAGTCGAAGCAAGTCAAAAAAGCCGTTGACAAAAAAAGAGACGGGCTTGAAAAGTTACTTAGCCCACAGTTGAAGCTAGTTGAAGCTAAGTTGAAGCTAGCTAGTTGAAAAGCCCACAACAAGGGGTATTTTCAGTTGGTCACCCATCCAAGTACTAACCCCGCGCAACAGGGCTTAACTTCAGCGATCAGACGAAAACCAATGCTTTCCTTGTGGTATCAGTGTCAGACGAGACAAAGGGTTATAAGATAGATAGATAGATAGATAGATAGATAGATAGATAGATAGATAGATAGATAGATAGATAGATAGATAGATAGATAGATAGATAGATAGATAGATAGATAGATAGATAGATAGATAGATAGATAGATAGATAGATAGATAGATAGATAGATAGATAGATAGATAGATAGATAGATAGATAGATAGATAGATAGATAGATAGATAGATAGATAGATAGATAGATAGATAGATAGATAGATAGATAGATAGATAGATAGATAGATAGATAGATAGATAGATAGATAGATAGATAGATAGATAGATAGATAGATAGATAGATAGATAGATAGATAGATAGATAGATAGATAGATAGATAGATAGATAGATAGATAGATAGATAGATAGATAGATAGATAGATAGATAGATAGATAGATAGATAGATAGATAGATAGATAGATAGATAGATAGATAGATAGATAGATAGATAGATAGATAGATAGATAGATAGATAGATAGATAGATAGATAGATAGATAGATAGATAGATAGATAGATAGATAGATAGATAGATAGATAGATAGATAGATAGATAGATAGATAGATTTATTAGCAAATTCCTTGCAGCCGCCGAAGCGGCTGAATTACGAAATACTTTACAATAAAATTTATATTATACAAGATAAAATATTGGAAATAGAGAAAAAGGAATTCCTAGTGTAAATGGATCTTATGGACAATTTGGCACTTTCCTGCTAAAACTGGACTTAACTTTTATGAGCTGATTTACGCGCTTTCTGATACCACACGGAAAGCAACGGTTCTTGTCCGATCCCTGAAGTTAAGCCCTGTTGGGCGGGGTAAGTACTTGGATGGGTGACCAACTGAAAATACCCCTTGTTGTGGGCCTTTCATTCAGTGTTCTTTTTTTTCTTACGAAATAAGTAACTTTTCAGGCCCTTCAATTTTTTTTTCTCAACAGTTTGTTTGACTTGCTTCGACCTTGTACGTTTCATTGTCTCGATTGGGGCGAGCAAGTCCGAAGGACAGTCAGTCACGCTTCTCCTTGAAATCCTCACTCGAAATAAACTCGACAACTTGGCTCTAGATCGACCTCGAAGGATAAAGAATATATGCATGCCCTTTATTTTGTGAGATATATTTACTGTTTGTTTGTTGTTGCTTTTTTGTTAAAAAAAAAAAAAAAAAAAAAACAGAAAAAAAATCCCGTTCCGCTGTTTCTCGTTCCGTCGTTCCGCCGTTCCGTGTTCCGTCGTTCCGTGGATTACTAACAACCTGTTTTACAGTTCTTTATGGAAAATTAATTAACCGCGCGGCCATGGGCCGAGCGCGGTTCTTGTTTTACACGGGATTTATTATTATTTTTTTTTTTGTCGGTGACCAGACGCAAACCTCCACTCGGCCAAATCGTGATCGGGACTGAATCACGCAACCTGTGATGTTTATTCGCCAAAAGCTGTTGAAACATGAATGTACGGAAAATGTTGCGGATATTGTTTTCTTTATTATGTATACAGTATATTTTCTTTTGGTTTTATTGAAGCGTTCGATTCAAAGCGAATGTTGAATACACTGAAAAAGGTATTACGTCAGCCATGGAATGCGCTGATGTTGCAGGTTTCACTTTCGTTACGTGACAAATAACATTGTGTTTCATTTGCATGTTTATGTCGGCAGAAGCGACGGTCATTAATTTAATTTGTTTCCTCTTCTGCGAGTATTTCTTGTGGGTTTAGGCAATCGAAGTGAATTCTTTGGCTATTTCCTTGAAGTGAGTTCAAATATTTGAAAGGAAATGAAATATTTGCTTAAGTAAACAATCGAGCGTGCCCGAACGTGCAGGGGCTACGTCATTAGAAGGGAAAAATCCCCAAGCTAAAAATAGCCGGGCACAACGTAAACCTCGGATTGTGTGACTAACGTGACTACTTTGCTAGTCCTTTACTCATAATACAAACGGATTAAATTTAACCGTGACTTTTGAGAAAGAAAGCTGTTAATTAGCCAAAAATATAAGCGCGGTTTTAAGTTGCTATAGCAACTTCTTGTTTTATACGGAGCCGACACAGCCAGACTTGTCGCGAGTATGTCGCGCGACATGTTACGGCTCGCTTAACATAAAATTTTTTAACCTTTTGTTTTCGTGGAGTTTTACTGAAATTGTTTGTTTAGCAGAGCATTGTTACTTTGATAACTAAACAACAGTTAAAACAGTTGTGCCCGCGGACTAAAACTGATTTATCTAATCGATTGAAATTTAGCTAACAATGCATTATTTACGGAGCTTGTATGTAGCGCTAAAAAATAAAATTAAATCTCCGCCTTTTACTCAAATTTTGTATTCGCGAGGTCATTACGTGAAGCCGAAATAACTATGCTTGGTTTCTTTAACGCGTTGGTCATGAAACTGTTCATCTTTATTTTCAATAAGTAGGAAAACTCTGACTGCAAAAATAAATTTCAAAAGTTGATTCATGTTATAACAGGTCAATGAAGTACTGATGAGGGAAAGAGGTCAATTTTTATTCGGATGTAATATGTAACATGGGAAAAGCGTTGTAATATGTATGAGTAAACATAATTTCCAAAAAAACTCTAGGTTATAATAAAGTGTACAACGACCTAAAAAATAACTTTTTGGTCCTGAAAATGCACCAGAATGCACCTCAGAGCATGCAGATTTTCAATTTTTTCTGGGGGAGGTCCCCCCATACCCCCCCTGCAGGAGGGGGAAACCCCCTCCCGCACCCTCCCCATGGGCGGCTTTGCCGCCCAGCGCCGAAATCATTATAACTTGTATTTTTTAGGATTTGAGGATGATTCTGACACAAATAGCGTCTGCAGCATAAGCACGTGCCCTGGTGACTTGGGTGTATCAAAGCTTCCCGCAAAGATGCCAAGTTTTAATAAGCCACGAAGTCTTTCATCTTCAGAGGAAGGCAGGCGTAAACAAAAGAGACCACCTCCCAAGGTACAACCGCCTCCTCTTGTGCCAACGGCTTCACAAACGAGTAAACCAGTCGCTTCCGTGAAACCATTCGGAGAGACCGCGAAGAAAGCAGCCGGGAGGTACACGAATAGACAAAGCTATGGAATCCGTGATAGACCACCAGCTATCTTTGGCGCCTACCGCCTGTGTAAGTACTACCGGCTTCAGCAACCCTGTTTCCAAGGCGAGCGATGCTCCTATGCACACAGTGAAGAAGAAAGGAAAGCTTGGGAAGAAGACAGGAAAAAAGGTACTTAAGTGTCGTAAAATGAGACCTGTCCCCCATACATATTTAGCTCAAAAGGTTGGCATCGGGAGACATACTGCAATAACCTTGAAGACAACCCTGGGCTGATTAAAGAGCATGTCAATTATTATTTAAATAAGCCTCGTCCTAGCGTCGACGTGGTTGCGTCAGTACACCCCCTTATAAAGCGATTTTCATTTGGGTATCGAAAGTAATTCGCGTTTGCTTTGGTTTTCCATTACTACTATTAGTGACTGGTATTAAAACTCGCGCCACTCTCTCAACCAAGTTTTCAGAACGATTTCGTTGATGTTTTCAAGAAAGAATCGTTTAACAAAAAGAAGAAGGTCCCTACTTCTCTTTCAGAGTTCAATAAAATGTATACTTTTTCACCACGGAAAGGGCACTACTACCATTTAAAATTGGGGTGTTTCTGCTATTTAAACCTACGTATAGTTATAAATTCAGTGCAACTCTAAGGGGACAAACCGGACATTATTTTTAGTTGCCTTTATTCGGGCATAGAAAATAGGCGCTTCTATAAGTCAAAAAAGTGCTTTTAAAACCTACACAGATAACGAACACCACCATGTCGTTAAAGTGCCACAGTCAACCATAATGCTTTGCGTACTTTCTGTAATACAGAAATTACCGATCTCTTGTGGAAGGGATAACTTTCATCAAACTGCTTGTTGTGTTTTTAGCATTAAAGGGGCAGTCTCACCAACATTTAGTGATACTTGAAAATCCAATGAAGGTGTTGGTACGATTTGGAAAATCACTAATAGTTGCCTAACCTTGCTAAAACGCACTCAACTGGTCACGCAAGTTGTTTAAAACTGGTTTGGCTTCGGACAGGTAGAAAAGAAATGGTCTAAAGTTTGAAAACGTCGGGCCGACGTTTTCAAATTTGACAGTATCACTTGGAGGAAAATCACTAAAAACCATTGATTATGGTTTGTGCACATCTTAGAGAGTGAATTTATGCCTTTCTTGTCGTTTAAAGGTTATTTTGTTGATAAGTGACGGCACCTTTATAATTCTAGCATAGTTGTAGTTTACACAAAAAAAGCTAGAAGACCTGTCGTGATACTGCCCCTTTAAGTTTAGAATTTAAAAATAGTTTCTTCAGCTGATTTGAGTGTCTCATTTTTGTTGTGATTTGACTGATATGCTTGTGCAACAACAAAAGCAACAACAAGAGGGACTCGTAAATGACACGGGTTGAAGGTGTCCCTTTAACACTATGGCCAGAGGAAGAGAAGTGTTTCGCGGCAGGGAAAGTCGATGCTGTATATGCAATAATCAGTTCAGCATTTTTACATGTTGTGATTCAAGATACCATAAAATGCCGGTAAAATATCCCCCCCCTTCCCCGATTGTGATCGAGCTCCCTGCTAGGGGCTTTTATGTTACTTATAACCCCCCTGGATATAAACTACCCCAGTTATACGCCCATGCTTAGTTTTTTAAGCCTAGAGCATATAACCTGCATTATACGGTATGCAATTACAATTTTCAAGTTTCGTTGTTTCGCAAATTCAAGATAGGACCTCCATTTGCAAGAGATGTCTCCATGCTTGTTTCCGAGAGCGACATAATGTGTAAAACAGTACCTCTAACTATTTGCATTCAAATTCAAAATGTCTTTGTCCTGTGTACTGGAAGAAAAGGCCTTTTTTGAAACTATTTGTAACTGATCATTGTATTTCAGGTGCTAGTAAACCAAATGTAAAGGACAAAAAAGCAAGTCAAGGCCCTGTTCTATCACTAAACAAATGGCGTCAAGCATTTAAGGGGCCCTGCCGACCACCCTTACGGATTCCACCACATGGCGGAAAGCACAGAATTTGTTTTGAGTAAGATTGGATTTATTCTTGATTGTAGTGAAAAGTGACAATAGTGAGTCGCGTCGGAAAAAACATAGAATTGAATGGATAAAGTAGTCTGTATTGATTGAAGGTGATATGTGATCTTCAGCAATTGGAATAAAGAAGCTTCTTTATTCCAATTGCTTAAATTGGAAGTTCACTGCGAAGATCACATATCACCTTCATATATATCCGCAGTTCATATATGAATCATTTCATATACATTACATCAGTCTGTATTGATTGTTGGGCGGTTATACCAATGGATGCGAATACAAAAAGACTAGCTCAATAGCACAGGCTTTTTTAGGTAAGGTGCCTATGGCCTAACTGATAGAGAGGTGGTAAATGAATCTCTATTGCTTTGCAACGAGGCAGCGTGGCCAAGTTGTTTGGTCGCCGCCAGACTTGAAATCCGGAGGTCCGGGTTCAAGTCGCGTTCTGACCACTGCCTGGAGCTGTTTCACGTTACGTAGACCCAAGTTCAACTTCTCAGCCACGCTTGTAAATAGACAACTGGTTTGCCTTCTAAAAAGTTGGGCTTTTTAAACTTTTGTGTTTAATTTGTAATTATTTATATTTGTTTTTAATGTTTGAATGCTCGGCCCCATTAGGACTAGTGCTAAATCAGTTACCGAGGGTAATTTCAATCTTTGGAGTCTGATCGAGTTAGTTCATGCTTGCGCATTTCTTTTGAATGTACTGTCCTCCCACTGGAGGAGATGCTTGACTCGTGCAGGATACTCCCCGCGCCCTCCCCCAGAACTTTTGTCAGTTTTCTCCAACAGTTCGCCCGTTCCATTAAATCACCCTGCTAGGTGGAGACAGGCACCGTGGGAGTTAACCACTACAAAAAGCGACAGATATACATGTAGTGCGATAACACTAAGACATTAGGACAACACTAACAACACTTTATCGCATTTATTATAACTGCATCTCTTATGGAGCTCGGCGTCTCGACCAAACATGCCTCGATTTTACTGATATAATCTCTAGCATTTTGTACAATGTACTGAAAATCGCCTGCTGAATCAAGCTTATTCTAGTAATTAAAACCAACATAACTTTACTTTGACTCAAAGCTGGAAGAAAGGGATGTGCAAGTTTGGAAGAGGGTGTACTTTTGCGCACGGGGAGAAGGAACTCACAGCGTGGAATGAACACTTGACAGTAATGGAGAAGGAAATGAAAAGATTGGAAAAGGAAAGGTACACGAAAGAGGAGGAGAAAACTGAGCAGACCCAAGATCACGATTCTACAGTGAAACGACAAGTTCGTTTACCGATAAAGGATGGGCGCCCAGCTCCTACTTACAAGGTTGGCTATGTATTGTAGAGTAGTCATAATCATTAGAGTTCTACCGGCATACTAAGGCAAATGCGATAATCTGATTGGTTGAGGTTAGTATACGAGTTCGCGTGAGCTCGGAATGTGTGAAAATTAATTATACTTCATTATGCAGAAGTAATTTTTGTGGTCCTTTTGCATTTAGGAAAACCGTATGCCAGATCATGCAATTACCTCAAAATATTATAATCGACGTTAATTATAAAACAGCGTCAATGTCTGCGAGAAGCAGGCTGAATGTTGATATATGCGTCACATCATTACGAGCAAGGTCTAAGATAGTAAAGACGCGTTGAAATTGTTACACACGATGTTACTGAAGTAGAAAGCGATTCAATCGACTTATGCAACATTGCGTGCAACAATTTTAGCGGTGCACGCATCGCAATGTGCGCAATACGCGCAAGGAGGCAAATTGTCCGGGCCTACAAATATGGTACGTTCAAACGCAGTGGAACTATAAGTAAATGAGTTCTTGCATGCTAGAGAGACATATTAAATTGGATTTATACACATCTTCATTTTATTTTATTTTAGTTCGAGGACTTAGTGCCACGACTTCCAGGAGTGTCTGTAACTTGTGAGCCCGAGGATCTGAACGTCTCAATACAGGTTCCGCTTGACAGCGAAGGAGTGAAAACGTACAGCTGGACCCTGCGACTTTTCTATGAGGTCAGACTAAAACTAAACCTGTCTTGCAAGTAAACATGTTAAACGAGTTATTAAGCTTTTATTTTTGTTATCAGCATCGTTGGAACACTTAAAAGCTTGATTGTATACTATTATATCTAAATTGAAAAAAAGTACATAGAGAGCAATAGAGAATAACAGGGGCAACAACAGCGATGACGTTACAACAAGTAACAACTAAGACAACAACAATTTCGTTAGCCAGCAATACAACAACAGCACAATTGCGGTTTCAATGACACGCGAACCCTGAAATTCAAGCCTCAACCAATGTTTTACGTTTTTGGCTGCCGTCAATCATATAAGCAGCGGACCTTTCACGGAAACCGGAGTTCACTTCATCCGGGTCAAAAGGTCACTTCTGTCGGTTGTGATTGGTGGATTTCGATCCATTTTGTTTGTTTCTGTTTTTCAAGGTTCGTTGGCTGTCGCCATAATTGGGATTGACGGCAGCGAAAAACGCAGTCGTTAGTTGGGTGTTGAACTTCAAAATTCCCATGTTATTGAAAGGCGCGATAATAGTACAACACCTCTGAGAGCAACACTGACGTAAAAACAGCAAAAACAACAACAACAAGAACAAAAATAAATACAAGCGACTACAAGAAATCTCATCACTTTTAGTGTAAATGCAAAAATGTCACCATATCGCTCCTAACACCCTATTATTGTGCTCTTCTCTTATTTTCACCTAGTCGAGCATAACTGGTCATCTGCAAGATGTCACCCTCTTGTTCCAGCACCCCAAATGCTACACCATTTCCAGAGCTAGATTTAAATGCACAAACGGTCCGATTAAAGTTGAGAACTCTGAAGAGCCAGCTGATGAGCACCACTATCCAGTCGCAGCATACCTTCGCGAGTTACACGGCAGCTGTGAAATGGAAATCGTAGTCTCATTCTCCACTCTTGTGTTTGGAAGTTTTAAACAGTTTGTGGTCTTCGATTTTGGCAAAGAAACCCATCTTGCCGTCCGAATGAACATTGAAATTGGCAGTCAAGAATTTCTACAAGAGTTCAGTGAAGAGAAGGCAAAGTTGGTTTTGGAAGGGCCATTATTGGATGACGGATCCCGAAAGATAATCTCCTTTGGTCACAAAACGCCTTCAGTGTTCAACAACGACTGCTTGACAGCCAAGTACAAGTTGCCTAGACCAGACGATATGGTGCCGTCCCCATTACTCGATGGCTCTCAAGGCTTGAGTAAGGAAAATTACCTAGATGTCATGCATCAGCTCTTATTTGTGGAGGAGTTGTACATTCGCAAAAAAGTTGCCAGGTAAAATCTAGTTAATAAATAATCTGTACGGCTGCAACCCCTCAGATCGGCGTTTATCTCCGGTTTCAGTTGCGTGAAGGGACTAGGAGAAGTGTTTCTACTCCTCCCTGGATGGGATGCTAACCCACTGCAGAGTAACACACTAACATTTAATTTGTTGCCTCATTTATACTCTAAAGCCGGGTAGGAAGATAAATAACCATTGATTTACGATGTCGTTTTCAAAGCACTTTTACCTCTCGGAAACGAATCTTTATGTATATCGTCATGCATTAAAACATGTCACATATTTTTGATCTAATCACGTGCCTCAAGTGCCTGACCGTATACTGCCTAGGAGCACAACATATTGACGCACCAGGACCGTTCGATCGGACTTTCAGTGAACCAGCCATAAGGCTATTTACATTTAACAATTATTCCATTAGCGTCATAGATATATAACTGTCTCATATCTAACAAGCGCGAGTGGAATACTTGTTTTATTAAAGGCACCCATTCAATTGTTCTGACTGACGTGTAAACTTATCATATTGTGTAAAAACCAATCCACCAAATCAAACCCAGGAATTGCAACATATCATGGCTAGTTAATTAAATAGGGAGGTTATTATAAGTTTAAGATTACAAACTTGTCCACCGTCGATTCGAAAAAGCTCTGTTCTTCTCTGGACTCAGATGTTAATTCATTTATTTATTTTTCAGTTTCAATGTACAGGAAGTGCATTTACACGCTGCAAAACTGGTCGTAAAGAAAGACGAAGTCCTGTGCGCCGAGGAAGGATGGCTGTATGGCGCCTTTCATGTCACGCGCCCAATAACACCTGATGACGCAGATGGGCGTCTCTTGTTGAGGAACCTCTTCAGTAGCATGGGCTCAGTACTAATAGCCAAAAGCCAACACCCCGATTCCGTGATTTATGAAGCATTGGTGGATTCGGTCGAGGACAGTCGAGTGATATTAAAACTCTCTGCTCGCTGCTGTGAAGATCTAGCGCTGACCGATAACAGTCATGCCATGGTGGACATTCAGTTTCGCATCAACAGACTTCCTCTATGTGAAATGCACGACAACATTGATAGACTGGGACCCGAGCATATTCGGATATTGTTTCCAGCGTTCAGCAACGTTGGTTTGGAAGAGAAAGTGAGTTGATTCGAATTTTAAATAATTCCTATGTTCATAAATAAATAAATAAATAAATAAATAATAAAAAAATGAATCGACTACGTTTAACGAGGCCTGCCCTTAACAGTCTTGCAACAGGCAAACCTGTGGCCCTTGAATTCCCGATGGAACTTGAATTTAGAAGTGTTGGTTTTTGTCAAGAGAGAAAAACCGGAGAACCCAGAGAAAACCCTCGGCGCAGGGGCGAAAACTAACAACGAACTCAACCTGCATATGACACCGGGACCGGGAATCGAACCCCAGCCACATTGGTGGGAAGCGACCGCCTTCACTGCGCTCTCCCTGTTCCCCTGCTAATAGGGAACTCTTCCTAAAAGTTAGGGGCCAGGAGATAGTGGTCGTGACGTTTAGCTTTTAACCTTTGTACTTTGGTATCAGTTAGGAAGTTTAAATCATAAATCTTTTCATTTTAATAAGTAATATATTTTTTCATTTATCCAGTATTTAGATTCAATTCAAGAAAACTATGGGCCATTCGCCTGAAAATTGTGGAAAAAATTGCATACCGAAATCGAGTCTATAATATTTGTTCCTGATTGAAAACCCAAGTCTCTCAAATGATAAAAAGCTAATTTAACGTTAGTAACCCATGTTTGAGAGTGTATGGGTAAAAAGCAGCCACTAAATGGCGGACAGTAACAAATACTGAACATGTTCATAGAAACCCTGGATATCTCCCCTTTCATTGTAGTTTAATTCTTGACATTTTTGTTTTCAATTCAGTTGAACAACCTTCCTTGGATTCTTAACCCAAACTTAAATGAAGACCAGAAAGAAATCATCAAGAAGATAGCAGTTCCCTTAATTAATGCACCTCCTCTCGTGGTGTTTGGCCCTTTTGGAACAGGAAAAACGTTCACATTGAACCAAGCCGTTCGACGTATCGCTTTGGACTGTAACAACCGCGTCCTCATCTGTACACACTCAAACAGCGCTGCAGACATACACGTCGAACTCCTGGATGAATACCTGAAGATGGAACATGGCATAAGTGCTTGCAGACCTTTGAGGATTTACACGCCGTTGCGTAAGCTGTCAACTGTCTCTGATCAAGTAAAAGAGTATTGCCTCATCACCGACAAAGGAAAACCAACAGAAGCCTTCAGACTTCCAACTCGTGATGAAGTGTTAAAGCATAGGGTCATTGTGTCAACTTTGCGCATGTCTCGAGCCCTTTTTGACATGGAGCTTCATCGTGGAGTCTTTTCGCACATCTTAATCGATGAAGCAGCGCAGGCGCTGGAAACTGAAGCACTAACACCAATCACATTGGCAGGGAACAATACAAAAGTAGTTTTTACTGGAGATCACATGCAGGTACTTGTACTGCCGACTGTACTGGGAGAGATGAGTTCCTTTTGCTGACAGAGCTTATTTTACTAACTGAATGCTGGATTTTAGTGATCCTTTTGTCTCGCGGTGGAGGGAACTTTCAGTAATTTAAAACTGCCATATTTATAATTAACCATGAAATGGCTATTTGAAAAACACAAAACAAAATTAAATGTGGCGTGATTAAACCAGGCCGGCATTTCGAACATTTAACCACTGGCTTCAGACTACAGTGTACTTTCGAACTCCACCAAATCTACTCAGTTAGAAAACTATTTCCAAAGGCTATCGAACCTTCAGTAGAAAAAAAAGCGTACATTTCTTTTTTAATTTGTTATTAATTGTTTCATCCATTTTCAATTAGATGAGCCCTGATGTGTTTTCTCCTGAAGCAAAGAAGTGGGGATTTCAAACGTCCTTACAGGAGAGACTCTTTTATGACTACAAGGGACGTCAAAAAGTGACAACTTTGGATCCGAATGTCATTTTGTTAACCGAGAACTACCGCTCAAACGAACAACTTCTTCAATTCCCGTCTGACATGTTTTACGGCGGCAAGCTTTCTTCAGGTAGCAAGCAACCCCTTCACCCCTGGTTAGGATCGCTGGTGTTTTATTCTGCTCTTGGCGAAGAAGAGATCGAAGAGAACCGTTCGTCTTATCGCAACTTAGCTGAGGTAAATGAAGTGGTAAAGCGAGTCAAGGAGCTTATTGATTGCTGGCCTGAAGACGAATGGGGACCAAAAGATCTCAAACAAGTTGCCGTGGTTTCATCATACCGTTATCAGGTACTTGTCTGCTGTATCAATATTTTCTTAAGAGAGAAAAATACTCTTTTTTCCGATTTGTCCAATTCACTCATAGTTGAAAAACATTTACAGCTTTAACCTGACTCGTCCCCAGTCGTCTTCATATAACACGCGGCAAAGGAAAAGTTGCGCACGAGGTAGGGGAGCATCTCACCTTGCGCTCCCTTTCTCGGTACCCATCTCTCCCTGCGCTCTCCTTGCGCGCTGTATGAAGACGACTGGGGACGATCCAGAGCTTTAACGGCATATTTTGCATTATTAACTGTGCATTTCAGTACCAATGTAATCGCAGAATTTTTTTTCTAGGTGAAAACAATCCGAGATGGCCTCAGAAAAATTGGTCTTGGGGCGGTTGATGTAGAAACCATCGAAAACGTTCAAGGTAAGTAGATAATTCTTCTGGATAGCCTAAGTGTTTGACCATGTAAATAAAATGCGCTGTGCTTTAATTTGAGATCTTCCCTATCTACTTGTTGTTGTTAATAAATTATTCTCTTCGTCACTATCCTTATCATAATGAAATTCTCTATTCTTTTCACCAGGAAAGCAATTTCGTGCCCTTTTCGTCAGCACGGTTCGCACTTTTCATACCTGCCAAGATCATCGTAGTGGCGAAGCTTGCGACAGCGAGAGACCTTACCTGTATTTCCTGTCAGATCCCAAGCTTCTAAACACTGCCCTTACTCGTGCCCAGTCTCTTATCGCAGTGGTTGGCGATCCTTTTTCTTTGAGAACCGTCGGTGATTGCCAAGGACTATGGGAAGAGTTTATCAAGAGATGCAGTGACAATGGAAACCTGTTTGGAATTGAACACAACGAGCTTGAAGAAAGTATTTCTCAGCGTGGACTTAATGTCAACGCCAGCGAATTTGTGCCTACATTGTCCACTGGCACCAGTCACCCACCCGAGGATCAGACGCCAAACAATCAAGTTTCTGTTCTCAACGATATAACCCACACTGCTTCGTCTTCTTTACCTCTCCCGCGATCCGAAACAGATCAGAAAAAGGGGGACGAAACTTTTCTTGCCAGTGAAGTGAGCCATTTTAATGACAACGACAATGTCGATGGTACATTGTCGTCTGACCATGCCGAACCCGATCCCGACCAAATCACGCGTGAATCTTCCGACGAAGAAGACAGCGAAGGTGAAAGTGTTTCTTATTCCGACGATGCAGGAGATGAACTATCTGAGAGTGATGACAATGGCAATGCTGACGATTTTGCGGAATATCATGGCAGTGTGGATGAAACTGTTCCCCCAAAGAATATGGATGACATCATCCTCGCATTAAAGTCCAAGTGTGAGGAAAACGAAATGAAAAGGAAAATGAGAGACAAAGCAAAGCTAGAGCAAAGGAAAGAACAGATGCAGTTAGGGTTCGTACCTGAGGATGTGGACAATCAAAGGGTCGCAAGTGCTTTTGATCCTAACACCCCAGGAACCAAAATAGTTCACGCAGACTACTCAATGAGGACAAAGAAAGGTAAAACTGAGAGTTTCCTGGTCAACATGAAAGTTAAATACAGCGAGCGTACAGAACGGCTAATTGGTCAGCCAAAATCTCGAGATCAAGTGTGCTTGCAACCAGAGTATTGTGATCGTTTGTTACACCAAAATCCTGAACTGTACCGTCAATGCACATTGCGCATTGGCTACGAGAAATCAAACACCTCGTATGGTGAAATTCAAGATGTTGAGAGTGAAGATATTTTGATTGAGGGAAGCACTCGCCAGAGATTTGATCGAGACGTCGTCGTAGTCAAACTTAAACATGAGCCTTCCAGTGAATCGTCTGCACTACAGGGCACGTCAGAAAGAATGAAGGGGGAAATAATTGGTACACGGCATCATGTGATCAATAATCGCGAGCGCCAGTTTGTGTGCAAAATCTCCAGGGGTAACCCTGGGGTAATGTGCCCGATAAACAAATCAATGACACCAATTGTTAACTTGAGAGATCATTCATGTAAAGGAGTTCCAATCTACCAGAAAATGCAGCCAGAATCAGGAGAAAGAGCAGTGCGTGTAGACACTCTATCGCTAAGAGAGGCCTTGAGTGGAAAATTTCTTTTTGTTGTGCAATATTTGCAATGGAGAGGTGAATTCCCATATCCACTCGGCATTGTTACCAAGAAGATTCGCAGAGGCTGTGATATTGCAAACGCGTTCAAGCTTCTCGATGCTGAATACCAACTGAAGGAATCCTTTCCAGAGGAGGTTACCGAGGAGGATGAAAGACACAATAGGGACTGGTGGGGTATCCTTGAACATGAAAGAAAGGTCCGTGAACAGGTGCCAAATGCGTTCACAATTGATCCTCCTGGAAGTAAAGCTTTGGACGATGCCTTGACGGTTGAAACACTGGATGGTAATCTTTTCAAAGTCGGCGTTCACATTGCTGATGTGTCTTACTTTGTCAAAAAGGGAAGCCGAATCGACGCTGAGGCACGGAGGAGAGGCACGTCTTACTTTCGAGGTCATCGCAATGGAGACGTTCTGATGATTCCGGAAGAGCTAAGTCATAACATCTGCAGTCTGCTGCCAAACGAAGAACGACTCGCAGTGTCTGTTTACTTTCTCTTGAACAAAGGTGGACATGTTCAAGGAGATGAAGAGCTTGATTTTTGCCAAACAATTGTGAAGTCACAATGTCGTTTGACGTATGCTGAAGCACAACGAGTCATCCTTGACAAGCCTGTCAGCGAAGTGGCACAGGAGATCAGACAAAGTATTCGCACGCTAAGTATGCTAGCGCAGGAAAGGAGAAAATTGCGTCTTTCTGGAGGATCTTTCTTTCATTTTGACCATGCTGACCGAAAAGAGGACCTTGAGGCTCATGAGCTGGTGGAAGAAATGATGATCCTGGCAAACACTTCTGTGGCCAAGTATCTTGTTCAGAGGAAACCAGCGCAGTTACCCCTGCGAATACAACTTCCTCCTAAGACGCGCAAACTGGACGAGTGGAGAGAGAAGTTTGGGGGGTGTGCTAAGTTTTCCCTTTCTCTTAGAAGGCACTTTCACGTACCGGAAGACGATAAGCGTGCGGAGAATTTCTTTGTGCCAAAGTCAACCTGGAATGATATAAGTCATTCACGCCATAAAGGGGATAGCAAAGAGTTACGTCACTTAATTTGCAATGATAACAGCTTTCCCCAACTGGCAGTAGCACACTCGTTTCTGAATGGACTGCAAAGAAGAGCTGAAGACGTTATAGCAGCTGACGTACCAGTAGATCAGAGAGTTCATTGGTCATTGAATGTGTGTGAATACACTCGCTTCACTTCTCCAATTCGTCGCTACCTTGATATTGAAGTTCATCGTTTGTTGCTTGAGACTTCAGGGCAAGACTCGTCGGGATCCGAAGATATATCTGAACTTTATCGCAGGTGTTCATTTCTGTCTGAAAGATCAAGCAAATTTGAGAAAGATTGTGGCCGAGTTCAGTTTGCTGCCGATCTTAAGGAGACAACTTGTGAAACTGTTGCTATAGTTGAAATCGTCGCTCGGGATTATATTCAGCTGCAGCTCTTGTCTGATGCAAACCAGTTTCTCTCTTCAAAACAGAGGAGAGTTCAGATCAGTCACTTGGGACCAATTAAGCAACCCGAGTTGGATGAATCTTCGGGTTTCCTTAAATTGAAGTGGAAGCTTAGAATTTACGATGCTTCTCCCAAAAATATAAACGAGGCGAAGTGTTGTAAGGATCAGAAGATGCGAGAGAAGCATCTTAGAAAAGACAGGGCTAGGATTAAGGCTATGTTGTCTGCCGACTCAAACATTTCAAATCTCGGTTTCCACATTCCAAACGAAGTTTGGCTTGAAGTCTTGGAGTCCGTGGTAAAAGGTGATGACCACAGGTTGGAGCAATACTTAATGAAGGTGGATAATGCAAAGATTGATGTTAACGAAGACGAAACTAAAGCAGGGACTAAATCAGAAGCAGAATCTGAAGGAGCAACACACGGAGAAGAAGAAGAAGAAGAAGAAGAAGAAGAAGAAGAAGAAGAAGAAGAAGAAGAAGAAGAAGAAGAAGAAGAAGAAGAAGAAGAAGAAGAAGAAGACGAAGAAGACGAAGAAGACGAAGAAGACGAAGAAGAAGAAGCCACAAGCGTAGACGCAGACGCAGAAGCAGAAGCAGGAGAAGAAGAAGAAAGACAAAGAAAAGAAGACAACGAGAGAACGTTGCACTTCGTAAAAAAGTCCTTGAAGTTAAAAGTTTCAGACAATGTCAGGGTACAGCTTTCAGCAAACAAATTTGGAGATCTAATATCACCTGATATCCAGCTCTTTAGAATCACACCTGGGTTTAATGTCTGCCTCGAGCATAGAAAGCTTCAAGATAAATGCTTTGGAGCATTTGTGTCTGAAAAATCCTCGAAGCCAGTCTATGAGAATATCCAGCACTACATCAGAACTTGGAAGCCTGTATTAGAAAGAGAGGCTGCTACGGTGTCTGTAGCGGGTGACGATTCTTTAATTCTTCTAAACCTCGAAGTGAGATGGAAAAAAGACGGAAAGGAAAACATTTTCGGCGAGTTTCAGCTAGGGTATGAGTTTTGCGAAGCAAGACAGATCAAGATTTCAGAAGGAGATTATGCTTGTGTCAGGGTTTGCTGTCCAGCGTCTTTACCAACCAACAGGGCTGATGAGTTTGATGGTAAAGGGACGATCGAAGGCGAGGTTTTAGAAAAGGAAAAGGAGGAAACATCTTCTGAAAGCGACAGTGAATCGGAGTATGAAACAGCAAGTGAAGGCGAAGACGATGCGGAAAGTTTGAAATTTGAGACCAAAGATGACAAAAGTCAAGTTTGGGTTGGCCACTGTCTTTTTGCGAAAGTAGAAAATCTTATGGTGCTTCAGTTGATTCATTGCTCCTTGAACGTACCTCGACGTCTGCTGAATGGAAAGAGCTGGAGCTGTATCGTGGAGATAATAAAACAACCTATTCCTTACAGGTAACTAGAGAATAATGAAGACTTTAAATGTGCATCAATTACAATAGTAGAACTTGAAAGCCTCGTATTGTTATCTTCCTTGATAGGTTTTGCATTGAAGCAGAAGCTTGTTTCTATTGATCCCCTTAAAATACACCATGACAAGTATAACTTCCCGACTCCACAATCAACTCTTAAATTAATTTACTGAATTCAATTGGTAATGCCATCAAGCATCTCGAGTGATCGTCCTTTGAACGGAATACATTCATAAAGGCCTTTTTAGACAAGAAAATTTACTGATCGAACTTTCATTTGGGCCAAGCAAACTTGGCTATAATTACGAGGCGGGGATCCACCGTAATACGTGTTTCTTGTTACAGACCTGAATGGTAATTACAATATTTGACAATTATTGGACGAGGTTGAGCAAAATAACGTGATTTGTCAGAGGCTAGCAGATCAGTGAAATAATTAATCAAATAATTGATTTGCGAAACGCTAAAAATCGAACTGAATTCAATAATTTTTTTATCATTCGATCACTGAATTTGTTTTGCACAATAACCTGCTTCGGGAACCGGCAACCACTCCTTGCTGACATAAAACAGAAGAAAAGCATAACTTCGCCCTCGATGATACGTGCTGTTCGTAATCCAATTCTCTTTCTTTCAGATGTTACCTTAATACACTAAGGGAAATTTTTGTTGTCTTCCTTGTGTTCCCGCTTTTTTGCGAGCCTTGTTGACAAATCAAACCGCTCTCCCACAACTCTGGAAAACGAGCTGCCATTTTTCTTAGAATTGGACACAACTAATCATAAGCAGAATATTATTTCAAGCAAAATCACTGTCGGACGGCAATGGGCACGAGCAGGCTATTATTTGTAGGCAGTTATTAGCAGATCACGTGGTAGGCTCTCGGTCAATGGAAAGAAAGAGAAAAATGCAGCGAACGATAAAACCATTTCCTGGTCCCTTGATTACGAGCCAAAAAGGAATGTCTTTAAGTACTAACAATAATGCTCCCGTAAATACTCGCATCTAATTGGTTGACAGTAGAACAATTAATCCCAAATTGTATCGCTAGCTGAGCAATTAAAAATTAATTGTATCGCTCAGAGTTTCGCGGCAGAAAACGTGGCTGCACCACGGTTACAACTCGTTTCCAGTC